>BSBK01005905.1:0-350000 GCA_027943335.1 Chamaecyparis obtusa
TATATATATATATTATACTATTATTATCATAGTACTATATATGTATATAGATATATATATATATACATATATATATGTATATGTATATATATATATATATATACATATATATATATATATGTATGTATATGTATGTGTATGTGTATGTGTATGTGTATGTGTATGTGTATGTGTATGTGTATGTGTATGTATATATATATATATATACATATATATACATATAGATATATATATACATATACATATATATATACATATATATATATATATATATATATATATATATATATATATATATATATATATATATATATATATATATATATATATATATATATATATATATATATATATATATATATATATATATATAAGTGGCATGCCACTATAATTTTATTAATAATAAACCTGGTTTGATAGCTCTGGAGGGAGAAAACCCTCAATCCTCGCTAAGATACAATATATAGAAAGACTAAAGATGACTACCCCAATCTATGGAAGAAATTACATAAGAGTATCATGATACAACTACAATCAGAATTCCCTCATGTCTCTGATTGTTAATAAAAGATTATACAATGTATCCCTAAGCAATACAAAATGGCTATACAATATTGGCCATAACAACTGAAATTTCACAAACTTATGGACACTGCTATCCATCCTCAAATGCCACTTTGACTGCCCAAAACCCTCGAGAATCTGACACCATCATCGTCTAGAGTAGACTCATTTCGCCATTGTCATGCTATTACATTTTTGAAAAAATGTTTTTTTTCCTTCTTTTAGAAATGTTTAATTTTAGTCAAGTCAAATTTCAAATAAGTATTCTCGAATATAACTATTATAGAAATAATTAAATATGAAGTGTAGAATAAAATACCAAAGAATCAACTTAACCCACTTGATTAATCAAATATTATGGTTATAACATTATTTCCCTCTATGTGAAACAATAAACTATTATAAATTAGTCTTATAGATCCAATCATACAACAGGATAAGCTTGAAATCGAAATATAAAATTTAATAGGATTTTCAAATACTAATTTCAGAATAATATATTCAGAATTGCACTAACCCATATTACCAATTGTAAGTTATTAACAAAACATTGACATCCTCTTTCACAAATTATAAACTATCATATAATAGTCCTATATATTTGATCACATAAAATGATAGACATAGAGTTAGGAGATAATATTTAAAGGTTTTCCTTATTACATATCAAAAAATAAGATCAAAATAGTAAGCCAATTAAAATTTATAATAAAAACATTACTATCCTCTATTTCAAAACTAAAGATGGGTTGACAAACAAATTTAGAGGTAGAACCAAGGAATGAATTTTATGAAATCACACTAAGCCAAGAAAGATACAATATGTTTCCCTTATCTCCGTACTTTTGAAAAACCCCACAACACAAATAAATGAGGCGCAAATTGAACAAATGAAGCCCATTTATTTTCTCTTGTTTAAGAAGTTAATATTGTTTTAGGTTGCCCTAAAATCTAAGGGTTGACTAACAAATTTATAGATTGAACTAGGTAAAGAAATTTTAAGCAATTACACTAAGCCAAGAAAGGTGCAATATGTTTCCTTCATCTCTTTTCTCTTGAAAAACTTGCAACACAAATAAATGAACTGTAAATGAAAAAAGAATCCCATTTAGTTTCTCTTACTTAGAAGTTAAGTTTGTTTTAGGCTGCCCTAAAATCTAAGGGCTCATATTGATGTATCCAATGACGGAGAGTTGCTGCACATTATATTAGTGAGTAGTTAAATATTAAGTTCAACTAAAATAATTAATTAGGAGATCTATTCCTAGGAACCCTCAACTTAAGTTATTTTAAAATAACTTTATTTCACCCCTTTCATTAAATATAAAGTTTCTTTGTTTAGAATAATTTAGAAAAAAATTATTTCTACTAAATTAAGTAACTATTGCTTATGGAATTTTAAAGTAAGAGCACCTTTTTAAAGGGAAAACTAATTCGTTTAAATAAAATGGTTAGTAATTTTATTTAGCATAGACATACGTTAGAGAACATTTTATAGCGAAAATAATTGATGTTCTTCTATATTAAGTTGGATGAACATTCTCATTGAAATTTATTGTGTTCTAACTATTTATTTATTATTTTAAACTTAAATTATTCATTAATTATATTGGCATAATTACCTTATTATTTCACTACGATAATTTTCGTCTTTAATTTTACTAATTAATTATTGTTCCATTATGGTCTCAATCTCATTCACCTTCACTTATCACATAGTTAACCATTGAGATAATTGTAGAGTAATTATCCTATTTATGTGTTTTGATACACACCTAACCTTGGTAGGATGCTTCCATTGTTATGGTGTGTATTCTTACATCCGCGTTATATTTCTCCTTCTCCTCACCTTCTGGGTGTTGTTTTTGTAATAACATTGTACATGTTATCACTAGTTGTCTAAAGGAAGAATGTAGGATTCTTTTAGGTTTCAATTATTTGTATTTATTTTATAAGCCACCTTTAAGTTTCTAAAGGGTTTCCTTTGATGTACATGGGTTATTAGAAAAAAAGTGACATGGATTGTATAATATATAATATAAGATTTTCATATGATACCACAGTGACTATGAATCTTATAAAATATAACATCTTAGTGATGAATTATTGTGTCTTAAGCCTACAATAGTACCTACTACATATGTTAGTGATGAGTTATGTGGTGTTAATTTGATAATGTGACTATCACTTCTTCATGCAATACAATCAATTATAAATGAATGAGTCCTCTCACATAAATCTATAACAATTATTTTCCCTTTTGTTAAATTGATTATTATTTTACAAATTAGGTATTTTCCTAACTTGGTGGCAATGTTGGGTTGATTACTTTATGCAATTATTATTACATTTTGCAAGTAGTTATTACATTCAACATCTAATTGGAGATTTTATTTTTCTTTATATTTGGGGATACCTTTTGATGATAGTTAGCTCATGCAATACACTTCATATATATATATATATATATATATATATATATATATATATATATATATATATATATATATATATATATATATATATATATATATATAGATATATATATATATATATATATATATATATATATATATATATATATACATGACACATTAAAATATATGATTTAATTGATTCAGATAATCTCTTATTAGAAACAAAAATCTGAAATAAAATAGAGGATTAAATCCTCAACATTCTACAGCTCATTATAGTCTATAATCCTCTCCTTTTTGGTGTCTTCTACTCCATTTGGAGCTTAAAATATGATATTGAATTTTTTTATCTGTCATTGTTCAAGACCTACCACTCTCCACTATCTTTTCCTACTTGGAAAATTCCCAAAATATGCTATAAATGGACTTAGCACATATTTGCATGTTTTAGAATACAAAACTCCATAACCAAAATTAACTCGACTTAAAGGGGCATAAATTTTAATATATGAACCAAAGTTAGCCCTCCTCTTTAAAATTGTAATTCTTGGAGTGCTCTACTCTATTAAATTGATTCATTCAATCTCTCCAAGTTTGGGAACTTCATTTCATTATTTAAAACCTCAAAACTCATTTTCAAAGTTTTTATTTTAAAAAATAAAAATTAATTCTTCAGTAACTTCATTGAAATACCTATATTGGGTTTAAAATCCACCCACAATGTTTAGTTTATAATTATAGAGTGTTGGATTAAATTTAGTTCCACATGTACACAAATGTAAACTTTTTAAAAATAGACATTTTAAACCATTTTAGAAACTTTTGATGTTTTAAACTACTCTTTAGGACTTTTTAGAGGAAATAAGATTCATGGATATTTGTAAAAACAAAAAATAAAATAAGACAAACTATTTTCTTGGGTGGTGCAAGATTGCTCTTGCATATTTGGATGGTCTTGCATTAGAAACCCAGAGTATTTTGAAAATCGACTTTCTCATATCTCCAATATTTGAGGAAGACCAATATTATTAACCTTTACTTTGGATAATCACAATGAATCTCCAATATATATTTATTTCCATTTGATCATGAATTCTTTATATTTCCCACTCCTTGTGCTCCTTCCCACATGACTACCTAATATCTCTTCAATTTCTTCCCTCTCTAAAATACATGTTGTGATATGCTAATGCCCATTTACTTGTCCATCTTTTGTGTTTCCTTTATGATACTTTGATAAATAAAAAATATTAAGAATTGGTAAAATATTGATCCCACATGGCAACTCAACTTTGTAGGCATTCCCCAATTCATGCTTATTGAGAATCTTGCAAGGTTTGAATTTCTTCATGTTCACCTTATTATATGTTCCTATAGGGAACCAACCCTTTATAATGTGGTCCATATGTTATCTTCTCCAAAAATTCTTTGAATATCATTTTATGATTTTCTTTCTCCTTATTTGAATTATTCATTCTAGTGAGATGCTTCCTTACTTCCTCATGTAGACCCTTCATGTGTTATGTAACATATTTTGCATTTGCACTTCTCTTCTCCTCCTTATGCATCTTCCTCAGTTCTAAAAAATCTCAAAGTACTTTCATAGATAAACTAGAATGATGATTTTACCACACCTCTAATAACTGAGTTGTAGCTTCCATCACTATTCCTTTTATCTTACCAAACATCTTAAAAGGTTTCCCAAACTTTTGTTTGATCACCAATTGTGGATGATATGCAAAACTAAACTTTATACATGTCTTTAGATTTTTCCATTATTTTATCCAAAATTACTCAACAAGGTATGTATTATTATTTGGAACTATTATTATATGATAAAACCATGAAGTCCAATCACTTCCTTGAAATAATCTATATAATATAAACTGCACCGTTTGTCTTCTAGAAAGGAACAAAATTTGCCATGTTGAAAAATATATCAACCACTTCAAAATTGGAATCATGACCTCTTCAAGCCTTTGTGAAGAAAAGTAAAAAATACATACCGATCCCTTCCCACGCTCTCTAGGTATAGGTATAGACTAATATAGGTCATTTTTATGACTCTTTCCTTCAACCATTTGACATACCTTACAACTCTATACAAAATTTTTACATCTTGATACAATAATTCTCACTAAGGCAATTATCTTGTTTCTTCCAAAATGTCTTGTTGATCTACAATTAGGCTTTTGTTTTATAAAGTTATCTCTTATGGAACTTCTTAGAATATAAAAATAAAATTCCTCTAAATGAAATGCCATCTTCGATTGTATAATCCAAGCATTGTCTTTTTTCCACAGTGACAAGTTTTAAGCAAGATCACTATGCTTCTAGTTTTTGGATCTTTTGGTTATAAATTATCGAGCTCTTCAAAACCAACAACTTCAATTCTCATCTCTACCAATAATTTTTTCCTCCAACTCAAGGTATCTACAACTCTATTATACTTCCTACTTCTATGCTTCAACACGCATATGTCTTGCAAAAATTTAATCCATTTCAAATGTCTTTGATTCAAATTCACCTATTTATTCAAATAATATAGAGTTTGATGATCAATATACAAAATAAATACCTTATTCAAGAGATACTATCTTCATGTACCATTCTAAAATTTCATCACAATGTAATTCCCATTTAGCTTGGCCCCATTTCAACATGTATGGGCTTTCATATTAATCTTTAGTTCTCCAAACCCAATTATTCTTTTCAATTTGGAATCTCCTCCATAAGTAAGATTCATGGTTCAAATTTCTAAGCCTTTTTATGGGGCTAGGCCGACCCACTCGGCCTATTCCCCAAGGTTTTCTCTAAAATTTAATCAGGGGCTAGTCTTAATAGTTGAGTAGGAAATCTAAATTCTCATTGGTCCTCTTCAAGTTTTGAGCCCTGAAATGTTTGTTAGGGGTTAATAAGAAACCTACCTCTCCTTATTTGGATATCATATCACAATAATTAAAGATCTCTCCTACAATTACACATCTCGAGCTTTCTAAGGAAGATCTCCAACATTCTAAGGCATTTCTAAGGAAATCTTCTCCATGGAAAAAAATTATCACTTATTAAAGGTCAAGTAGAGAAGACCACCATCAATGAAAAATATCATAGCATACAGATCCATTTACAAGCATTCAAGCATCCAAACTTTCAAATCTTCAAGTCATCCTCCTTCTCTCCATCAAGTATTGTGGAAAACTACAACATTCATTGTGTAAAGATCCTCTTTTCATTATTTCCTTTTAGTTTTTTGTGTGGAGTCAAGCTATTGAATTAGCACTTGTGATTACATCCATAGAAGCATTGGACCATAAAGGTATGAGGTAATTCCTTTTTCAAATATAGCTTCTACTTTACATCATCACACTTTCCTTTCAAACACATTTCATTTTAATTTCAAGGTTGATTCCTCAATCGGGGTTTAACTGAGGATAAATCCTCTTTACACAACATTTCCTCTCTTTTTTGTGTGTAGGAATAGGTGACGCCAGTTTTGGGATCAAATCTAGGAAGTATAGGAGCCCGTCTACAACAAGCAAGTGAAATAGTTAAAAAGTGTAAGGAATAGGCTGACCTAATCAACCTAGTCTTGGGACTAGATTGGCCCAGTCGAAATAGTTCCTCAACATCACCTCCAAATTGAATTTTCATGTTAATTACAACCTCTAGACTCATTTTTGGTTACAAAATTTGTCTATCTTCTTTCTGTTAGTTTGTGTATTCTGAAATCCATCTTTTAACCCTAGATCTTGCATTTATCAATCACACTTGCCTAATCACCCTCAATTGTAATGAAATTTCATTGCACCCACTCATCTCTTAAGCCTTCTTGATCCTAGTGAATCATCTTCCTTCCAATGCAATATAGGAAATAGAACCTAGGATCATTAGTTTACCCATTTTGAACTAGTAATCGCTATTTATTATGTTACACTTCATTTATTTAATACATGAATAATAACTGTGATCAGTGCAAAGTTAACCTATTCAAAATTGGCGTACACATTCAAACATTATTTAAAATGAATCTAACAACATATTCCTAGGCATTAAATAGAAAACATTCGCATAGACACTTAGATATAACTAAAATGAGAGCACCTTGTCACCGTTTGATTTGTTCTTGACTTAGGGATGTGGGTGTGCTCTCTAATCACATGGAGCATATACCTAATGATGATTAGGGGGGATTGGGATAATTCAAGGACCATGGATACTCTATATTGGCACAGAATCAGGTATAGAAGACCTGATTTGCCCCTAGAGCCCGAGGAACCAAAATGAAGCTAAGATGCAGATTAAGCTACATAATGCTTATGGTAAGATTTTTTTTAACTAAAGAGAGATGTGATATGGTGCTATATGCTATGCAAAAAAATGAAATAAACTATGTTTAATCCATTATGCTAAGCTAAGATGTGTTAGAAATCTTGAAAAAAAATGAAATCTAACAATTATGCTAAAAGCTTAAGATGATCTAGATGCAAACTACCATGATAACAATGCATAAATGATATGAACTAAGCTAATAATTTTCTCTTGGAAGGAGGAGTATTTATAGGATTTGAGGAAGGGCTTGGGTTAGGAAGATGAGTTAGGGTTAGGGGTAGAGTTTGGGGTAGAGTCTGAGGTAAGGTTTGGGGTAGGTAAGGTTTAACCTTGGGTTAGGGTTGCTCACACATGTGTGAGAAAAACTAGGGAAGTGTGCAAGGGGAACAAGAGTGGAAGAAGAGACGTGTCTCTTTATGAGGCTGTACGAAGCCTTAAAGAGTGTGTAAGAGGCTTTACTGAGTGTGCAAGGCTCATTAAGGGAAGGGTTTGACCAAAATTCAAGGAGACTTGGATTAGGCTAAGAAATGTAGGAAATATCTCCTAAATAGGTTTATGGAAGGTTTATGGAAGTTTAGGAAAGATAAGAAGATTCTAGGGTTTTGAGGCTTTAAATAAATATAAAATTTATTTAGGGAATGCGACATCATTTATTAAATATTGATTTAATAAAGAGAGGAAAATCATTTAAAATTGATTTAAATGGTTTGGGGAGGGATTCTTTAATTAAATATGTTTATTTAAAATAGGAGAAATGATTAATGACTTAAAAACCAATTAATTAATTAAATAATTAATTAATTAATAAATGATGATGTCATCAGGAGTTTTCAAAAAAATAAAAATACTTTTATTTTCTAAAGGATTTTTAGGTGTCTACATTTTTCCCCTCTTTGATGCGATGCCGCAAGTGGCGTGGCGTCAAAGACAAGAAAATAAGATGCCCCAGGCTAGAATAGAGGATACGGGGTTGTGCCTTCTCGAGAGAATAACACAAAGAGGAAACTTTTTGGAATTTTCTCAAAAAGAACATAGATGGGAAAGGAGGATGAAAGAGGGGGAATAAATAGCCAAACTTCCAAGAGCAAAGATGCATGAGTGAAATATGATTGTGAGATGCAGGATGAAGCTATATGAAAGATGCAAGATTAATCTATATGATGCTAGATGGGGGATTTAGGGAGCTCCATGCTTTGAATCTTTTTGAGAGCACAACCTAGTTTGATATAGAAATGCTAGAGACCTACCAAGGATATTGGAATCACAAGGCATTTTCCCTAGCATTGCATAGGACTGACACAAAAGACAAGCATGCAAAGGGTTGCCCTAGAATCACACATGAAACTTGAAGGAGGCATGACTTGGAAATGATGGTGGAGAAACCAAAAACACATGACTGAATCATAGGAAGAAGCAAAAGATCAAAAGACCTTGCCCCAGATTGTCCTCATTCATGGCACACCATGATATAAAGGATCGTGGTGACTT
This sequence comes from Chamaecyparis obtusa, assembly GCA_027943335.1. Lineage (NCBI taxonomy): Eukaryota > Viridiplantae > Streptophyta > Pinopsida > Cupressales > Cupressaceae > Chamaecyparis > Chamaecyparis obtusa. Next base: position 8,799 of record BSBK01005905.1, read on the forward strand.
TGAGTAGAGGACAATGAGAAGCCGTAAATGATTAATATGACCTAAAAGACAAAATCCAAGGTCGAAATGATAACTCCAAAATACACCCTTTTCCAAAGAGAGATTGATGGTTAGTTGATGGGGGAAGATTAGGTCTAAATATGGCAAAGGATACATCGTCATGGACCCGGTTTGATTGCTTAGGTAAGACAATACAAAAGGATACATCTATGCGGACCTATAATTGATGGGGAGAATGTTGTGTTTCTGATTGGAAAATGATGAGGTTCAAAGATAGTCGTTGGGATCATGGATAGTCAACAATTGATGTTGCTAAAGTGCAAGGCTGGGTGGGACAAGATTTTCAATCAAATGCTACTGCGAGACTGACAAGGATTATGTACAACAAGAGATGATGATATGTACATTGGATGGGGAGATATTTACAAGATAGCTCAAAAGATTAGTAAAGATCCAAAGGAACCAAATGAAATATCAAGTATCTCACACACTTTTTTCCATAGGTAGGATGATGGAGGATGATTGATTTGTTGAGGATTGATTGGTGGAGGATTACTAAGTGTCAAGGATGAGTTGCTGCTTCTTTATGTAGGATCAAAGGACAAGATTGGATTTGTCAACCTAAGATAGACTGATGATATTCAGAATGATGGGATTCTTGCCAGTGTACGCTAATCTCTTGCTCAAGATGATGAAGCCTACAAAGACAAGTACAAGATTCCCTAGACAAAGTTTATGTCAAAGGGTAGTGCTGGGATTAATTCTAATTTAAGATAAGGATTGAGCAACTAAAAGGATTGACACAAAGTGGATGATGGGTAAGCAGATAAGGATTCCTATGACAAGAGATAGTTAAGATTATTGAACCTCAAAAAGGACCAAGGGATGATTGCTGAAGCTCTGAGCTGGATAGGTCACAATGACCCAAGGGATGAACTGACGCAAGGGATTGGAGACCTAAAGACACATATGTAAAAATGAGCTTAGGTGGAGACATGACTAATGCTAGGGTACAAGACTCAGGATAGGATATACAAGAAATCTGGGGATGAAGATGAAGCTCCAAAGATATGCAAGATAATGCCCCATTTGGGCTAGAAAACCAAGATGGATTGATGGTGGATAGGTTGATGATGCATGGTGTGTCCTGAAATGAAATAGATTTGGGAAGGATGTATCCCAACGATGATGATTGGATTGAGATTAAGACCTGCCACAAGACTAGGAACAAGACTCAAGATTGGATTGGATGGGTTGGCTTGATCTTAGATGTTGGATAGCTAGAAGATGTGGATAGGATTGGAAGATGTTGGAAGATTGCTAGCAATAGTGGATATGGATGAATGACATTGTATTGCATGGGGATAGCCTATAGCTAGATACTAATGACAAGGAAAGATACCAAGTGATGGAAAGATGGAGGAAATGCTTAGGGATTAATGCTGGAGGGAAATGTTGAAGGATGAGTGCTGGAGGAAAATAATTAGGATTCAGATGGAGGAACTGCTGGGAGATTTGTGTAGCGGATTTGCTTGAGGATGGGATAGAGGAATTTTTGGGGAGATTAGATGGTGGTTTTTATTGAGGATTGGATAGAGGAATGCTTGGGGAAATTGGATGGTGAATTTTCTTGAGGATTGGATAGATGAATGCTTGGGGAGATTGGATGGCATATTTTCTTAAGGATTGGATAGAGGAATGCTTGGGGAGATTGGATGGCAGATTTGCTAGAAGATTTGGATTGGGAGATGGAAGATTTTGATGGAAAAAGGTTTCCAAGGAATAAGATGCCCCCTGCTTAGGATAATTCATGTATTCAGAGGCATTAGGATGAGGTACGATCAGATGGAAGATGTGCTGACAAGAGGATGAGGAAGGTAGATTGAAGCTAGGAAGAATGGATTGGATAGAGGATAGGTGTCTGGAAGATGTAATGGATGCCAATAAGGTACCCAAAAGCATGTATAATTGGTGGTCTCTATTTTGTTATCAAGATCCAAAGGAAGATGAAGGAAGTGAGAGACAAATGGGATGGAGGAGATGCTGGATAAGATGTGATAGAAGGGAATGGCCCCCAGTTGTAGAAAGGAATTTGGGGGCATACGCATGATGCTTGTTTGCTAGGTTTTCATCATGGTACTTATCCAAGGTGCTTGAATTTCCAAGTTTTCATGATTGGATGAATGTTTTTCTCTTTTCTTTTCTTTTTTGATATTTTTCTCTGATTTTTACAATTTTTATGGATTTTTTGATTTACTACTGACTTTGTGTTGATCTTCTGATTTGTTGCTAACCTTCTAATTTGTCACTGACTATTGCTGATCCTTTCTAATTGGTTGTTGACCTTCTATTTGTTGACTACATACTGATCTTATGATTTGCTTGGATATTGGTACAACTTGATTGGGATGGATGGATTATACAAAGGCACAGATTGGATAGAGTAGATGGGACATATGGTGGTAGAAAGTGTTTGGATGGAAAGATGGAAATTGATCATGATAGGGGGATGTTTTCAAGACCAACATTGGCACATGTTGTGAAGAAGGTGGCTAAAGTGGATGATATTTGGAAGATAGATGCGGATATGATGGAGGATTTGTGCTAGGAGATCTTGGGACATAGGGACCCAAAATAGATTGAGGATATGGAGCAGAGGAATGAGTAGCTAGTGGATTAGAAACCTTGGATTCCATTGTGGATATTTATTTTAGATGCATTACATCTTTTTGCTTTGGAATCCACATCATCTTCGCTTTAGCTTTGGTGGGCCTTTGTGGCCATTGGTATGCATTGGATTCTTCTTTTTCTTTGCTGGGCCTTTGCATCAATGTAGTAGATTTTTCTTTTGCTTTGATGAACATTTGTGGCCATAGGGATGCTTTAGATTGCTTGATTGGATTTTTATTTTCTTGAGCAAGTCATTTAGACTGGACATGACAATCTTTAGATTTTTGTGGATATTTCCCTTTATACACTCTTGACATGGCATCCAAATTGTGAGGAGCACTGGAAGGAATATGAGGAGATGTGCAGGATGGAGGAAATATGGGTGGAGAGATGAAATGATATTGGTAGATAGGAGATATGGGAACATGCCTTTATTGATCCTGATTAGGAATGTTTTGATTTTGGATGAAGGATTGAGTAGTATAAGATGGGGGATGATATTTTGGGATGTAAGGCCCCAAAATGGATTTGGTATGTATAGGATATGTGTTGGAAGATTTTGGGACATAGGGACCCAAAATGGATTTAGAGGATGAGGGAGGAATGTGATAGGTTGTTTTAGGTTGCAATGATGGAGGAGGAGGAATGACATTGTATGCTTTGGAGAGATGATGGGGAGATGTGATGGTGGGTCTGGAAGGATGCTTGAATTTGGCTTTAGCTGTACCAACATTTTTGGAGGAAATGCTTTCTTCGGATGTGTGACCAATTCCACATGATTTTGGATGTTTCTTATCTTGAACGAGCTCTAGATTTCCTTGTTCATGAGTACCCAAGCCTTTTCCTTGATAATTACATTTATTGAGCATTTTATCCAAGAAAGGGTATTTCTGACTTGGGGAATAAGATAAACATCTAGTTTCTAGTGTCATGGTGGAAGATATGGAACTTATTTCTTCTTCTTCTTCAAGCGGGCTGCCCTTAACAAATGTAAGTGGACCAATAAGATAGAGTGATGGAAATAGGATAGTTTGGATTGGAGGATCCTTAAGTGTAGAGGATGGGATGATGGGATCTTGACTGGGATTGGGGGATGGTGATAGATCTTCAGATGGAGAAATTGGGATTATGGGATCTTGGATTGGAGGAATCAGGATGACAGGATCTTGGATTGGAGGAATTGAAATGCTAGGATCTTGGATGGGGGGTAATGGAAGAAATAGAGCATGCAATAGAGGAAGTGAAGGGATTGGATCTTGATTTTCATCTATGGGTGTTTCAACATGCTTTTGGACAAGATATTGACATGATATGATTTGTGTGGATAGAGTTATGGGGAATGCATGGATGGACTCTTCAAAATGAGTGGATGGAAAGATGAGAGATTCTACAATTGTGATGGCAGGAAGAAGGGTGAAATCTTCAGATGGTATGGATGAAAGGGTGGGAGATTTTGCAACTATGATGACAGGAAGAAGGGTGAACTCATGAGGCTCATTAGATGTGCTTTGGACAATGCTAGGAAGAGGAGATGTCGATGGGATTTGGATGGAGTCCACAAATGAAAGAGACTCAATGGTGCTAGGAGATGGAAGAGGATCAATAAATGGGCTATATGGAAGAAGGATGATAGAAGGGAGAGGTTGATGGGCCTCATCAATGATGGCTTCACATGAAGGATTGAGATGGCATGACTCTTTAGCTTTATAAGTGATATTTTTTTCTAGCTTCCTTGTGAAACTCCTTGGAGACTTTTGGATTGGAAGAGGTGATGGACTAGATTGTGTAGAAGATGGAGGGCTAGGATGGTCCTGAAGTGAAGATGGGGTGGAATATTTTGAACTTTCTTGAGGGGATGGTGGTGTAGACAAGGAGTTGGAGGGTGTCATGACTAGATAGTTCACAAAGGTAGGTTTGGAGGAAGCTTAAGGATTGGATTGGATATTCGATGAAGTAGGAGTGATGGATTGAGGTACAAGATATGAAATGATTTGAAGGATGCTTTCTTCTTATGGAAGGGGATTTGTGGCAATGTGGTTTTGAATGGAAGATGCTAGATTTGAATAGGATATAATGGATGGTGATTTAAGATAGGATGGAGGATTAGGATAAGATGTGGTAGATGGTGGATCAAGATAGGATGGGAGATTGGGGTAATGGATTGGAAGACTTAGATTTTGAAAATGTTTTGGAGGATGAGGAGATGAAGGTTTTAGATAAGGGAAGTAGTGTGAAGTGTTTCTATGGGAAGATGATGATTGGGATATGACCATAGAAGGAGGTGGAGGTATGAAGGATGCATATGGAGAATATGTAGGCTCAAAAATAGGAGGAAGGTGTGGATGAATAGGATAATGGATTTCCCTTGCCAAGGACATGAAAGGGAGTGCTGGTGGATAAGCGTGAAGGCACGATAGGATATTTTGGAGGAATGATTGGATGTTGTGGGATGCTTGGAGCAAGCTTGCTAAGATTTTTAAAGCACTCATTGTGATCTACAAGATTATCATTATCATTGGAATAGGATGGAGTGGGGGAAAAAAAGTGACAACCAAAATAATCATAATAGATTTGAGACATGATGACTTGCAAATTGAGTTTGATAGGGATGAAAAATGAAGATGGATTAGAAGACTAGGGATTGGATTAGTTTTGGACTTGGCTCAAGATATGAGGAAAGATTGACTCTAGAGGAAGACAGAAAGGGGATGAGGAATGACCAAGATGACTCTACTAACCTAGGATAGGAGAACAAGACTGGATGCAAGATGACTGGAAGACCATGATTATGAGACTAGGATGATAGGATTCTACAAGCTTGGATGACTTCTGGATTTTGATTTGATATGGAAAAGGATTTTGATGTATAGAACTCTTCATTTGTGTATGTTTCAATAGATGTTTTGCACTAAGTTTGAAACTTCAAAAAACACATCAAGAAGAACTACCTAGAAGACTGGTTATTATCAAAATCTTTGCCCACAACTTGATATACCAAGAAGGAATATAGATGGTGAGTGTCTTAAGGTGATCTAGGAAACCACTTGGATCGATCCTTGCACAAAGATTTGGATACCTTCGGGATTAGATTGGGTAGCTTCTGATTAAATAATTTGTAATTTGATCCATGGAGTCCTCCCAATCGGTTTGTATGCACATGAATCACTTAAGAGCCTAGTTGACCATGCCAAAATAGTAGGGATATTCACCTACCTTGAGCTACCATCAACACACATCGCCTGAGCTTGAGGGGATGAATCGAGAGTTTGGTCAACGCTTTATTTCTATACCGGCCAGGGAAGTACCGGTTTGAAGTTGTTCTCTAGAGAGGAAGAACTTTTATCTCTAGAAATTCTTCTCTAAAAGTGAAACAAGTGAACTCATCCAAGTTCAACTTCTTTCAGGTTGCTTAGCTAATCAAGGATTTACAGAATTTGAAGACTCCTAGAAAGCACAACAAGCAAGGGTTCTTTCCCAAATTGATTTAAGTGATTTTGAAATGAATGCTTGAAAACACATGTGTTTAGGATTTTGATTTGTTAATTTTGAAAACATGAAAGCTTTGAAAAGAGATTTTGCAAGTATTTTAGCCTTTGCATTCAAGATTTTGTACTTGTTTCTAGGATCCTGTTTTGAGCTTTGAAATGAAATTGAATGAAGTGCTTTTTGCTTGTAACTTAGGAAATTCAAGATTTGTGCTTTTCAATTCAAAGGAAACATGAGTCTTTGAATTGAACTTTGATTTCTTTTTAGAGGCATTCAAGATTTTGTGTCTTAGATTTTTCAATTTTATACCCAAAAATAAGTGGTCCTAGATTGGTTTGATGCATGAAACTTGGAAAGAATTCAAGATTTTGCAAAAGGAAGTTTTTTTTAACCAATAAAAAATCATTTAGGATGATTTAGAAACATTTAGGAATGATTAGGATCATTTAGGAACCCTTTAGGAAATATTTGCACATTTAAGCCTAGATTGAGTAAAACTTGAAAGAACTTTGAATTTTGAAAATTAAGTTCATTTTAGCTTTGATTGATGCATTGATTTTGAAATAGGACCATTTAGGATGCATTTAGAGTTGATTTTAGGAACCCATTAGATTTGAAATGCATATTTTGAGGTTCTTTTTATGTACCAAAAGACAAGTTGTCTCCTAGTTTGCATGAATGCACTTTAAAGCCCTAGATTTGCATGATTGAAGTTTATTTTAGCCAACTGAAAGACCTTAGAAGTTATTTTGAGTGTTTTAGGACCAAATAGGAAGGTTTTAAGTTGTTTAGGATTGATTAGGAACAAATAGAAAAGATGTGCAGATTCTTTGATTTAATGCACTCAAGAGTGTGTTTAGTGTTCATTTTAAGCAACCAAATGAAATCTTTGAGGTTCCTAATTGATCAAAAAAGTTGATGAGCCTTAAGGCCTTAGGTTTTCTTTATTTTTTAATTGATTTTGAGAGCACTTACAAAAGATGGGGTTAAAAATTAGAAATTTGGAGCCAAGAAGCCCTAGAAAGGCCTCAAAAACCTAAAAAACTAGCTAAAACCCTAATTAAGGTCGTACACATGCCCCCTATTTCCCATATGAGTAAAAAAGATAGAATATTTTCATTCCTTTACTCATATGAGTGATGGGTAGGGCCAATACGAGTGCCCCTGCTCTCTGGCACGAGCAAACAGGGCTAGTAGGCCAAAAATAAGCCAAAAATGGCTAGAAGGACCCCATACGAGTATTGGGTGGTCCCAGTACTAGCCAGGAACTTTTCTTGTACAAGAAACTACTCTAGTGAGTTCAATCATACAAGTATTCACCTAGAACAGGATGATTTTTTTGAGATAGTGAGTTTTTTAATTGGAAAACCCTAAAAAATGCAGTTTAGAAGGCATGTAGGGTCCCATTGGGCATGCCGAAATGTGATCAGTGAAAAGTTAACCTATTTAGAATTGGAGTAGACATTCAAAAATTAGTTAAAATGAATCTAAAAACATATTCCTAAGCATTAAATAGAAAACTGATGAACTACAACTGACTGAGAACATGATTGAAGAACTACAAGTGATTAGAGATCACCAAACATTGAAGTGTTATGTAAGATAATTGAATTAGTTTTATGTTGTCATTGATGTCAACTAGTTTTGATAGTACTTATCATGGTAGCTGCAAATATCTAACACATCTGTAGAAGAGAAGAGAAAGATGAAGAACTGAGATATCTACATTGAGGAAGCTGGATATGACAGATGAGGATAAGGAATACTCCTAGTAACTTATTGATGAGTCTATGACTTCATATTGTTGACTTGATTATGTTGCATTAATCTGTTATGAAGTTAGAGAAAATTTTTACAAAGCAGTGTGGTCAGTTAATGAAGCATTCTAGTATACACCGAGTAGTGTAGTGTATATCGAGCACAATATAAACCAAGCTTGTGTTCACCAATGCATTTCTTTGTTAACCGAGTATGGACAAAAGAACTAAATCATGAGTTTAGATGATAATATTGATGAGCTGGAAAGTACCTCATAATTAGGATGGAAAGATAAAGTCTATTATAAGATCAATGACTAACAAAATTCAGAGAAGATCTGAAGGACAAAATTGAAACGTATTATTGACACATCTATCGAGGAAGGTTTAAGCGGCAAAATCTGATGGATGAAAAGAAAATGGTTTACTTTCCTATTTAAGAGACTAGGGTTTCACAATGAAACTTATGCCAAAGGAAGATAATTGCAGAGATATCACATGAACAAGCTTCATGCATGCCTGATCATATGGGTTAAAGAAGAACTGAACTGTAGAGTTAACCAAGCATCAGAGAACTTTTACCGAGGGACAATAAGTTACTGAATGTTGATGAATTGAATAGAAATATTGATCAGAGGATTTTATGAGCTTAAGAATAGATCTAAACATCTACAAATCAAGTTGTATTGTATTCAGATCACCTATTGTTATAGTTTAACCATTGTAATCAGATAAATCTCTTAACTGAGTAGACTTGAAAGTCTTGTAATGTCATTCATAGAATGTACATTTGTTATCCTATCATCCCCATAGTGAATGCTAGATGGACGATAACTGTTAGTGTTAAATCCTCTAACAAGGTTACACCTTATAGTGTGTTTTGTAACCTTTAATAGGGTTGGCTCTTCACCAAGCTCACTTTAGAAGAGTGAAAATATTTTGGGTTACTGGTCCCATGTGGTTTTTCCCTTAACAGGGCTTCCATGTTAAATCTCTTATGTTATGTGTTTATTGTGGTGACTGTTTGATTGTCATACTTTACATATTGCATATCTGATTTGGTCGGTAATCACTATGAACAATTAACTAGTAATCAGTAAAATGCACAGACAATTTAGTATTATTGTTTACCGAGTTGCAGATTAAGCTGAATTTGTTTAGAAGTTTTACATTTGTATTTGGGACTATGGATAACTAATTCACCCCCCTCTCAATTATTCTAACAATTGGTATCAGAGAGTTGGTTGCTTGGAATAGAGTTTTAAGGACTTCAACAGAAAGATCACAAAATGTATAAGAGGGAAGTGCCAAAACTGAACAAGGATAATTTCACAATATGGCAAAGCCAAATGAAACTGCATATATCTGGAATTGGGAATTATGCCTTCACTCTATTGGAGAATGGCTACTTAGCACCGCTTATAGGACCTTTAACTCTTGACCAGTTAAGAGATAGACATGAGCACAATATTAGCATGATGGAGATTGTTGCTGCTCTTACAAATGCTGAATTTGAAGATGTCAAGGATTGTGCTACCTCAAAGGACATGTGGGATAAACTTACTCTAGTTTACAGTGGTGATGCAAATGTCAGAAGAGCCAGAGCTAAAATTTTAAGAGGAAGACTTGATGATATAAAAATGAAAGAAGGAGAGAATATATTGTAGTACACAAACCAAATAAAGGAAGTAGTTAATGCTATCAGAGGATTTGGTGGTGTCATTTCTAAAGAAATAGTGGTAAGAAAAATTATGAGAACCCTATTGCCTATTTATACTATTAGAATATTTGCAATATATGAAATGAGATTTGCACCTGGCAGTAATCTCACTCTTGATAGTCTGATCGGTAAACTTACAACTTTTGAACTTGATAACTTTGATAATAGTGTTGTACCATCTGTTGAGTCTGCTTTCATGACTTCTCTAAAGATTGGTAAATCTAGCAGTAGAAGAAATAATGATGATAATGACAATAATAGTGATGATGAGCTTGATGAGCTTGAAGCTCTTATGGCCAGGAGGTTACCAAAAGGAAAAGGTAGATACAAAGGTAAATTACCTTTAGCATGTTTTAATTGCAAAGAAGTTGGTCATATTGCTGCTAGATGTGCAAACAGGAAAGAAGATGATAGAAACAATGATTGATCTGGTGAAGGAAGCTATGGGAGAAGAAACAATAGGAGTTACCAACACTACAACAGAGACAACTAGGACAACAATGATAAAGGCAAGAAGGTATGTTACATTGCTGAAGAGAATGATACCGAGACTGACACAGATGATGATGTGGAAGTAGTGTTTGTTGCAATGAAGGATGATTATGAGGAAGAAGAAAGGTATGTAGAGACAAATATTATCTATAAGGTTAATAAAAATGATACATGGATCATTGATAGTGGCTGTACCCATCACATGATTGGTGATGAAGAAAAATTTGATCATCTTGAGCAATATAATGGAGGATCTGTAAAAATAGGCAATGATACACCTTGTATGGTTAGAGGAAAGGGATCCTTACTGATAAATGATAAAATTAAATGTGATAATGCTTATTGGGTAGAAGGAATAAATTATAATTTTCTAAGTGTGGCACAACTTAACAATTTAGGCCACCGTGTAGCTTTTGAGAGCAAGACAATGAATATATTTGATAAAAGAGGAAAACTTGTTGGAATAGGAGCACAAACAAAAGGTAACTTGTTTTATCTTGATAATGATAATTCTTCTTGTTTAATGATGAAAGATGAGGATGCATGGCTATAGCATAAAAGGTTATGCCATGTAAACTTTGACAACATGATCAAGATCCATAGAAAGAAAAGGGTTAGAGGTCTGCCTAACCTAACATAGCTGGATCATGTAATGTGTCATCAATGTCAGAAAGGTAAGATGACAAGATCTAGTTTTAAGAGAAAAGATTATTCAACAAAGAGAATTTCAGAGCTAGTTCACACTGACCTATGTGGTCCCATGAGAACAAAGAGCTATTATGGATATAGATACTTCATTTTGTTTGTTGATGGTTATACTAGATTGATGACTGTGATGTTCTTAAAAGAAAAATAAGAGGCATTTAAGATGTTTAAATAGTATAAAGAAAAAGTAGAGAAAGAAACTTGGAAAGAACTGAAATGCTTGAGATCTGACAAAGGTGGTGAATTTATTTCTAATGAATTTACTAACTATTGTAATGAACATGGTATTAAAAGACATGTTTCTACATTGAAAACACCTCAACAGAATGGCATTGCTGAAAGGAGGAATAGATAAATTGTTGATTGTGCAAGGACACTCATGATAGAGAAGAATGTAGCTCAGACATACTGGAGAGAAGTAGTTAGCATAGTTGTTTATGTTCTGAATTGAGTACAACTGAAGAAGGACACTAACAAAACACCCTATGAATTATGGTTTGGTCACAAACCCACTGTAAGTTATTTCAAAATTTTTGGAAGTAAATGCTTTATTTTGAAAGATGAAAGAAATGGAAAGTTTGACTCAAAAGGTGATGAAGGGATATTTCTTGGATATTCCACTAAAAGCAAAGCATATAAGTGTCTAAATAGAGTTACTAATAAAATGATTGAAAGTACTAATGTCAGGGTTGATGAGTTTGATGATAAGAATGGTGAAGAGAGCATTAGGGAACCATACGATTACAATAGATTCACTTACATTGAAAATCTAGAGTACCAATTGAAGCCGCATATTGTGTCAACCGGGCATTAGGAAAATAACACCAAGGAATAGGAAAGGAACACTGACGAGAAAGAAGAGGCTACCGAGCAAGAAATTGAACCTGAACAGGATGAAAAACAAAGAAGAGATCAGGTACTAGCAATATTTGTTAGGAGACATCATCCTGAGAACCAAATCATTGGAGACAAGCAAGCTGGCATGCAAACCAGAAGTAAGTCAAGACAAGGTACATGCTTAGTTTGTGAGTTTCAATTGAAAAATGTTAAGGTTGCATTGGAGAATGATGAATGGATAAATGCAATGACCGAGGAGATTGAACAAATAGAGAAAAACAAGACATGGACCTCAGTACCTAGACTTAAGGATAAAAATGTTATCGGTACTAAGTGGATCTTCAGAACCAAGCTAAATGAAAATGGAGAGGTTACAAGGAATAAAGCTAGACTAGTTTGCAAGGGATATGCACAAGAGGAAGGAATTGACTATGGTGAGACCTTTTCACCTATTGCTAGACTAGAAGGAGTTTGAATGTTACTGGCCTATGCAACACATAAGAAATTTAAAGTTTATCAAATGGATGTTAAGTTTGCATTTCTGAATGGGATACTTGAAGAAGAAGTCTACATAGAACAACCATAAGGGTCTGTAGATCCATAAAAGAAATACATGGTATGTAGATTACATAAAAATTTATATGGTTTAAAGCAAGCATCGAGAGCCTGGTATGAAAGGCTGCATACTTATTTGTTAAGTATTGGAATTGTTAGAACTAGTGAGAACAACAATCTGTATATGAAAGGAGAATTAGATGATACTATCCTGATTGCTAAAATATTTGTGGATGATATTATCTTTAGAGGAAAAGATCACATATGTAAATCATTTGTTGATGAGATGAGAAAAGAATTCAAAATGTCTATGTTTGGAGAGATTAAGTTCTTTCTAGGACTATAGGTTATTCAACAGAATGATGAGATATTCATCACACAATCCAACTATATCAAAGAAGTACTGAGAATATTTGGCATGGAAGATGCTAAACCAGCTAGAACACCAATGGTCACAGGCTGCAAACTAACTAAAGGTGATGAAACTACAGAGGTGAACCAGACACTATACCGATCTATGATTGGTAAATTAATGTATGTAGTGCATAGTAGGCCAAATATTGCACGTGTTGTGGGGATTGTTGCAAGATTTTTTGCAAATCCTAGGGAGTCACACATGGTTGCTACAAAGAGAATCTTAAGATACCTGAAGAAAACATAGGACTATGGATTATGGTATCCTAAGGATGGCAAATTTGAACTAAGAGTCTACACCGACACTGATTGGGCTAGAAATATGGATGACAGAAAAAGCACAACTGGAGGAGCATTTTTCTTCAATGAAAGACTTGTTACTTGGACAAGTAAGAAGTAATCTTGTATTTCCTAGTCTATAGCCAAAGCAGAGTATGTTGCTACTGCTACAAATTGTTCAAATATTGCATATATTAAGCAAGTGTTGGAAGGGATGAATTAGGTAATCACTGAGCCGATGATTATATATTGTGATAACACTAGTGCTATAAACATTTCAAAGAATCCAGTGATGCATTAAAAAAAAAAGCAAATATCTATCAAGTATCACTACTTAAGAGAACAAGTACAAGAGAAGCAAGTGAAGCTAGAATTTGTTACATCTAAAGAGCAACTTGCAGACATATATACCAAGCCTCTACCGAAAGATACATTTGAATACTTGAGGACTAGACTTGGGGTCTGTCCCCTATCTGTCAGTCACTAATGTGATCTAGAGGTTGCATCAGCCTAATCTTATCAGAAGATCATTCATGTTGATGCAGCATAGTTCACACTTTGGATTCTGTCTAAGGTTGTGAAAGATTTGAGAAACCAGTGGCATAATCAGTATACCGAGATACATTGAATGAACCAGACAACAAAGAGTTATATGGCTACTACAGAGCTATATGTTTATGTGTTTCTTTGGCATTGTTGTCAAAGGGAGAGATAAACAATATGATAACCAAGGAGAATACTGGAACATCTATCTAAGGGAGAGACAATCTGAGAAAGTCAAGGAGAGTGTTGAAGATTAGTTGCTGAGAACAAAAGAAGAAATATGAGAGCTGCAAAGATCATATCTGTAAAAGATAGTCTACACTTGCAATGCTATTATGTAACATAGTGATTAAACATATTAAGCTAGGGAGAGCTTATACCGAGCTACAACATTTGTTTATAGAGTTGTAGAACACATGTTTGGTATGTGTATGTTATACATCATATTTCTTGAGTTGCCATCAATGCCAAAGGGAGAGATTGATGAACTACAACTGTTGAGAACATGATTGAAGAACTACAAGTGATTAGAGATCACCAAACACTAAAGTGTTATGTAAGATAATTGAATCAATTTTATGTTGTCATTGATGTCAACTAGTTTTGACAGTACTAATCATGGTAGTTGCAAATATCTAACACATGTGTAGAAGAGAAGAGAAAGATGAAGAACCGAGATATCTACATTGAGGAAGATGGATATGATAGATGAGGATAAGGAAAACTCCTGGTAACTTATTGATGAGTCTATGACTTCATATTATTGACTTGATTATGCTACATTAATCTGTTATGAAGTTAGAAGCAAATTGTTACAAAGTAGTGTGGTCAGTTAATGAAGCATTCCAGTATACACCGAGCAATGTAGTGTATACTGAGCACAATATAAACTGAGCTTGTGTTCACCAATGCATTTCTTTGTTAACCAAGTATGGACAAAAGAACTAAATGATGAGTTTAGCCGATAATATTGATGAGCTGGAAAGTACCTTGTAATCAGGATGGAAAGCTAAAGTCTGTTATAAGATCAATGACTAACAAATTTTGGAGAAGATCTAAAGGACATAATTGAAACATGTTACTGACACATTTTCCGAGGAAGGTTTAAGCGAAAAAATCAACAAAGGAGATTAAGCAGAAAAATCTGATGGATGAAAATAAAATGGTTTACTTGTCTATTTAAAGACTAGGGTTTCACAATGAAACTTATGCCGAAGGAAGATAATTGCAGAGATATCGCGTGAACAAGCTTCATGCATGCCTGATCATATTGGTTAAAGGAGAGCCGAACTGCAGAGTTTGCTGAGTGTTAGAGAACTTTTACTGAGGGATAGTAAGTTACTGAATGTTGATGAATTGAATAGAAATATTGATCAGAGGATTTTATGAGCTTAAGAATAGATCTGAACATCTGCAAATCAAGTTGTATTATATCCAAATCACCTGCTATTACAGTTTAACCATTGTAATCAGATAAATCTCTTAATCAAGTAGACTTGAAAGTCTTGTAATGTCATTCATATAATGTACATTTGTTATCTTGTCAACCCCATAGTGAATGCTGGTTGGATGATAACTGTTAGTGTTAAATCCTCTAACAAGGTCACACCTTATAGTGTGTTTTGTAACCTTTAATAGGGTTGGCTCTTCACTGAGCTCACTTTAGAAGAGTGAAAATATTTTGGGTTACCGGTCCTAGGTGGTTTTTCCCTTAACAAGGTTTCCACATTAAATCTCTTATGTTATGTGTTTATTGTGGTGATTGTTTGATTGTCATACTTTAGATATTGCATATCTGATTTGGTCGGTAATCACTATGAACAATTAACTGGTAATTGGTAAAATGCATAGACAGTTTAGTATTATTGTTTACCGAGCTGCAGACTAAGTTGAATTTTTTTAGAAGTTTTACATTTTGTATTTGGGACTATGGATAACTGATTCACCCCCCTCTCAATTATTCTAACAAAAACATTCACAAAGACACTTAGATAGAACTGAAATGGGAGCACCCTATCACCGTTTGATTTATTCTTGACTTAGGGATGTGGGTGTGCTCTCGAATCACATGGAGCATATCCCTAATGATGATTGGGGGGGATTGGGATCATTAAAGGACCATGGATACTCTACATTGGCACAGAATCAGGTATAGAAGACTTGATTTTCCCCTAGAGCCCAAGGAACCAAAATGAAGCTAAGATGCAGATTAAGCTACATGATGCTTATGCTAATATTTATTTTTAACCAAATAGAGATGTGATATGGTGCTATATGCTATGAAAAAAAATGAAATAAAATATGTTTAATCCATTATGCTAAGCTAAGATGTGTTAGAAAGCTTAAAAAACAAGGAAATCTAACAATTATGCTAAAAGCTTAAGATGATCTAGATGCAAACTACCATGATAATAATGCATAAATGATATGAACTAAGGTAATACTTTTCTCTTTGAAGGAGGAGTATTTATAGGATTTGAGGAAGGGATTGGGTTAGGAAGATGAGTTAGGGTCAGGGGTAGAGTTTGGGGTAGAGTCTAAGGTAAGTGTTGTGGTTCCACAACCACGCTCCCCTTTTTTTGAGCCACCTGGCTTAAAAGGGGGCCCCCCTTTTTTTTCCTTGTTTTGGGTTTTGTGCTTGTTTGTCTACTTTTCTCTAGGTCTAGATGTGTTTTGGTTGGTCCTGTTTGTGTTTTTCACTTTTGCACTTTTAGAGTCCCGAAAGTGTGAAAGGCGTAGAAAACTAAAAACCTTATAGAATGCTTGTTCTTGGGGTTTTGAACCTTCGAAGGTCCGAAACACTGAAAGGTCTAATTCTTTGAAGAGAATCGGCCTTTTAGTGTTTTGGGTTTTTAGAGGTCACAGACCCCCGAAAGGCCGATCGACGAAGGTGGTTGACGTCACCCCCACCGGTTGCCTATATAAGGTGGTGAGTTACTTTTTTGTCTCACTTATTTTCTACCTACGGTCATATTTTTTCGGAGCTTCTACGTGTGCATCTTTCCGATCTTCAGTTTCTCAGCTCTTCTTGTCTTGTTTCTGGTCTCTTGTGCTTTAGCATGTTAGAGGTTGGTATCTTCATCCTCTCTTTGACTTTTCTCATTGGTTTTGGTTTTGTCTCTTTTCCTTTGGTTAGTGTGTTTTGTCGCTAGGGTTTGTGATGGAATATGGATGAAGTGACTGAGAGGGGGGGGGGTGAATCAGTCAACCATAAAACACTTCACAATTACTTCTTTCCAGATCCCTTAGGATATCTTAAAAATGTTATCTGTTTTAGCACTCGGTAAATAGATTGCAGTAACTTTGAAGATGCAGAAAGTATTAGCAAAATTATCTTTTAGATATTCATCAGCACTAGTGTATGATTAAGATAGCAATTAAGAACACAAGAGACACAATATTTAACGTGGAAACCCAATATGGGAAAAACCACCAATGTATCTAGATACTGATTTTCACTTTTCTGAAGTGATGCCCGGTTAGAAGCCAACCCGGTAAAAGGTTACAAAACACACTATTAGGTGTGACCTTGTTAGAGGATTTAATCACCCTACTAGGAGTGGCCCGGTAAGAGGTCTTGAAAACAATTCAATGGAATTGTCACCTTGTTAGAGGATTTACAATATGGTTGTTAAACCAACTCGGTTAAGAGATTTGGAATTCACTGTTACAATGATAAGAAGGTAACAATGAAAATGACCTGTATAATAATGCAACTATTTTGCTGATTACAGATCTCTGTTCTGCATAAGTGTGATCCTTCCTGATCGAATAAATCTCTGCTGCACCTTAAGGATATCTGAACATCCTTCACAAATTCGCACACACCTTTCCTGTCTTTCTTCTGTAAATCTTCTGCTGTATTTCTTATTTATATTTCACATTTGACCTTTTATTTATATGATTTTAGATTTTTCAAATTGACATTATTTAGTATAACAGTCGGTTGAATTAAGCAAACTCTATTTGCAAAAATCCTTCAAGGGCCGACAGTGCTCGGTGACCATAACTTTCTACAATCTTTCGGAGACCGAGGGAACTCGGTAAACACCGACAATCCTTTACCTTCGATAACCGACTGAACTCGGTAAACACTGAATTTCCTTTGACGACCGACTGAACTCGGTAAACACTAAATTTCCTTTGACGACTGACTGAACTCGATAAATGCTAAATTTCCTTTGACGATCGACTGAACTCGGTAAATGCTAAATTTTCTTTGATAACCGAGTGAACTCGGTAGACACTGATTTTCTTTGATAACCGAGTGGACTTAGTAAGCACTAATCTTCCTGTCTGGTAGATCGACCGAGCTCGGTAGGAACTGATTGCTACGGACTATGACATTGTGTGACATCAAAGACAATACATAATTTGAGTAGCAATTTCCTTCAGACAATTGTTTCCAACAGTTTGTTCATGTTTGTCTTGTCTTATCCTGCTTGGGGCTCACAAGGTTGTCCCCTTGGAGCCCTTAGCCTCGAACTCACTTTAGGGCTTGTTTTTGAGCTCTAGCCCCAAACCCTTATTTTTTTGATCACTCAGCCCTAAACTTTTGGACTTTTGTAGTCTGAAAAATCAGAGAGGGATCTTCCTTCAAGGAAACAACTAAGTCTTCTTAGTGTTTCAGAGGTTTTGCACCCCAAAAAATTCACACCTCCAATTTGTTGAAGTTGAAAGACTTCACACCTTTGATTTTCTGAGCCCAAAAGTCTGGCTGGGACCCCTTTTTTGACATTTTAGTCTTTTGGGGTTTTAGAGGTATTGTACCCCCGAAGGTCCAAAAGGCCAAAGTTGGTTTCTAGAGTTTTTTAATTTGGGTTGTTTAGTTGTTTCTATCTCATTTTCATCAGAGTTTCTTCCATGATTTATGTAGTTTGATGATCACTGATTTGTCCCCTTGGCTCTTTGAAGAAATGGCAGAGAAGGTCAACTCATTAGCTATGAGGTATCAATTCAAAGGATATCATGCACCCTCCAAAGTGGGGAACTTACACGCTGAGATCATAGATACTGACATTGGGAATGCCAGTTGGAATGATTACCTAGTGAAATGTGCACAACTGGTGGGAAGGTCTGAGGACTACACTTCATTAGTGTTCTATTCTCTGATGAATGCAACATCACACCCAGTTTGCATCCTTTCCTCATACCTGATCACTACTCTAGAAAATCACTATATAGAAGATGAGAGAATGGTCAAGAACAACATGAGTGAAGTAGTTCTGGATCTCTGACTAGACAACATTGAAGATGTCTTCCACCTACCCAAGGGGATAGACAAGTTTTACAACTTCTCCATTGGAAAGGGAATGAAATTTTACAACAAAGATGTTTCATTATCCCATGAAATTGTGAACAAGGAGTACCTCATACAACCTCTACCCAAAAATAAATTGGAAAATATAGACATGAGGAGAGGGTACATGAAAGAAGACATCTGGGCAGCCATCACCATGATCATTCAGGTGTATGGATTGCCAAAGTCAGTACAATTGGAACCCTAGATGATCCTACTCATTGAAAAGATAAAGGATAGGCAAGCAAGGTTTGACTGGGCCACCATCCTCAATGACAACCTAGATCAACAGTTGATCATAGTAAAGAATGACCCTCACTTCTACATGACATCTTATGTTGTGTAACTATTGGCTACAAGGGTGGTGTACCTGAGATTGGTGAAGGTTGGTGCTATAGGTGATTAGAATGCATGGTCATTCACAGTATACCCACAAGTGGTTCGAAAGGAGTACTACACACATGATAGTCCTAAATTCCACATCGTTAACAATGCTTTTGTGTTCACTATCATATGCTCCATAGAAGGAGACTATGCCAAAAGGATGTCAATAGAAGCTTCTACAAAGGTGAAGGCCCTTGGGGCATTTTATATTCAGTTCAAAACTTTTACATACATCCAGGTGGTAGGAAGCACCCTGGCTCCTAAGAAGCTACCAAGATATCCATTAGATAGGGTAATCTTGTTGGAGATGGCCCAAAAACTATCAAATGCCCATGAACATATCCGACACAAGAAGAAGAATTTTGGGGATTTCCCAATTTCTATAGGGCCCCACTGTGTAAAAGACATGAAGATATGTAAGTCCCTAGCATTCGAATGGGATGAATTCCCACTATAGAATTACAACCTCATAAGGACCTGATTCAATCCAATTGGTACATATAGTCACATAATACAAAGGCATTATGTACATGAGCCCCATATTGAGGACCATTGGATAAATTGCCTTGATGACTATGAGGTTAGAATCCGTGACTACTGTTGGATGAGCTTGGAGCTAGCATAGACTACTCTACTACTAAGGGTACCCCAAAAGGTGAAGGAAGCTAACTCTGAGGATTTATTGGATCCTATTTATAATTTGGATAAGGTATACACCAGGGCCATTTTGAATGTGGAGGTTGATAGGGATGCAAATGATGACATCAACTTCAAGGCAAGACACATCATCATGGTGACTAAGGCATGGATTGCTTGTCCATTTCCTATGGATCCCATGCCAATGAAATAACAACAAATCAACCCTCAAAGGAAAATAAGAAGAAAGGGGAGAAGGTGCTGATGCCATAGTTCAAAGAGGGTGCACCATAGAAGCTAGAAATGGTGTATAGACATGAGCACCCTATGACATACGACTCAGCTACCCACTCAAAGAAGCCCAAAACTAGAATGAATGGAAGCATAGCACCTCTAGATGCTCCTTCTTCTAGTGGTCCTGAACCTCTGAGTGCACCAAAGAAGGTGCCCAAATTCAAGGTAATTGGACCTAGGCCAATCGGGGTGATAAAAGGGCATGTGTACAAGAGGAAGAAAGACTCAACACCCACCCAAAGGGACACCCTATTAGAAGAAGAAGAAGAAGATGAGGAGGATCAAGTGCCCCTTAGCAAAAGAACCCTATCTATAGGATTCTTAAATAGGAGGGTACAAGAGGAAGATTGACAAGAAGATGCCGAAGGAGGAACCAAATGAGAGCTGATAAATCTAGATGCTTTGAGAGATGATGAATTTAACATCTCTGATTTTGAAGGACTTCATGGTTTCAAAGAATCTGAGCAATAGGCTCCAAATGCATGACACTCCTTTTCTTTTGATTCCCTCCCTACATAGTTCACTAGTCCTCTTGGCCATGTGGGAGAGGAAGTTCCTTGAGACTCTTAGGAATTAGTTGAGGAGGTTGCTACTAAAATTTAGAAGAAGACTACAGAGTTGGGAAGAGATTCTTCTGTAGGTGTCACCTTTGAGGAAGATATTGTAGCATAGGTTCCCTCGGCTTCACATTCAGTTCCACCTCCACCTCCACTAGTGCATCAAACTCCACCTCCTCCTCTGTGTCCAACACCATCTACCACTCCACTTCCACCTCCAGTTCAAACTACTCCATTGCCACCACAACCTCCACCCATTCATTTTCCTATGCCAACTCCACCACCTCTACCATTGCCTTCACCCACTCCCCCTCTCGCTCCTACTCCTCCTACACAAAACCTTCCTTCTCAAGCTCCTACTCTACCAATTTTTCAAACCAAAATAGTGTCACAAGGGCCTCAAGAACTAGAGAAAGAAACATAGGTGACTGGTGAGGTTTTGTCAGAAGAACAAGGTGGATCAGAGAAACAAGTTGGTGAGGAAGAACATATAAATATGGAAGAGGAGAAGAACACAATGGAAGAACTAGAAATAGAAAGAGGAGAGGATGAGAGTCATGAGGAAATGGAGATAGAGCACTTGATTGCTACCTCAAGTCTAGCCACCCCTTATGAGCCCCTTAATGCCTTTTCAAAGCCCACTTGGTTTACCAAGGAAATTCAACCAAGAACAAGGGTGTATACTGATGATGATATAGATATGGCAACATTGGGGTGAGCATTCCATCAAGGAGGATCTAGTACCTGAGCAAGGACCCTTTCATATGTAACATAGGACCAAGCAGGTAGGTGGAAGGCTCAGGTGGTTGTCCCTACAATGAGTATAAGTATGGATAAAGTCACCCCAGATGATTATGTGTTGGAGGAAGTAAATCTGGGAGAGTCAACTAGAGAAGGGAGTAAAACTCTGGATACCCTCGGGTTGAAGTATGCTTTAGGATTCATGGACAAGGATGAAGACATGATAATAGCATTAATGGAACAAAATGAGGCAATGAAGAATTTTATCTTCAAGACATTGGGTCCCATTGACCCTATTAACCCTGAGGCCTCATTACAAGCTATTTTGGAGAAAAGGGGTGATGTAAGGATATCGATAGATATCTCATATTCTTTTGTTCAGGCATGTGCAGATTGGAAGGTAGATTTAGAAGAGTTTTTAGGGGTGGCTCTCAAGAAGATTTTGAGGCCTTTTAGAAGTATTCTTCAAGGAATCACATTTTTGGTTGAAATTATGGGTGAGAAGGATGGTCTGGAGGAGAATATCTTGAAGTGGTGGAAGACACTAGAAGATCTCATGGTAATAAGGAAGAAATGCTTCCAAGTTTTGGTCAATGTATGTGAAGGGTCAGAACTAGATAATTTTGAGGAGCGGATCCAAGATATCATAGTGCTTTGACCATTTTTGAAGAGAATGAATAAAAGGAGAGATAAAGGTTTTCTTTTTGTGGGGGAAATACATAATTTTTTTAAAGGGTTGGACCTAGATTTATATGAAGAAGGTGATGAGAAAACAATGCATCCTATAAATGTCATTGTAAATTAGTATTTGGATATCTTTGAAGGAGTTAGTACAAAAGAAAACCTCCAACAGATGTTCTATTAGAAAGAAGAAATTCAGAAGATGCTATCTCAGGAAGAGGAAATAAAGGGGTTTGCACTTGAATTACTCACCTTCTAGGAGAAAGAACAAGAACTCCTTTAAGGGGTCAAAATGGATAACTTCAAGGAAGTGAAAGAGATTGTGGATAGGTTCCGCAAAGCTCATCCAAAAGTCCTTCCAAGTCGATAAGCATTCAGTGTGGACTTAGCCAAATTTTGTATAGAGAAGAAACATTTTTTCCACACTTAGCCATTTTTGAGAGCCTTGATTTTTGGCATTTCGGCCCTATAGGATTTTTTGCCTCTAAAAGTTAGAAAGAGGAGAAGTTTTTCCCACACTAAGTCAATTCTAGAGCTTCATTTTTTCAGGGTAACAATTGGGATCTGAAATTTCTGGGCACAACCGCTGTTTAACTTCAGTCTTCTCCAACTTATTTTTTCAGTTAGAAAGATCACATCAAGAGGGTCATTTCTACATGATTTGAGGGCCTCTTCTAATTGAGTCCATGTCGAAGAGCCATAACAAAGAATAAAGGGCAGGATCACAAAGTTTCATGAAGAACATGTACGAGTTCCAATTTTGTTTTTGAGTTATTTTATGCATGATCTGCTCTAGATTTGTAATGCATGAGGTTTAATTCCATGCTAGAGTAGTTTTAACTTGTTTTAGGGTTAGTTTCCTTCATGTAATCTTTAGTTTAGATTTATTTTTGAGTTTTAGATGCAGCTGAAACCCTAGCTATGAAATTGAGAGCACAACTCTATAAATTGTATGAAATTTATGTAACAAAGGTCAGATTTTTATTGCAATACAATATATATAGTTGGTGCTTCAAACATAGTGTGATTATTCTTCTATCTTTGTGAAATTTATGAATGTGTGAATTGCTCATTTATTTATTTCAAAGAACCAGTTGATTGTGTGGTGATTCTGATCTGTTATTCTTTTAGTTCAATGTTTACCTCTGCTGCATTGCTTTGTTGTGATGAATTATTGAGAAGATCTCTTTTCCTTGGTGCTTTGAAGATAAAATTGTCTCACGTGTGTGCACATCTATAGTGGCTCTATGATCTGATGAGTTTTAACTTATTATACGTCCACGTTTATTTCCATTGATGATTGCATCTTCCTAGCTAGGATTATGATTTCATAAGATCTCTATTTTGTGGGTTTTCCTCATCTTCTTGGTATTTTAATTCACAAAGCAACACAATATTGGTTTATGTCCATTAGCTTCTTTCAGCGGTTCCTTTGAATTGTCATTACCTTGCCTCTTACTTTCTTTGCAAGTCAGTCATAGTAGATTAATTAGATAAATGCTATTTTCTATTTAAAGATCTAAAAATCCAAAAAGAGAAATATTGTTTTGTTTCAAAGTTTGTTTTGTAGGCCATCGAGATACGAACTAGAAAAGGCCTCCTCGTGAACAGATTCACATTTATCTTCAGTTGAGCTATTTGAGCGGTTGAGACCCAACCCAGAAGGATCCTTGAGATTGATTTGCATCACTCTTCCAGGAAGGGAATTTGCTAACAGAAATTTCTAGCTGTTGTATCATGTAAAAATGATGCTCAACAGTAAGGTTTGGGGTAAGGTAAGGTTTAACCTTGGGTTAGGGTTGCTCACACATGTGTGAGAAACACTAGGGAAGTGTGCAAGGGGAACAAGAGTGGATGAAGAGACAAGGGTCTCTTTATGAGGTTGTAAGAAGCCTTAAAGAGTGTGTAAGAGGCTGTAATGAGTGTGTAAGGCTCATTAAGGGAAGGGTTTGACCAAAATTCAAGGAGACTTGGATTAGGCTAAGAAATGTAGGAAACACCTCCTAAATAAGTTTAGATAAGGTTTAGGGAAGTTTAGGAAAGATTAGAAGATTCTAGGGTTTTGAGGCTTTAAATAAATATAAAATTTATTTAGGGAATGTGACATCATTTATTAAATATTGATTTAATAAAGAGAGGAAAATCACTTAAGATTGATTTAAATGGTTTGGGGAGGGATTCTTTAATTAAATATGTTTAATTAAAATAGGAGAAAGGATTAATGACATAAAAACTAATTAATTAATTAATAAATGATGATGTCATCAGGAGTTTTCAGAAAAATAAAATACTTTTATTTTCTAAAGGATTTTTAGGTGTCTACAATAACATCCAATTCCTAATAAAAAATAAAACAAATCGTAGTAGCATCATTGATTTTTTAACTAAAATATGAAATGGGAATTTCTTTTTCTTCTTGACTTCTATGACACAACAATTAGCATCAAGATGTATATAGAACACTTTGTTAAAACATGGAAGTGTTAAAATATGTTTCTCTATGTATCATTTTACTTTAAAAAAAAACTCATGGTCAAGTATAGTCAATTTAAAGTATTTTCCATCTCCTCTTGGTGTTTTAGTTAAAGGTGCACATATCCTTCTAAAATTATTAATAATCTTTTTGTACAAAAACTAGCCAATACATAAATTACTGATGCAGGAGCATCCTGGGTGTAAGAGCAATCTTGCATCACCCAAAAATATTTCTATTTTTATATTCAATAAGGGCTATTTTAGTGCAGAGCTGCTATTTATGGAAAGTTACTATTTTTTGGTAATTTTTGCATGTGCTCAGAATGATTTGATTTCTTTCTTGGAGGTTCATTTTGGTCATGTAAGTCTGCCAGTAAAGTTTCATTGCCAGATCAAGTGTATATTGGAAGATATTGAAGATTTTCGGTATTGGTAGCAGGGTACAAAAACTTTGAACTCAGTTTTGAAGGCTTTAGAGGCCCCGAATGAGGTCAAAAATTTGGGTGACGGGCGCTTGTGCGGGTCAAGCCTGTAGAGCACTTCGTGGCGTTTCCAAAATGGGGTTATAATAGCCGATCAGGTCAACTGGTGATGACTTGTGGTCTTCGGAAGTTGGGCCACCTGAAATGGCGAAAAATAATTTTCTTCAAAATTTCTGTTTGGGTTTCAAAGGTTATCTTGAGCTGACTATGATGTAATAAAATATAAAATAAAATAATTCTAAGTTTGGTCGGCCTTATTGGCTAAAATTCTGGAACCTTCCCAGGCGGTGGATAATTGCCTATATAAGGAAGGCTGTATTATTGTCTTAGGCAGTTCAGAATAGTTCTGGGTAATAGTTCGAGGCTTTGTCCTACAGAATATTGTAAGGGAATGCCCATGTGGCTTTGCGTATTGTAATCCTGAAAGTTTGTAATTCCACATTTGTGGAGATAATAAGAAGCCAATTTTCTGTTCTTGCATATTGTTGTTGTTTCTCTATTTCTGTTATGTGTTTGTGGTATTAAGGGGAGCACCCTTCATCAAGTGGTATCAGAGCAGGAGTTCTTGAGTGTGTAAACAGATCGCCGACTGTGAGGCAGTTTGCACCAGGACTGTGGCTAGGGTTTCAACGCACATCGTGAAAATGCCTCCACGAAGGGAACGTGGCGGAAGAGCTGGTGTTGTAACACCTGAGGTTAGAGAGCTGCAGAGACAAGTGTGAGCATTGCAAGAAGAGATTCACAGAGGAATGAATCTTAATGTCAGAGATGAAAGCGAGGATGAAGCCGAAGAAGAATATCAAGAAGGAGAAGCTGAAATTGTGAACCAGGAGGAAGAAAGACTTTTTCGGGCGATTTCCAAGATTGGGAAAAGACCTAAGATTGAGGTTCCTACATTTTCTGGAAATCTTAACCCAGAGGAATTGATCAACTAGATCAATGAATGTGAGGAATATTTTGAGTATGAAGATGTTGAGGATCCTGATAGGGTCAAATCTGCGAAGGCCAAATTGAAAGGTCATGCAAAGATCTGGTGGCAAGAAATTCAATTGGAGCAAAATAGAAGAGGGAAAGATAAAATCACAAGATGGGATCGGATGGTGGATAAATTGAAGTGACAGTTCATTCCTGTTGATTATGAGCTTGACCTACTCAAGAAAATGCAGAGTTTGAAGCAAGCAGGAAGATCTGTTCAGGAGTATACAGAGGAGTTCTATCGACTTCTCATCAAGACAGGCCATGCAGAAGCTGATAAGGAGAAAGTTGCTCGATACCTTAATGGGTTAAGGCCAAGCATTCAGGAGGAGTTGAATCTGGTTCGAATGAATAGTATTGAGGCATACCAATTTGCCCTAAAAGTAGAGGAAAAGATGAACAAGAAGTTCGAGAGCAGACAAAATGGAAGAGGTCGCGGTGGACAATCTGGTGGACGGTCATATGGTGGCCGAAATGAAGATCTGAAAAAGAAGGATGAGGCCAGTAGCAGTCAAAATCAGCGAGAAAATAATTCCAATCGCTTCCAGGATCAGAATAATAGAGATCAGAGAGGAAGAGGAAGAGGACAAGGATCTAGAAGAGGTGGCTTCCATGGAACATGTTTTCATTGTGGAGAAGAAGGTCATAGGGCATTTGAATGTCCTCAGCGCCAAGGCAGAACAGACAGGAGAAATGAAGGCCAGGCTAGAGTTGCACATGTAGATGAAGATGCCAGATCATCAAATTCTGAAGATGCTGAAAGAGGAGAAACGTTGATTAACAGAAGAGTCCTGTTGAGTGGTGAGAATGAACCTGAGCAAAGGAGGAGCCTGTTTCACACCAGGTGCAAGTGTGAAGGTAAATGTTGTGATGTGATTATTGATAGTGGAAGCACTAACAATTTGGTGTCAGAAGAGATGGTGACAAAGTTGAAACTCAAGAGATAGAAACACCCACATCCATATCGGATTGCCTGGGTACAGGATGACCACAAGGTCATGGTCAATGAACAATGCCTAGTGAAGTTCAAGATCGGTGGGTACCAAGATGAGGTACTATGTGATATCATCTCTATGGATGCATGTCATATGTTATTGGGTAGACCATGGTAGTTTGACAGATGTGCTGTACATGATGGTCGTGCGAATACCTATTCCCTGACAAAGGATAGAGTGCGACATAAGCTAAAACCATTGAAGGAGACTGAAGAAAAGGTATGTGGTAATGCAAGGATAACTTTTGTTGATGGAAGAAATTTCCTAGATGGTATGAGGCATGAGCATGTATGTTTTTTTTAATTCCAAAAGCTGGTAAAGAGGAAGTAGAAGATGTTCCTGTAGAAGTTGCAAATTTGTTGAATGAGTTTCAGGATATTGTATCCGATAACGTGTCTGATGGATTACCACCAGTCAGGAAGATCAGTCATCAGATGGACTTGATCCCAGGAGCGAGTTTGCCGAATAAGGCAGCACACAGAATGACACCTGCAGAAAGTGAGGAGTTGAACAAACAAGTACATGAACTGTTACAGAAAGGATTGATCCATGAGAGTCTAAGTCCCTGTGCTGTACGAGCGGTATTAGCACCAAAGAAGAATGGAGAGTGGAGGATGTGTATAGATTCTAGGGCAATAAACAAGATCACAATCAAGTACAGGTTTCCATTGCCATGAATGGATGATATTAAGGACTGTTTGAGTGGAGCTGTTTATTTTTCAAAGATAGATCTAAAAAGTGGATATCATCAGATTTGGATCAGAGAAGGAGATGAATGGAAGACTACCTTCAAGACAAAGGAAGGACTGTATGAGTGGTTAGTCATGCCTTTTGGGCTAACCAATGCACCGAGCACTTTCATGCGGCTCATGAACGAGGTTCTGAAAGAATTTTTGGGTAAGTTTGTCATTGTTTACCTAGATGATATTTTGATCTTTAGTAAGACATTGGATGAGCATATGATGCATATTCACATGGTATTTGAGAAGTTGAGAGAAGAAAAATTGCTGATTAATTTGAAGAAGTGCAGTTTTGTGAAGAAAGAGTTGGTGTATTTGGGGTTTGTAGTTTCAGGAGAAGGTCTAAAAATGGACCCAGAGAAGGTACAGGCTATCCTTGAATGGCCTACTCCAAAGAGTGCTACTGAGGTAAGATCTTTTCATGGTCTAGCTAGCTTTTACAGAAAGTTTATCATAAATTTTAGCAGTATTTGTGGACCCTTGACTGAAACAATGAGAGGGGATAGAAAAGAGTTTAAGTGGACTAATGGGGCAGAAAAGAGTTTTCAATTGTTGAAACAAAAAGTTACAAAAGAACCTATTTTAGCACTTCCAAATTTTAATAAGGTGTTTCAAGTAGATTGTGATGCTAGTGGTACTGCAATAGGAGCTGTTATGAGCCAAGAAGGTAAACCTGTTGCTTATTTTAGTGAGAAGTTAAATGATGCCAAGAGAAAATATTCTATTTATGATCAGGAATTTTATGCTATAGTTCAGGCATTAAAGAAGTGGAGACATTATCTTCTTCCTAAGGAGTTTGTTTTGTATACTGATCATCAAGCTTTGCAATATTTGAATAGTCAAGGAAAATTGAATCAAAGGCATTTGAAATGGGTTGAGTTTTTGCAGAGTTATACATTTGTTTTGAAACACAGGAGTGGAAAGTCTAATAAGGTTGCAGATGCTCTTAGCAGAAGGCAACTATTGCTGACAGAAATGCAGATTGAAGTGGTTGGGTTCAAGGAACTCAAAAATTTGTATCTAGAGGATCCTGATTTTGGTGAAGCTTGGAAGGCTTGTACAGAACCTATTACTCTAGATAGGATGAAATGGCTGGATTTTATCATCCAAGATGATATGCTATTCAGAAAGAGTTAGTTGTGCATTCCATGAAGTTCTATGAGGGAGAATCTCATCAAGGAGAAGCATAGCGGAGGATTGGCTGGACATTTTGGTCGTGATAAAACCCTTGGTTTGGTTAGTGAGAATTATTATTGGCCACAGTTGCAGCAAGATGTGAAGAAGTTTGTACAGAGTTGCAGAGTATGTCAGATGGTGAAAGGAGTGAAGCAGAATACAGGGTTGTATTAGCCATTACCCGTACCAAAGAAGCCTTGGGAGGATATCAGCATGGACTTTGTTCTTGGTTTACTGAGGACTCAGCGGGGACATGATTCAATTTTTGTGGTGGTTGACAGATTTTCAAAGATGGCACATTTCATTCCCTGCAAGAAGACTAATGATGCTGTTCATGTAGCCGAATTGTTTTTCAGAGAAGTAGTGAGACTTCATGGTCTGCCAAAGACCATAGTTTCAGATCGGGACACTAAGTTTGTTGGATATTTCTGGCGAACATTGTGGAAGAAGTTGAAGACAGATTTGAAGTTCAGTTCATCACATCACCCACAAACTGATGGACAGACAGAGGTGGTGAATAGAAGTTTGAGAAATTTGCTGAGATGTTTGGTTGGAGATAAGCCAACAGGATGGGATTTGATTTTACCACAGGTGAAATTTGCATACAATAATTCTGTCAACAGGAGCACTGGTAAATCACCATTCTAGATTGTATATGGAAGTAGTCCAAGAAATGCATCTGAATTGAGAAAGATAGATAAAGGAGAAATAAGTAGTGCTGAAGCTGAGGATTTTGCAGAACACTTGAAGAACATCCATGGGGAGGTGAGGAAGCATATTACCAAGATGAACGCACAGTATAAGGCTAAGGCAGATGAGAAAAGGAGGTATAAGGAATTTTAGGTTGGTGATGAAGTCATGGTTCATTTGCGAAAGGAGCGGTTTCCAGTTGGTACATATAACAAGCTGAAAATGAAGAAGTTTGGACCATGTAAGATACTGAAGAAACATGATTCAGGAAACACATATGAGGTAGAATTTCCTACTGAACTAAATATTTCACCAGTGTTTAACATTTCAGATCTGACAGAGTATCATGAAGGAGGTTTTGAAGATGAGATCACAGCAGCACAGTGGAGTATTCCAGCAACTAGTTCAGATATCAAGGAGATTGAAGACATACTGGACAGTCGTGTTGGCAGAAGCAGAAGGAATAGGACATATGAAGAATATTTGGTCAAATGGAAAGGACAGCCTGTTGAAGATTCATCATGGCTAACAAAGGAGGAGGTTAACCATCTTGGTTTTCCTCTGCACACCTGAGTCGTGACAGGGTCACTTCTCAAATTACCCTGGGTGTCTGATGCAGGAGCATCCTGGGTGTAAGAGCAATCTTGCATCACCCAAAAATATTTCTATTTTTATATTCAATAAGGGCTATTTTAGTGCAGAGCTGCTATTTATGGAAAGTTACTATTTTTTGGTAATTTTTGCATGTGCTCAGAATGATCTGATTTCTTTCTTGGAGGTTCATTTTGGTCATGTAAGTCTGCCAGTAAAGTTTCATTGCCAGATCAAGTGTATATTGGAAGATATTGAAGATTTTCGGTATTGGCAGCAGGGTATAGAAACTTTGAACTCAGTTTTGAAGGCTTTAGAGGCCCCGGATGAGGTCAAAAATTTGGGTGACGGGCACTTGCGCAGGTCAAGCCTGTAGAGCGCTTCGTGGCATTTCCGAAATGGGGTTATAATAGCCGATCGGGTCAACTGGTGATGACTTGTGGTCTTCGGAAGTTGGGCCACCTGAAATGGCAAAAAATAATTTTCTTCAAAATTTCTGTTCGGGTTTCAAAGGTTATCTTGAG
Organism: Chamaecyparis obtusa; assembly: GCA_027943335.1. NCBI lineage: Eukaryota > Viridiplantae > Streptophyta > Pinopsida > Cupressales > Cupressaceae > Chamaecyparis > Chamaecyparis obtusa. Next base: position 39,497 of record BSBK01005905.1, read on the forward strand.
CCGACTATGATGTAATAAAATATAAAATAAAATAATTCTAAGTTTGGTCGGCCTTATTGGCTAAAATTCTGGAACCTTCCCAGGCGGTGGATAATTGCCTATATAAGGAAGGCTGTATTATTGTCTTAGGCAGTTCAGAATAGTTCTGGGTAATAGTTCGAGGCTTTGTCCTATAGAATATTGTAAGGGAATGCCCATGTGGCTTTGCGTATTGTAATCTTGAAAGTTTGTAATTCCACATTTGTGGAGATAATAAGAAGCCAATTTTCTGTTCTTGCATATTGTTGTTGTTTCTCTATTTCTGTTATGTGTTTGTGGTATTAAGGGGAGAACCCTTCATCAATTACCTAGGTAATACTCAATGTGGATCATTCTATGATAGTTCTTACTTTCTTTGGATCCTAGCTTAGATTACCAATCCTAGATATGCCAAACATTTAATAAAAGAGCTATATTTTTTCAAAATTATCACCAATTTATGTTCTTCAACCTCTCAAAAACTATGAACATGCATAAAATGTCCCTCCAATTATTTTCTAAAAATTAGAATATCATCTAAATATACAATAACAAACTTACTCAAAAATTTCTTGGGTACTTCATTCATGAGCCTCATGAAAGTGCTCAATGGAATGGTTAGTTTGAAGGAAATTACCGATCACTCATATAATACTTTTTTTTTCCATGATTACTATTTTCTATTGTCCACAAGGCTTGCAATTAGTATGCCTGAGAAGTTCATATAATATGGCACAACTAGAGTCTTTACATGTGATCTCTCCCATGGGTTCACTTGGACAAGACATGTAGGAGAGAGAAATTAGATTGAAATTTCCCTTAACAATTTCATTGGAGACTTTAATGAACATAAGGAAAGGGATGCACACTATCAAGATTCAACTCTCCTGGTAGAAAAAATATTAATTCATCCATATCTCGAGCATATGTAGGTAGGGAAAGAGATAAGGTGGATGGATGGCCTTTTAGGTTGGACTTCTTGGATTACATGTATTGGAGATAATGACTCTCCTAATTGTGATATACAATTTGGATAATGGGTTTTCAGCTATTACTCCTTTTGTTATTTATAATCTATGTATAAACTCTCAAGCTCTTTTTGTATAGTTGTATATGTGATGTAGCCGAGGATGTAACAATTTACTTTCATGCTACTTATCGCAATTTGAAATTTGTCTATGTAGACTATGATAATGATTTTGTATTGAGGTTTCCTAATATTTAATAAAATACTATCTTCTATTCATATCCTTCTCATATCATGATTTGATGATACCTACTCTTCAAATCTATTTTTGTCAAGTATTTTTCTCCACTTAGGTAATCTATGATATCATTCATCCTTGGAAAATATAGTTTGTGCTTGATTTTGACTTTTTTGGTGAGCCTAATTATTACATATCTTTTATTCTCAATATTTATTGGGTGCAAGTACTATAGACACTACACACTAACTTGAGATCTCTTTGATTATTAATTTTCTCAACAATTATTGAACTTATCTATTCAAATATTTACTTTCTATATGATTCATTATATGGAATACCTTGTTAATTGAACTAGCTCCTAGAATCATATCCATCTAATGACTTATGCTTCTCATTATTGTAAACCTTATGTATTATTTTTCTATGGAGATAGCCACTCAAGATCTAGAGGCCTAATGGAAAGTACACCAACAAGAGAGAATCAATATGACAAGAATAAACTATAGTCTCACCAAGAATATAATTAAGTTGAATTAACTGAAATGATATTACAAAGGAGACCCCTTGGTTAAATAGTCCAAGGTGGGATATAGGAAGGAATAAGATTATGACATGATACATAAAGTGATAAATTATCAAGCATGTAATGTGGAAAAGTGATAGTGTGATACATTCAGTAAAAAGTGGATCACACTCCAAACATGGAAAGTGAAAGTGTCACATGTCCACTAAAGGTGGATCACCCTCCAAGGTGGAAAGTTGATTTTACAACACATCCACTAAAGGTGGATCGACCTTCAAAGGTGGAAAATTGATAAAGTGATAAGTCCACCAAAAGTGGAAGTCCCACTTAAGGTGAAAAAGTCATATGGTGATAACACCATCAAAAGTGGGAATTATCCTATGTGGTCCAAAAGAAAACTTATGCAACATGTGTGTCTAGGACCTAGGAGAATAACATAATATGTACAACATTTAAACACACCAAAAACCCTTCCTAAGTGAAACTTAGGGATAATGTATGTAGATGATGTAAGATGGGTCCTAATTCCTAGGTCATGTTAGGTACCCATGTGCAAATGCAACACATCTCTTGGAACATAGAGAATAGAATACAACCTAGTAGGAAAAAACTCTTCCCTAAATGAGTGATGAAAATACAGACTAATCTCAATGAAAAAAGAGAGAGAATAGAGAAATCAAATGATGTCCTCTCAATGTAGAATCTCCTGAATATTGAATATTATCCAATGATGTCAAACAACATTTTTACAATAGGATGAAATAGAGCCTATGCTGCACCAAGAATGCCAAAGAACCATTATAGAATATGTTGATGAAGGACTATTAAGGAATCTCACACTACAATAGGAAGAAGATCAGAATCATCGAGATGCCTGGATGAGTATCAACTAGATACTCTCAAACTATAGATTGATACATTCTAGTCTCAACTAGAGACATGTACCAAGTCTCATGATATAGATCCTAGCCAATAGTTACAAATCTAAAAAAGCTTGGCTTTTCTTAGATATTGGGTTTTAATCCATTGATATACATAGCTAAATTTTCTTTATTAGCTTCTATATGACTTACTCTAGTGATAAAGTTATAAAAAATACTTAGTGTATTCTTTGATTGTTTTGATCATTTATCATAATATTTATATTTCTTTAGTAGCTCCAACTCATTGTTCACATGAATAAACTATCTCTTCAAGTTATTCACGATTCTTCCATATTATTAATCTGATCTATTAATTCTTTAGAATTAAAACTACCTAAATATGAGATATATTTATGTTTTGCATTTTTCAAAATTTTTCTATGGTATTCAACATTTTGACTCGAATAGGTTCTTCTTCTTGATTATCTTCTTTGATTTGTGCATCACCATGGACTACATCATCTTCATCTTCACTTTAATAGCTCCTTCTCTATTCAAACCCTCTTCCTAGCTTCTTGAAAATTGAATCAATAGAATCTCTATAAAGCCCTCAATCCTTCTTCTAGATCACTAAAACATTTCTATCACAACAATTTCTTTATGGAGGCATATTATACTTCTTATTTTCACTTAATGTAAAACTTATTAGTGCAAATTTTCCTCAAATTAGCAATTCTTCTTTCACTATTAGTCACACTATCACAAGGTCCTAGTGCAAAATACAACACTCTTTGATGATCTAGCCTAAAGAAACAAAAGGACAAAGCCTATCTACTCTGCCCCACGGTGGGCGCTAGAAATGTACACACTAAAATGGTGCACTTCTATGAACCATTACATGCAAGGTTGCTCAAGAATGAGGCCTCACAAAGCGGCTCATAGCTCTTTATGCATGGAGTTGCAAGGGACTATGGTGTATTTGCTCTCAGCTAGAGCTACAAGCTTGTGACCTTGCTAGTCAACCACACAATGAGAGATTCAAGTGAAGACAAGGGAAACAATGCCAATATATCCAAGAGTCAAATATGCAATGCAATGAAAGCTATATGAGAATGCAATCTAAGCTATGGAAATGAAAGTATAATGCAACTAATCTATGAAAGGAAATAGCAATGGATTACAATGCCTCCTATTTAGACTATGTGAGCTTATTCTATTGCATAAAAGGAAATCTATACTAAGAATGCCATTATCATGCAACTAAGAAAGAAAATATGCAACTAAATGATGAAAGCAACAAGTCTTCAATATCCTCAAAAGCTCCAAAATGCACCTAAAACCTGCAGCATAACATTAGCCTAAAAACATGGTATATGCAAATGAAGGAGAGAGCTCTCCTTTTATAAGAAATGAGGTGAAATGGACCATTGAGATTAAGAGACAAAAGTCTTAATCAGTGGTGGAGCTTGAAAGAGGAGCAATCCATGTGCACAAGTATTCTCTAATAGGAAAATAAGAGTTGACTTTATGTCCATATGAGACAAAAAGTGCTTTTCTCCTTTTTATAAAATATGAATAATGCTTTATTTGTGCAACTTAGGATAAGAGGAAAAGTGGGGCTTTTTATTTAATTAAAAGGGGAGGAAATATTCCTTTTAATGAAATAAAGACTTAGGATAAATGGTTAGCCCAAGGATAAAAATCCAATATATGATTGAATTTAAGATTTAATCAAGAAATTGATAATGTTGAAAATATTGATTATTGATAAAATTGATTCAGGATTGATAAATTGAATAAATGGGGCCCAAAGTCTAGGCGACCATTTTTGGGTGCATACATTTGCCCCTCTTTGACTAATGTGTGATCGATTTGGGAACACATGCAGTCAAAGAAGAATTGAAATGTGAGATCGATCTGGGATCACAAAACAATTCAAATATGAGGTCAATTTGGGATCATATCCGGACAAAGCATAAACAAAGGCCTTTGAACATGAGGTCGATTCGGGATCACATTCAAAGTAAGAGATAAGAATCTCAAATTTGAGTGACAGCTCACAAAAGATGTCTGAATCAGGAAAATCAAAGAAATCAGGGATGAGAATCCCATAGGTACTGCCCCCTTGGAATCAAAATTGAAATCAGGTAGAGAGGAGAACAGCGAGTCGATAAGGATTTGATCAAATCAGAATGAAATCATAATCGAAGGTAAGGGTCAATAGGTTAACCATTAGGCAATAAAACATGCCCCAGCCTGATTGAAAAGATGCAGTCAAACATGAGAAAGGAGGGAATGGAATGAATATGAATGAAAGACTAGAGGTTTGGAAGACATGGAAATGAAGAAATGACAATGCCCCAATAAAGATCGAAGGATTAGGCCTCAAAAGATCACTCAACTGCGCAGAAGAAGGGAAGATTTTGAAATGCGATTTTGACTATCAAGATGACCTCAGATTTCAATTTCGAGTCCAAAAATGGATAGAAAATGATGTGATATGAAAGACCAGAAATGAAAGATATGATCAAGAAGAATCAGAAAATGAGCACAGTTGACTAACTAGTTCGTAGACGATAAAAAGGAGAGCTCTCTCCATATGCAAGATGCAAAAACTAAACTATGATGAACCTAAGAATGCAAGCTACTATGAAAGTGGTTGACTTGCAAGGTCACAACACCTATAGACATCTAATTATCATCATTGAGCATTATTGGTAGGGTCGTAAGATCATACAATGCACACTAGTATAACTATGTGAATATGAATATGATCTTTATCAGATAGAAATGTAGAAATCCCACCTAGGCATCAAGGACATGTAGGTCAATATAACTAGTGCAGTGAGATTACCTAAGTTTGATATGGCGAGATTATGCTTGTATCAAGACACATGAAGATCAAGATGGCTATAAGCATGCACTCGCGAAACAGTCAAGGATAATACCTTGTCAATCCATAGGGTCAAGTAAGACCAGCATAAATGCTCATGACAGTTAGGATCAACAAAATATACCCACAAGCAGATAAAGAAAGAAAACATGTTCTCATTCCCTCAGTCTTCTAGCTATGCATCATCGAAAACTTCTCAGGGAGAGACCACTCATTAAAGAAATCTTCATAGACAGCACACAAAGAAGAATAAAGTCATCATATCATCAACGAGTTGATTGTTTAAGTACGTGTGTATTGGTCATAGAGTCAAACTCTGAGTATCATATCTGCTTTAGTGAGAAATATCACATTACACTTGGACTATTGGGTAAGACATCTGATAAGTGTTGAGAAACACTCGACGCAAGGGTAGTGTTGAGAAACACTGTTTGGGGTGGTGTTGAAAAATACCTGTTGTGAAATGCCCCAAGAGACAAACACACCTAAAAGACCAATGCTAACAGTTATGCCCCCTAGACAAAGACAAAGACCAATTCCAGACTAAGCCAAATAAGGTCAAGGCATGAGGGAAAGACTCAGTGTCAAGGACGCATGCTAACAAATAGGAGTGCAAAGGCCTCAAGTAGCACCTGTTTCCAGGTTTTCACCACTTGGATTCTTTTTTTTCACTTTTTAAATTTTTTTTAATTTTTTTTGTATTTTTTCAGGACTTTTTATGCTTTTTAGGATTTTTTCAGCATCATATATGAATTTTTTTGGTATTTTTTCAGGATCAATAAGATATATACAAAGGATGCCCCCAGACAGAAACAGGCATCAAGGATAGAACTTCTTGAGATGCACAATGTTGATGGGATCAGGGAGCTGTTCTCCATCGGGATTTGACAGTAAATACGCACCAGTACCAAAAGCAGCTATGATGACATATGGTCCAAGCCAGTTAGGTTCAAACTTTCCCTTTTGCTCTCTGTTCTGTTGGTTCTTAGGGTTCTCTCGCAAAACAAGATCACCGATTTGAAATTCTCTAGGGCGAACCTTTTTGTTAAATGCCTTGGACATATGCTTCTGATACACTCTCATATGATCAAAGGAAGCTTTACGCTTCTCATCTAGAAGTTCTAGTTCCTGTAACCTCATGGCGCGGTAATCCTCATCTGTAATCAAACCTTTGAGTGAGACTCTAAGTGATTGTATCTCAACTTCTAAAGGCAATACCGCTTCAATGCCATAGGTAAGAGAAAAAGGAGTGGCTCCTGTAGGTGTGCCAATGCTTGTTCTGTAAGCCCATAGTGCTGGATTGATTTGTAAGTGCCAATCCCTACCATTCTTGTGCACTGTCCTATGAAGAATCTTAAGAATGGTTTTGTTAGAAGCTTCTGCCTGTCCGTTTCCCTGTGGAAAATAGATGGAGGACCAATGTTGCTTATTTTAAACTTTTTGCATAGATGTTTTAGGTCCTTATTCTTGAATTGACCTCTGTTATTAGTGATAATCTCAGAAGGCACTCCAAACCGACAAATAATATGATTCAAGATGAACAAGGAGATAGTTTTCCCTGAAGCAATGGAAAGTGGCACAGCTTCCACCCATTTTGTGAAGTAGTCAGTGGTAGTAATAATGAACTTATGTCCACCTGATGAGTTGGGATGAATCTACCCAACTAGATCAAAGGCCCAGTGCTGAAATGGCCAATGAGAAACAGAAGGGATCAGCTCCCTACCTAGAGCATGAATCAGGTTTCCATGTTTCTGACATTTTTCACATGACTTAGCAAAGGTGACTGCATCTATCTGCATTGTGGGCCAATAATATCCCACCCTAAGCAACCTTCGGGCCATGGCAAGACCATTAGAATGTCCACCACAAATGCCCTTGTGGATGTCAACTAACACTTGGTTGGATTCCTCCTTTTCTAAGCACCTAAGGAGCGTCCCATCTAAACCCCTCCTATATAAATCACCAGAGATGAGGGTGTGGTGAGAGGCATTACGGATGAGGTTTCGGCATTCAGAGTGGTTGAATGTGTTGGGAATGATGCCATCACGAAGGTATGAATAGATAGCACCATATCGGGAAGACTCATGTGTGACAATGGTACAAATGACATGGCTTTCAGACAAGTGAAAGATGGGATGGTGTAGCTCTTCCACCAGGAATTCAAATCTGGATTCATGTGTCTCCAACTGAAGAAGGGAAGCTAATGTGGCCATGGCATCTGCAGCTTTGTTCTCTGTCCTAGGGATTTGTTGAAATGTCACAAAGGTAAAGTAACATTTCAATGAGTCAACCATCTTTTTGTAGGGTATCAATTTATCATCCTTGGTTTGATACTCCTCATTGACTTGGTTGATGATTAACTGAGAATCCCCAAAGACATGTAACTCTGTGATGTTCCATTCTATAGCCATTCTCAAGCCATTAGTTAAAGCTTCATATTCTGCAATATTATTCGTACATGGGAATAAAAGTTTGTAAGACTTTGGAATATTGTACCCATGTGGAGAAAAAAATAATACTCTAGCACCTGATCCATTTTGCATGCGGGAACCATCAAAGAACATTGTCCAAGTGCGAGTAGTTGTATACAAGATGTGTTCATCTGGGAATTCCACTTGGACTGGCATACTATCCTGAATTGGGAAATCAGCTAATTGGTCAGCAATAGCCTGCCCTTTTATGGCCTTCCTTTCAACATACTCTATGTCAAATTCAGTTAGGAACATCATCCATTTAGAAAGTCTACCCGTGAGGGCAGCCTTACTAAGCAAGTACTTAAGAGGATCAATTTTTGCCACCAAATGTATGGTATGAGCAAGCATGTAGTGGTGCAACTTTTGAGAAGCAAACACCACTGCAAGACAAGACTTCTCAATATTATTGTAATTGATCTCATAAGAGACTAGAGTATGACTGATATAGTATATGGCCCATTCTTTCCCAGTATCATCTGATTGAGCCAACAATGCCCCCAGGGAAGTGTCTGTAGCTGAAATATATAGGATCAATGGTTCCCTGGAATAGGAGGCATTAGGATCAGAGGATTAGCCAAGTATTGTTTGATCTGATCTAGGATCTTTTGACAATCCTCATTCCAAACATAAGAAGTGCCCTTATGCAATGTCTTGTTAAAGGGTTGCACCCTATCTGCAAGCTGAGAAATAAACCTCCTAATCAATTGAAGACATCCCTGAAGACTCCGCATTTGGCTGATATTTAGAGGAGGTGGCATATCTAGAATTGCTTGGACCTTTTCGGGGTCAACCTCGATACCTTTTGCTGATATTATGAATCCTAAAAGTTTGCTTGAGGTGACACCAAATGCGCACTTCTTTGGATTCAATCTGAGTTGAAACTGTTCCATGTGATCTAGAATTACTTCCAGATCATCGAGGTGTGTGTCCCGTTGTCTTGATTTTGCCAGGGTATCATCCACATAATCTTCCATGTTTTTGTGCATCATATCATGAAAGATAGTGGTCATAGCTCTTTGGTAGGTTGCTCCTACATTCTTTAATCCAAATGGCATGACGTTCTAGCAATAGGTTCCCCATGTGCATGTGAATGCTATTTTCTCTTGGTCTTCAGGAGCTATTTTAATTTGATTATATCCAGAGAAACCATCCATTAGAGAGTATATCTCATAGCCCGTTGTTATGTCCACTATCATGTCAATGTTTGGAAGTGGAAAATCATCCTTTGGGCATGCTTTGTTTAAATCTCTAAAATCTATACATACACGAATGGACCCATGATGTTTGGAAATGGGTACTATGTTTGAGATCCATTCTACATAATCGATGGCTCTAATGAATCCAGCTCTCAAAAGTTTTTCTAATTCCCCTTTGACAAGGAGATCTACATGGGGATGCATTTTTTTGAGTCTCTATTTCATTGGTTTGATGCCTGGAGCTATGGATAAGTGATGCATTATAAGATTTGTGTCAAGCCCTAGCATGTTTGAATAGGTCCATGCAAAATTAATTTTTTTTTTTTGTAAAAACTGTACATATGCCTTGGTCTCTCCCTCTGATAAAGATTGAGCAATGGACTATTTGAGGATTTTCTTCTGTGTTCAAATTGACTGGCTTTGTTGGCTCAATCAATACTAATGATCTATCCTAGAAATAACTCGGCAAGTTATTAAGTACCCCATCCTTAGGCACCTCAAAGAGGTTTTCACCCTCGGATGTGTCATTTCTTTTTACTATTTTTGGTTCTGATACCGCCACAAAGTGGTTTTCACCATCAGACCTAATTTTCTTTTTCTCTTTTATTTTTAGACTGAGGTACTTAATATCAGGCTCTGTCATGCTGGTTGTTGGTTCACTGGTGGAAGAAGCCATGGGTTCAAGAGCATTCAGATAGCAGGCAATTTCATAATCATTCTAAAAAGTGAGGAAGATAGGCTCTTGATGGCGCTGAGACCAGTCAATTAGGTCAAAGTGAACAAGGGGTAGGTCACTGACTGGTTCAATGTTGTTTATGCAAAAAGTGTCATCTCTGGTGACCATATAATCGGAGTTCATCAAGTCTTCTTCTAAGATACCTGAATTAGGACTCATCCTACCAAATGAAGCGTAGTCCACTAAGGCAATTTGAGGAGTGCAATCCTCTAGTCCTACACTAGGATCGTTGGCCACATCGGGTTGGGCACTATAGGCATGGACAATATCTATGTCCAAATCAACTGTTGCATCTGAAAGTGAGTCCCATTCATATTCATGGGAGTCTGTGTCTGAGTCATCATTTGGGCCTCGTGATGTAGAAGCCTCAAGGTTAGGAAGGGTTTGTTGGAAACAATTGTCTGAAGAAAATTGCTAGTCAAATTATGTATTATCTTTGATGTCACACAATGTCATAATCCATAACAATTAGTACCTATCGAGCTCAGTCGGTCTACCTGGCATTAAAAATAGTGTTTACCGAGTTCACTCAGTTATCAAAGAAAAATCAGCATGTACCGAGTTCACTCGGTTATCAAAGAAAAATCAGCATTTACCGAGTTCACTCGGTTGTCAAAGAAAAGTTAGCATTTACTGAGCTCACTCAGTTATTGAAGAAAAAAGATTATCAGTGTTTACCAAGTTCTCTCGGTCTCCAAAATATTGTAGAAAATTTCATTATGGTCACCGAGCACTATCGACCCTTGAAGGATCTTTGCAAATAAAGTTTGCTTAATTCAACCGACTGTTATACTAAGTAATGCTGATTTGACAAATCTAAAATCTTATAAATAAAAGGTCAAATGTGAAAAATAAAGAAGAGATATAGAAGAAGATATATAGAAGAAAGATAGGAAAGGTGTGTGCGAAATTGTGAAGGATAACCAGATATCCTTGAGGAGTAGCAGAGATATATTTGATCAGGAAGGATCTCACTTATACAGAACAGAGATTTGTAATCAGCAAGGCAATTGCATTATTATACAGGTCATTTTCATTGTTACCTTTTTATCATTGTAACAGTGAATTCTAAATCTCTTAACCGAGTTGGTTTAACAACCATATTGTAAATCCTCTAACAAGGTGACAATTCCATTGAATTGTTTTCAAGACCTCTTACCAGGCCACTCCTAGCAGGGTGATTAAATCCTCTAACAAGGTCACACCTAACAGTGTGTTTTGTAACCTTTTACTGGGTTGGCTTCTAACCGGGCATCACTTCAGAAAAGCGAAAATCAGTATCTAGATACATTGGTGGTTTTTCCCATATTGGGTTTCCACGTTAAATTTTGTGTCTCTTGTGTTCTTAATGGTTATCTTAATCATATACAAGTGGTGATGAATATCTAAAGATAATTTACTAATACTTTCTGCATCTACCAAGTTACTGCAATCTATTTACCGAGTGTTAAACAGATAATATTCATTAAGATATCCTAAGGGATCTGGAAAGAAATAATTGTGAAGTGTTTTATGGTTGACTGATTCACCCCCCCTCTCAGTCACTTCATCCATATTCCATCAATTGGTATCAGAGCTTTTGGTGCTTGCAGGAAGGGTTTCAAGGACCTAAGCTAAAGATCAGGATGTCTTACAAGAGAGAAATTCTAAAGCTCAACAGAGATAACTTTTCAGCATGGTAAGGTCTCATGAGACTTCATCTGGCTTCCATTGGTGATTCAGGATGCAAATACATTGATGAAGAATACACAGTTTCTACTGGCGCATTAACTGTTGAAGACATTGCAGAGAAAAAGAATCATAACACCATGATGATAGACATTGCATCAGCTCTTAGCTATGAAGAATTTGATGATATTAAAGAATGCACTATTGCATATGAAATGTGGATCACACTGAAGAAAATATATGGTGGTGATGCAAATGTGAAATGAGCCAAAGCAGAAAGCCTAAGAGGACAGTTTGACAAAATGAATATGAAAGAAGATGAAAACATTGCAAAATATGTTGAAAGGATCAAAGCAAGTGTTAGTGCAATTAGAGCTTCTGGAGGAACAATCTCTGATGAAACTGTTATAAGCAAGGTACTCAGAACATTACTCCCTATCTATGCAATAAGAGTATCAGCTATTCAAGAAAGAAGATGTGAAACAAACCACAATATAACTTTGGATGCTTTAGTTGGAAGATTGACAGCCTTTGAATTAGACAACTATGACAACTATGTTCCAAATTCCAAAAATATTGAGTCAGCATTTGAGGCCAAGGTTTCACTAAGGAAGAACAAGAAAATAAAAGAAGTTCAGTCAGAAGAAGTATCAGAAGAAAGTTCTAATAGTGATCTTGAAATTGTAGAAGCATTACTTGCAAAGAAGTACTCTAAAGGGAAAGGTAAATATAAAGGTAAAACTCCTTTAATCTATTTTTCATGTGAAGAAATTGGACATATTGCAGCTAGGTGCCCAAACAAGCAAGCCAAGGAAGAGAAGAGAGGTCACAAGTACTATGGCAAAAAGAATTTCAAATCATTCAAGGATAAAGGTAAGAAAACATGTTTTATGGCTAAAGATTCTGATGATAGTGAAGAAGAAATTGTCTTTATTGCTATAAAAGATGAATCTGATGATGATGAAGATAAGATGACACTTATTTCTCATATAAGCAAAGATGATATATGGATAATATGCAATGGATGTTCACATCACATGACTGGTGACAAGACAAAATTTGAATACCTAGAAGACTGTGATAGTGGCAATGTAAGATTTGGAAACAATGAACCTTGTTGTATAAAAGGAAAAGGAAGAATCTCATTAACCAAAGAACTCATATGTGATAATGCTTATTGGGTTGAAGGACTAAAACATAATCTTCTAAGTGTAGCACAGCTAATCAACACTAGTTTCAAGGTTGAATTCATGAATAGTCAAGCAAGACTGCTGGATGAAAAAGGAAAACTCATTGGATCAGGCAAACAAACAAAAGGTAACTTATTTTATCTTGATCTCAGTGAATATTCATATTTTATTGCTCAAATTGAAGAAAGTTGGCTATGGCACAAAAGGTTATGTCATGTGAATTTTGATAACATGATGAAAATAAGAAATTTCAAGAAGGTAAGAGGAATTCCTACTTTGAAGAAACCTGATACTGGTCTATGTAAGAATTGTCAGATTGGCAAAATGAGTAAGAATAGTTTTAAGAGTAAGAACTATCAGTCTAAAGAGATTTTGGAAATTGTGCATACTGATTTATGTGGACCTATTGGAATAGAAAGCTATACTGGAGATAAATTCTTTATTCTTTTCATTGATGATTATTCTAGAATGATGACTGTTATGTATTTAAGAGAAAAGTCAGAAGCATTTGAAAAGTTCAAATGGTAGTTGGCAAGAGTGGAAAAGGAAACAAGGAAAAGATTGAAATGCTTAAGATCAGACAGAGGTGGTGAATTCATATCCCATGAATTTAACAACTTTTGCATTGAAAGAGGAATCAAAAGATAGGTATCAGCTCCTAGAACTCCTGAGCAGAATGGAATAGCAGAAAGAAGAAACAAATCTATTATGGATTGTGCAAGGACTCTTATGATAGAAAAGAACATCGCCATAAAGTACTGGAAGGAAGCTATCAGCACTACAGTTCATACCTTGAACCGAGTACAATTGAAGAAAGACACATTCAAAACTCCTTATGAGTTATGGTATGGCTATAAACCCAATGTAAGTTACATGAAAGTATTTGGTAGCAAGTGTTATATCTTAAAAGAATCCAGAAGAAATAAATTTGATGTGAAAAGTGATGAAGGAATATTCCTAGGATATTCTAGCAAAAGCAAGGCATACAAATGTCTAAACTTGTCTACTCACAAAGTCATAGAAAGTATACATGTAAAATTTGATGAGTTTGTAGAAAAGACTGAAGAAGAAAGCAAAAGGGAACCTAAAAACTACAAGAGGTTCATTTACATTGAACCTGAAACATTGCCAGACACAACTATCAATGAGGAAACTATATCTACCGAGCCTAGCATAGTAACTGAGTCAAAGGAAGAAGTTCAAACTGAGTCACAGGAAGAAGTTCAAACTGAGTCACAGGAAGAAATTCAAACCGAGTCTCAGCCTGAAGTTACTGAGCAAATATCTACCAAGCCATAGCAACCTGAAGAAGAGATCCTAGAAGACAACAACATGACTCATTCAAAAAGCAAGGAACCTATACTAGCCAAATATGTCAGAAGGCATCATACACCAGATCAAATCATTGGAAACAAATTAGATGGTATTATGACAAGAAGTAAGCTAAAAGGTACATGTCTACTTACTGATTTTGAACTTAGAAATATCAAAGATGCATTGAAAAATGAAAGTTGGATTGAAGCAATGAATGAAGAATTAGAACAAATACAAAAGAACAAAACATGGACTCTTGTACCTAGACCTAAAGATAAGAATGTAATTGGAACAAAATGGGTATTCAGGAATAAGCTGAATGAAGATGGTCAAGAATCTAGAAACAAAGCTAGATTGGTATGTAAAGGTTATTCTCAAGAAGAAGGTATAGATTATGGTGAAACTTTTGCTCCTGTTGCAAGATTAGAAGGTGTAAGAACTCTACTTGCTTATACAGCACATAAAAGATTTAAGGTATATCAGATGGATATAAAATCTGTATTTCTCAATGGAATTCTTGATGAAGAAGTCTACATTGAGCAACCTGAAGGTTTTGTTGATCCAGATAAAAAGGACATGGTCTGCAAGTTACACAAAGCATTGTATGGTTTGAAACAAGCTCCTAGAGCATGGTATGAAAGACTCCATAACAATTTGATTTAGATTAATTTCAAAAGAGCCAATGATAATAGCAATCTGTATATTAAAGAAGGACTGGATGACAAAATTGTATTGGCAGAAATATTTGTAGATGATACTATATTTACAGGGAATGATGATCAGTGCAAATAATTTTCAGAGCAAATGAACAAAGAATTTGAAATGTCTATGTTTGGTTTAATAAAATTCTTTGTTGGTCTTCAAATTCAGCAAAGCAAGAATGGTATATACATTACTCAATCTAAATACATTAAGGAAATACTTAAGAAATTTGGTATGGAAGACTCAAAACCAGTTGGTACACCCATGTGTACTGGACTGAAACTTACAAAAAATGATGATTCAAAAGAAGTAGATTAGACCTTATACTGATCTATGATTGGAAAATTGCAGTATGTAGTACATACAAGACCCGATATTGCCTTAGCAGTCAGTATAGTAGCAAGATTCTCAGCAAAACCTAAGGAAAATCATATGATGGCAATCAAAAGAATCTTAAGGTACTTAAGAGGAACTGAAGAATATGGTTTGTGGTATAAATTTGGAGGCAATCTAGACTTAAAAGTGTTTACTGATGCTGATTGGGCAGGGAACATTGATGACAAAAAAAGTACAAGTGGTGGAGCATTTTTTCTTGGAAAAAGACTGGTATCCTAGACCAGTAAAAAGCAAAATTGCACATCTCAATCCACAGCTGAAGCAGAATATGTTGCTGCTGCAGTAAATTGTTCAAATATTGTTTGGTTTAAATAGTTATTACAAGGTATGAAGGTTGAGATCAAAGAACCAGTTGTTATATTTTGTGACAATACAAGTGCAATAAACATTTTGAAGAATCCAGTAATGCATTCCAAAACCAAGCACATTGCTATTAAATATCACTTTGTCAGAGAATTGGTGCAAGACAAGGAAATTAGATTAGAATATATTCATACAAAAGAGCAGATTGCAGACATTTTCACCAAACCATTACCCAAGGATGCATTTGTGTATCTAAGAGGTAAGTTAGGGGTCATTCCCCTATCCGAGGCTCACTAAATACAGTTTCAGTGATGTATCAACCAGAACATGATTGAAAATCAACAAGTTGATGCAGCATATTCAAGGAATCATTGCATATGAATTAGTACTTGAGGTACATTAGTTTACACCAGTAATATGTGAATTGTCTTTGGCATGTGTTGTCAAAGAGGGAGTGTCTTTGCTATTACTTCAAGAAATTTTCAATAGTCAGAAAGAAGAGTTTTTAAGAAAAAGGAAGTTTGCTGATAGAGGGAGATTTGAATCTGAACCGAGCTAATCCTTTCAAAATTTCTTATGCTATGACATATTGTGTTGCCATCAATGCTAAAGAGGGAGATTGTTGGAAACAATTGTCTGAAGAAAATTGCTACTCAAATTATGTATTGTCTTTGATGTCACACAATGTCATAATCCGCAACAATCAATACCTACTGAGCTCAGTCGGTCTACCTGGCATTAAAAATAATGTTTACCGAGTTCACTCAGTTATCAAAGAAAAATCAGCATGTACCGAGTTCACTCGGTTATCAAAGAAAAATCAGCATTTACCGAGTTCACTCGGTTGTTAAAGAAAAGTTAGCATTTACCGAGCTCACTCGGTTATCAAAGAAAAAGGATTATCAGTGTTTACCGAGTTCTCTCGATCTCCAAAAGATTGTAGAAAATTTCATTATGGTCACCGAGCACTGTCGGCCTTTGAAGGATCTTTGCAAATAAAGTTTGCTTAATTCAACCGACTGTTATACTAAGTAATGCCGATTTGACAAATCTAAAATCATATAAATAAAAGGTCAAATGTGAAAAATAAAGAAGAGATATAGAAGAAGATATATAGAACAAAGACAGGAAAGGTGTGTGCGAAATTGTGAAGGATAACTAGATATCCTTGAGGAGCAGCATAGATATATTCGATCAGGAAGGATCTCACTTATACAGAACAGAGATCTGTAATTAGCAAGGCAGTTGCATTATTATATAGGTCATTTTCATTGTTACCTTTTTATCATTGTAATAGTGAATTCTAAATCTCTTAACCGAGTTGGTTTAACAACCATATTGTAAATCCTCTAACAAGGTGACAATTCCATTGAATTGTTCTCAAGACCTCTTACCAGGCCACTCCTAGCAGGGTGATTAAATCCTCTAACAAGGTCACACCTAACAGTGTGTTTTGTAACCTTTCACCGGGTTGGCTTCTAACCGGGCATCACTTCAGAAAAGCAAAAATCAGTATCTAGATACATTGGTGGTTTTTCCCATATTGGGTTTCCATGTTAAATTCTGTGTCTCTTGTGTTCTTCATGGTTATCTTAATCATATACAAGTGGTGATGAATATCTAAAGATAATTTACTAATACTTTCTGCATCTACCAAGTTACTGCAATCTATTTACCGAGTGTTAAACAGATAATATTCATTAAGATATCCTAAGGGATCTGGAAAGAAATAATTGTGAAGTGTTTTATGGTTGACTGATTCACCCCCCCTCTCAGTCACTTCATCCATATTCCATCAGGGTTTCCCCCTCTCTAGTGCTAGCATTGGTACTATCCATCGCAACTAGGATAGCAACACTTTCCATTGTCGATCTAGCAGTCATACAGTCACTATCCGTCACAGCTGGGATAGTAGGGCTGTCAAGTATCAAATCTATGGAATCTCCCCAAAGGAGATTCATTGAGGGCACCCAATCATCAGACACATCTTGTTGATTAGAAAGATTAGGCGTATAATCTGAGTCACTGTCACTGTCCGTCGCAGCTGGGACAGGGACACCTTTCTTCTTCTTATTCTCAAAACCTAAGCCAACCGTGGACTTATTCTTTTGTCCGAAAAGAGAATGATCAAGAGGCTCAGCTTTAGCATCCAGCCTATGACTAAGGGGACCATATCCAGGATATCCCATATTTTAAACCATTGTATACCCTTTCCCATAAGCTTCAGGTGGAGGAGCAAAATTCTTGTTGTGCTTGTATTTTTCCTCGTGATAGATCCAGTCCCTTACGACAACTTCCTCTTTCTCTTCCTGAATGGGGACCGAAGACTCAACAAATTTTCCAAATAATGTCATCGCTGATGATGAAGGCTTCACATTTGGTGATGGTCTCCCATAAGACCTAGGAGAGATTGGCATTTTTGTAAAAGAATCAATTTTATAATCTCCCATCCCAAGATCTATGGTCTTGAACTTTTGCTTGCATTGTTCAAGTGAACTACTAGGATTGTCAGCTTCCCTATTCAAAGGTACATGTGATCTTGTAGAAATGTTATTAACTGACAAAGCATTATCTCCAGGGATGCAAATTTCTACACCGTTATGGGGAAAATTAACACACTGGTGATATGTTGATGGGACTGCTTGCATTTCGTGAATCCATGGCCTACCTAGCAAAATGTTGTAGGCTAAAGGTCCAACATTAACAATTTGAAATAGGATATCCTTTTCTACTGGACCAATGCAAATAGGCAAAATGGCCAATCCCTTAGAACTTCTTTCTGCTTCATCATATGCTTTGATCGTGATCTTTTTCCTTGTGTCAATGATGTTCTCAGAATATCCTAGAGCCAGCAACAAACTCATGGTACAAATATTGAGCCCCGCACCCCCATCTATCAGTACACACCTGACACGGGTTTTATGAATCATGACTTCAATGTGTAAGGCCAAGTTATGTGGGTGACTGATGGATTTGTCATCTTCTTCTGAGAAGGTGAGGTAATGAGGGCTAGCCAAATGGTTGACCATATTCTGGAATTGATCAATATCTAAGTTGTTAGGGACACTGGCTACTCGCAAAGCATCTTCAAGGACACACTTATGTTTAGGGGACAATTCTAAAAGCTCAAAAATGGATATCTGCGTGGGTGTACGTTATAATTGGTATGTATGTGAAAATTGTACCTGATCTGTAGACACAACACTCAGTAAAACATTATAGGTTAGCTATAATCAAAATCATGCAAAATGAAATCTAATCTAACCAAGTGATTTACTGCCTTCTAATAGGTGCGAGATTAATGTTCTCAGATTGTAACCGAGATCAGTGACCTAGACGACACCTAAATGAAGGATTTGAATGCAAAAGATGGATATGAAATTGAATGCAATTAATCTATATTTTTGATATTTTCTATGCAATAAGAATGATAAACTAATATGAATCTATGAATGCTATTGAAAACTGATATGAAATGAATGCTAAATGATCTAACAATGAAGATTCTAACAATGATATGAAAACTATGAAATTCTATGCTAAGATATAAAAACTATGCAATTGAAATTGATCTCACAAAGCTTTGAATTCGCAAGTTGATTCTTTCAAGCTCCAATTGTGCAAATTCTCCAAATCTGATATGCTATGATTCCTGTAGAGTAAGTTTGCAATTTGCGAGATGATTGAGAGATGATTGATAGATGATTGAGAGATGAATTATGAAGAGCTGAGCATTATTTTTATAGAAATCCAAGGCTTTGGAGGTGCATGAAAAAAAAGTCATAAATCACTCAAATAACTCAGCTTGATTTTTGAGTTATTTGATAATAAAGGATAATTAAGTCACAAAAACATGCAAAAGCTAAGCTTTAACTCAAAATAGAGTTTAGCTTTAATTGATAATTGATAGTTGTCTGCTTTTATGATTGTGCATGTTTTAATTATGAATTAATTTAATAATAAAGTGATTTATGCTCAACTTAACTGATTTTTGAAATAAAATAATTAATTTATGGGTTAATTAACTATTTTATCAAACTTTTATTAAAAACTATATTATTAAATAATGACAACATGCTTTAATTAATTAAATAAGAATTTAATCAATTGAAGATAGGAATTTTGATTTATTGTCAAAATTAAATAATACAATTAATAATAAATAGAATTAAATTTAATTAAACAATTAAGTGACAAATATTAAATCTAATTAATTAAATATGCAAAATATTTAATTAATCAAATTTTAGGATAAATGTGATTTATTGCCAAACAATTATAAAATTAAAGATAATCATGATGATTAGGAATATTACTAAGAATATTCCCCGATGCAGAATTTAAGATAATCAATTATGATTCGATGATGTTTAGATGTGCCTTAAATTAGGACTTTGATGTCGATTTCATTCGAATTGAAGATGTAGGAGATTAATGAACTTATAGCCCATTTTTGGGGTATTACATTTTGCCCCTCTTTGAATTACTGTGCGAAGCGCAGTGGTTCAAAGATAGTCTGTGTTTGATAAAGATATTAAACTAATGTTTGAAATTGATAATTGATACGAGATAGAAGCTAATTGATATTGATTTGATATGGAGATAATAGGTCCTGAGTGACCAAAGATAATGTTCACTATAGCAGCAAATGAACCTATGATTGCGAAAAGTGTCAAAATGCCTGATTCCAAACCTTAGGATTGCAAAGAAGTGAGTGACCCGTTCTAGACTCGATTGTCTTAGCAGAACTAGCAGGTATCACATCCAAACCCTTCAGTTGCCGAAGAACCAAGGAAAGAACACTATGATCTGATGGTTGCAAAAACTGATACAGTTTACAAGATTAAGAGAATACCAGATTGATATGGATCTTGATGAATCTGATATGCCCCAAGTGATGATAGATTTGCCCCGAGCGATGAGGTCTTTTTTTTTGATGAATCAGTAACTAGACGTGATTGTTTGTCTTGATCACTGATGAAAGATATTGATAGAATTTGATTTACAGACTTTGAATGATGTGTAATACCATGCCCCCTTTGGGATTAAAATTGAAATCTGACAAGAAAAGTCAGTGTTATAGTTTAGAAGCATGTTAATTGATTTGAGAAGTGTGGTGAAACACATTCAAGAACACATTCTGCATCATTGGAAGGTCCCAAAAGACCAAGTTTGACTAGGTTTGACCATGAGTTGACCATGGTTGACCAAGTTGAAATTTTGATAGTTTGATGTAAGATAATCAGTTAAGTTGAATACTAGATTTCTGTGATGATTGAAGGTTGATTATGCAAGCAATTAATAATATGAATGATCTCAGATTTGAATTTTGATCCCGAAAAAGGATTCTTGCTATTTCATTGGTGGAACCTTCGTGTGAGATTCAGCTCTTGTTAGACTTGAAGATGCGATTTGAAGAATCATTTAAGCATTGAAGTTCATTTAATCATTGTGAGATCATGAAAACATGCAAAATGCAATGAGACATGCAAAATGAAATGCAACCTAAGACCTAGGACCTAGTCACTGATCATATGTCGATTTGTTATCATCATTGAACTTTTAGGTAACTGGATAAATCAATACAATGCCCACTAGCCATGAAACCATAGACATATGAATATCGATTTGTATGCACAAGAATCAATACAACACCCACTGGTCAACAACCATGGATATATGAATATTGATTTTATTTTCAGAATGTCGGATTAGATATAAGCATCAAAGCATAAATGCCAGGATGACCTGAATATCATGTCCATTTTGATATAGCAATTTGTATAAGCATCAAAACATAAACGTCATGATGACCTGAATACTCCTTGCATTGCAAACACATCAAATAGCTAAGAGATCATTCTAAATCCAATGTGAATTACCCGTAGTGACCCTTTATTGTTCACATCCTTAGGCAAGATTGCGTTCCACAGTAGGAGAAAGAATTTACTCAAAAAGACAATAGTTAGATCAAACTTCCTTGAATTGTCTGGGTATCAATGGTCGAGGTACGCATGGCCATCCAATTCGAGATAGAGGCTCTTACAGTCAGACACCATTTCAATCCAAAATTTCCAAAGTTGTTAGATTTTCACATACAAGCAGAAGACAAAGAAAAGATTATGCCCCTAGTCATCACCTTCTAAATCCTATAAAGGACATCATCGAAGAGCTCAAAGGGACACAATATGCAAAAATCTCAATGCGGATCAACAAGTATATAAGGAGATAAAAGCATGTAAAGCATAGATTGTTTTCAGTTGATTTTTGATGTTTGATTGCGTTGTTGTAGATGCAAAATCCTTTCCGGAGACAAGACTGACTGACTGACTCACATGAAGCTTCAAAGGACTCTGACTAGATATGATCCGTCTAAGATACATGGGAGACCATAGGATATGACATTGATTTCCCCCAAGTGTTAAACATTGATAGGATACAAATGCTTGAGCTGATTGGTGTACAGACCAACTTATTGAAACCAGGATATGTAGAAACAAACTGGGAGATATGTACAAACTAAAGCAAGACTGAAAGCTGGGAAAGACCAAGATTGTGCTGATAGATGGAGCATTTTGAACAAGTGGCACCTGTTTGCTAGGTTTTCACCATCTTGGTAGAGATTCTATTTTTGCTACCAAGGCGCCTGTTTCCAGGTTTTCACCAAGGCACTTTTCTTTTTTTCATTTTTTTTGTATTTTTAATTTTTTTAATTTTTTTGTACTGTTGATATTTTCTGATTTTTTTTGTCAATCATCAGGACGCCTATTGCTAGGTTTTCACTAAGATGTTCATTTTTTTCAAGACTTTTTCTAATTTTTAGGATTTTTTCAGGATATTTAACCATAGACTGAATGCCTTAGGCATAGAATTTCTTCAGATGGAGAACGTTGATTGGTTCTCAGAGCTGTTCTCCTTTAGTCATTGAGAGTTGATAGGCACCAGAGCCAAAAGTAGCAGTGATAACAAAGGGACCCAGCCAATTGGGTTCGAACTTCCCCTTGCGTTCTCGATGTGATTAATTTTTAGGATTTTCTCTCAAGACTAGATCACCAACCTAAAATTCTCTGTGTTGGACTTTCTTGTTGTAGCCTCTAGACATTCTTTTCTGATACACTCTGAGATGATCATACACTACTTGCCTGCGCTCATCTAGTAATTCCAGTTCTTGTAACCTAAACACTCTGTAGTCTTCATCAGTGACAAGTCCATGCATTCTGATTCTAAGTGATGAGATTTCAACCTCAATAGGCAGTACCGCTTCAGACCCATAAACTAAAGCAAAAGGTGGAGCCCCTATAGGTGTTCTGATACTAGTTCTGTATGCCCAGAGAGCTAGATTGATCATGAGATGCCAGTCTCTTCCTATTTTATTCACTGTTCTATGCAAGATTTTCAAGAGATTTTTGTTTGAAGCTTCAGCTTGTCCATTCCCTTGAGGATAGTAGATAGATGCCCAATGTTGAGTAATCTTGAATTTGGCACATAAGTCATCTAGGTCCTTATTTTTGAATTGTCCCCCATTGTCTGTGACTATGGAATGAGGGATCCCATATCTGCAAATGATGTAGTTCAGGATGAACATAGAGATCTGTTTCCCTGTTGCTTGTGTTAGAAGAACTACTTCTACCCATTTTGTAAAATAATATGTAGCTGTGATTATATGGGTATGTCCATTAGAAGAGTGCAAATGGATAGCACCTATGAGATCAAATGCCCATTGTTGAAAAGGCCATTGTGTAGTAAAGAGAATCAGATCTCTTCCTGGAGCATGAATCAAGTTGCCATGTACTTGACACTGTTGACAGGTTTTAGAAAATTTAATAGCCTCTTTCTCCATTTCAGGCCAATAGTACCCAGCCCTAATAAGTTTTCAAGCTAATGTTAAACCATTCGAGTGTGACCCACATATACCCTCATGGACTTCCTCTAATGCACATTGAGACTCTTCCCATTCTAAACATCTAAGCAGTGTACCATCTAGACCTCATTTGTACAGATCATTACCAATGATGACATATCGGGATGCGGATCAGATAAGGTTTCATTTCTCAAAATGGTTAAAGGACTCAGGGATGATTTGGTCATGGAGATAGGAGAATAGATTTTTGTAGCGGGATGAATCATAACCTACAACGGTGCAGATCATGTGGGTTTTAGGGGAGTCATATGTGGGATAGGATAGGGCTTCCACTAGGAACTCGTAGCGTAGCTCATGTTGAGGCTGCTGTAAGAGAGTAGATAGTGTCGCCATTGCATCGGCAGCCTTATTCTCCATTCTGAGTATTTGCTCAAATGTGATAGAGATGAAGTATTTCTTTAAATCATCTACCATTCTCTTGTAAAGAATGAGCTTTTCATCTTTGGTTTGGTACACATCATTGACTTGGTGGATAACTAATTGTGAGTCTCCATGGATGTGCATCTCTGTAACTCTCCACTGTATTGCCATTTTCATACCATTGAGAAGTGCCTCATATTCAACAATATTGTTTGTGCAAGGAAATTTTAGTCTGAATGCTTTGGGTATCGAGTATCCTTGAGGAGTGATGAACAATATGCCTGCTCCAGATCCATTTTGTGTGTAGGAGCCATCAAAGAATAACTGCCATTCTCTAGAAGAGAAGTGCATGATAGAGGAATCGGGAAATTCCATTTGCATGGGTGTATCATCAAATAGTGGTGCTTCAGCTAATTGATCAGCAATGACCTATCCTTTGATAGCTTTTCTTTCAACATATTCAATGTCAAATTCGCTCAAGAGCATGACCCATTTAGCTAGTCTACCTGTGAGGGCAGCTTTGCTTAGTAGGTACTTCAGTGGATCAATCTTAGCTACCAAATGAGTGGTATGACCTAACATCTAATGTCTCAATTTCTATGATGCAAAGATCACAGTGAGACAAGCTTTCTCAATCATAGAATAGTTCTTTTCATACGCCACCAATGTTCTGCTTATATAGTAGATGGCTCTTTCCTTTTTATTCTCATCATGCTGTGCTAGCAATGCCCCCAGTGATGTATGTGTTGCGGAGACATATAATATTAATGGCTTCCCATGAATAAGAGGCATTAAGATAGGAGGATTTGAGAGATAATTCTTGATATGATCAAAATTCTTTGCACAGTCTTCATTCCATGCAAAGGTCACACCTTTATGTAATGTCTTTGTGAAAGGTTGTGATATGTCAGCTAACTGTGATATGAATCTTCTGATGGACTGTAATCTCCCTTGCAAAGTTCACATTTGACTAATATTCTTGGGAGGTTGCATCTCTATGATAGCTTTCACCTTAGCTAGATCGACCTCAATGCCTTTCTTTGAAACTATGTATCCTAAGAGCTTTCCAGAAGTGACACCAAAAGCACACTTCTTAGGATTTAGTCAGAGACTAAACTATTCCATTCTATCTAGGATCATGCTCAAGTCTATTAGATGTTCAGTTCTAATCATGGATTTTGCCAAGGTATCATCCACGTAATCCTCCATTGTTTTATGCATCATATCATGAAAAATAGATGTCATTGCTCTTTGATATTTAGCTCCAGCATTTTTGAGTTCGAGTGGCATAACATTCCAATAGAAGATTCCCCACGCACATGTGAAAGCTATTTTCTCTTGATCTTCTGGAGCAATTTTGATTTGGTTGTACCCAAAAAAGCCATCCATTAAGGAATACATTTCATAGCCCGCAGTCATGTCCACTATCATATCAATGTTAGGTAGTGGAAAGTCATCCTTAGGGCAAGCTCTGTTCACATCTCTAAAGTCCGTGCACACTCTAATTGAACCATCTGGTTTTGAAATAGGTACAATGTTAGAGATCCACTCAGCATAGTCTATGACACAGATGAATCCAAATTTTAGGAGTTTTTCTAGTTCTGCTTTGACTAAGAGTGCAACATGAGGATGCATCTTTCTCAGTTTTTGTTTGATTGGTTTTACTCCAGGAGCAATGGATAGATGGTGCATAATGAGATTGGGATCCAATCCTGGCATATCTAAATATTTCCATGCAAAGTTGATCTTTTTGTATGATAAGAATGTAGTGAATTTCTGTTTCTCTTCTTCTGATAGAGATTGTGCTACATGTACCAATTATGGTTCCTCTGCTGTACCCAAATTGATGGATTGAGTTGGCTCAATCAGAACTGGAGATCTATCCTGTAAATGACTCAGAAGGACATCAAATATCTCATCCTTAGGTGCCTCAGACAGGTTTTCACCTTTAGAAATGTCTTTTCTTTTTACTTTTGTAGGTTCTGAGACTGCCACAAAGTGGTTTTCACCCTCAGAACTCTTTTTATTTTTATTTTTATTTTTTTGACTAAGATATTTGATGTCTGACTCGGTCATGCTGACACTTGGTTCACTGATGGAAGTCCTCATAGGCTCGATTGCATTGAGGTAACAAGCAAGGGCATAGTCACTGGAAAAGGTGTAAACACCATGGCTTGGGTTTGTGGAAGTTTGGTCGATAAGATCAGGGTGTTGGATAGTTAAAGCGAGAAAGGCTTGGGATATGGTGTTCACGGATGGGGATATGTCATCATTAGTCCTAACCTGACGCTCAAGTTCAAAGGTGATATTACAGCTCAAAATGTTCAATTCATGAATAGGCTCAACATCATCATGGGAGTCCTCTTCAGCCATAGGTGGATCTGACACGTTAAGTTCATTGTTTCTCTCTAGACCTACGTTGGGTTGAGATACATATTGGTGAATAACATCAATATATTTCTCTGTTATAAGCTCATCTTCTTCTGGAATGGCACCCCATTCATAGTCATTTGACTCAGCTTCTGATTCAGGATCTCTAGGAAATCTTAGAAAATGTGTGAAATCAGGATGAATACCCCAAGAAGGATTACCCTCAGTCTCTGACTTGAATTCATATTCATGGGAATCAGTGTTAGAATAACTATCCCCTTCTTCTTGATCAGTTTGATTGCCTTCAAGATTAGTTGGCTCTTGTGGTGCAACTATCTCTTGTGCTACAGTAGGTTCTTGTGTTATTACTACATTAATTCTTCTGATAGGATCATCTTTATCATCAAGAAGATCTTTGATCTCTTTAGGCAATTTTTCATAGGGGATAAGCTCAGAGCTATCTGAATCATCATCAGAGGGTTCTGTTTCTTCTTTCTTAAGAAGGGGTTCTCCTGGTGCAATTTGTTCTATGACATGAGAACAACCACCTTTGAGATGATAGGGTTTCTTCTTAAACCCTAAGCCACCAATATCTTTGTTGGCTCTACCAATATGTGAAATGGGTGTCACAAGAGCCTTTCCGCTGATTCCTAGAGGTCCTTGACCGGAATATCCCATCTTGGCTATCAATTTGTTTCCTGGACCATATGAATTAGAAGGGATTTTAGGTGCTATAGATTCACTAGGTTGAACAATTTTGGATTCAGAATCATCTTTGTATAGCCATGCAAGCACAACTTCATCTTCTTCAAATTCTTGTTTGGATACTTGCTCTGCCACAAAATTTCTTTTGTATGCTTCTATAGGTTCCTTAGGTTCTGATTTAGATTGCTTCAAAGATTGTCCATATGACTTGGGTGAGATAGGGAGAGATGTCAGAGACAAGACTGGCTCTATAGTGTATTCTCCCATCCCATTTTCTTTGATATTGATCTCTTTAGAAATGTCTTCCATCTTGGATGTGGAAGCCACATTTTATTGCTTGATGGAAGATTCTCTGTTATTAGGTACAAGCTTATCGGCACTTTCCTTCAATGTATTGCAAGTTGTACTCAGATCTACTGGGATAGTAACTTCTACCCCTTCATAGGGAAATTTCAAGCATTGATGGTACGTAGAAGGAATGGCTTGCATTTCATGGATCCAGGGTCTCCCTAGAAGGATATTGTAAGCCAATGGTAGATCAAGCACCTGACATGTGGTATCTTTGATGACCGGACCCACTCGGATGGGTAAGACAATGGTGCCTTTAGAAGCTCTTTCTTGTTCATCATAGGCTTTTATGGTGATCTTCTTTCGAGGATCAATAGCCATCTCTAAGAATCCCAACTGTGTGATTAAGTTGTAAGAACAAATGTTGAGGCCTGCGCCCCCATCTATCAACACACGTTTGACTCGACAGTTCTGGATCAAGACTTCTATGTGCAAGGGTTGATTATGTGGGTGACTTTGGGAGTTGTCATCTTCCTCTGAAAAGGAGATATATTGCAGAGACGTTAGATGACCAACCATAGTCTGGAACCTGTCTAGATCTAGATCATCAGGAACATTAGAGCCGAGCAAAGCTTTGTCTAGGATATCTCTGTGAGCTAGAGATATTCGAAGTAACTCAAACATAGAGATTTTGGCATTGGTATGCTGGAGTTTTTGGACGATGCTGTAAGATGTAGGTCTTGTATCCTTTGGATTGGAAGATTTCAAGGTAGCCTTCTATTTGGAAGTAGATGTGAGGTTGAAAAGTATCTTAGGGACATTAGATGAACTTGGTGTTTGTCCTTTCAGATGAGCCTGAGCTTGTGATCTGGTAACTGCATTAGTTGAGGAATGATTTCTACCTCTTCGTACAATCGTGATGACATTGCAGCTCTTAGAGAGATATGGTTCAACCATATTGATGACAGCATTGTTTCCAAGGTAGGCATAGTTGACTTTTGCCCCCATGTTAGGCTGAGAAGTGGAAACTCCCTTGCCATGTTGTGGAAACGGTTCTGTAAATGCTATGTGATCATTATTGCTGGTAGGATTATTGATCATGATGTCCCCTTGAACTATCAAGTCTTGAATGGTATGCCTCAAGTGGAAGCATCCATTAGTCTTGTGGCCTTTAGTTCGATGGAAAGCACAAAATTCATTATCTTTCCACCAATATGGTTTTGGATCCGGATCAGGGTTTCGGATTGGTGGTAAAGAGATCATGTTATCAGCTATCAGGGTTCTCGGGGTAGATTCCAAAGATTCTCCCAGGGGAGTAAATTTTCATTTATTATCCCATCGTTTGAATGGCTTCTTTGGAGATGGTTCAGCAGATTTTTGCTCTGAAGCTTCAATGGCTTTGGTGGCAAGGGTGAGATTGTAGGCTGGTGCCTTTGATGGGGTGTGGATAGTGTCAACAACACCATTAGAGATGATACCTTTGTTTCTATTCCAGCTCTTATTTTTATCTTTTGAGCTAGATCTAGATTCAGACTTGTCCTTTTGAAGTGTGATTTCTCCTTTCTTGACAAGTACTTTCTCAATCTTGATTGCATTATCCACCATTTTATCAAAAGATACATGATCTTGCATTTGTAATGGATAATTGAGCTCTGGAACAAGGTTATTGATAAAGATTTCAAGTTTCTCCATTTCAGGAATTTGTCTAGCATATAGAGAGAACTTCTTTCTCCACCTCTTGAGGAAAGTTAGGAATGATTCCCCTGGATATTGCTTGAGGTTACAGATATCGATTATGGTGATCAGATGTTGAATATTGTAGGAATATTGTTGATAAAACAATTTAATCAATTCCTCAAAAGTTTTGATCGTAGAAGGTAATCTTGAAAACCACTGAATGGATGCTCCTCCCAAGGATCTAGGAAAAAGATGCATTAGATAAGTCGGTTCATGCATGAATTCCATGGATTGCATACAGAACTCTCTGACATGATCTTGAGGATCAGAGTGTCTGTCATATTTTTCATACTTTGGCATCTCCACTCTTTTTGGGAATGGTGGCATATACAATTTTTTGTCGAACGGGAAAGGACATAGGGCCTCCATGGAGAACTCCTTGGGTTCCTTCTCCTTCTTAAGATTGTTAAATTTGACTTGTATAGCATGCATCTATTTTGTCATAGCTGTGAGTGGAGTTTCTTCCTCATGTGTGATTATATCATCAATGTTAAAGTTGGGAGGAAGCTTAGCCCCTTCCTGGGCTAATTGTAAAAAGTATGCCTCTCTATCCACTTTCAAAAAATGCCTCATCATTCTCTGGAATTCATTGTCATTCTGACATCGATGAATTTTAGAGGGGGTAGGTTCTTGGTCAGCATTATGTTGAGAATGGTGTCCTTGGGACCCTCCTCCTAGAAAACCATGGTTTGTCCCTGCTTGAGACATAGTAGGAGTTTTTGGGCTCCCTGGAATAGATTAAGGAGGAGTTTGCTGATTACCTCTGTGAGTTGATAAAGGAGGTATGTAACCAGTTTCAATCGAAAGTTACCGAGACCGTCATCTTCGTAGATACCTGACTTGATGAGTTGTTCAAGAGTTGGACCTGGGGTATTGGTCAAAAGTAAGTTCTGAGATGTTTCTTCTGATTCCTTGTGTGAAGAAGCTCTGGTCTCCACCATTAACTTTGAATGAAATAGAAGAAAAGGATGAAGACAACTGAAGAACAATTTGATTCGAAAAAATCAAATGGCGCAACCTTGTCAAGATTATGATAGTTTTGAAGATCTAATGAGATGTGGGTGAAGGAAACTGTGCCCTGGATGTATGGGATAGATCGCCCAAAAGATAGCGGACACGAGTTCTCAACACTTAGTCTATTTTTGAAGATTGATTGAAGATTGATAGTTATGACAAGGTTTTGACACAAGATAAAAAGGACTCAAATTGATCAAACAGAAGACTAGATCGGATTCAAAAGATCAAACTCAGAAAATGGTAGAATGCTCAATAGCTACTGCTCTGTTCCTGACATAATGATATTTTTGACAGATTCTGGAACTAGGCTGGAAACATTGGATATCTTGCAATTTGACAATTTCTGACAAATCTCTCAAATTTTTCCAAACGACACTTTGCAGACTCGTACGACACTAGGTAGTCTATGAAATGATAGTTGCTAAACTTGTACGACAGTTGGGTAGAAATGAAATGACAATTGTAAAACTCGTATGACAGTTGGGTAGCAATGAAACGACAGTTGTAAATATCATACGACAGTTGCTAACAAGATTTTGACTTTCTTGAATTTGCTGGTTTGAAAACTCATACGACACTGGGTTCTCAATCGTATGATAGATGGGCAATACTGAAATGACACTTGACAAAACTCGTACGAATTTTGACTTTTTGAAATGACTTTTGACTCCAGAAAGAATTTACGTCAATTTTTGCAAAATTTAAGGTCTTCAGTTCTGGATTGTTTGCAAATTGTACTATCCAGATTTTGAAGGTTATACCAGATTTGATCATTTTGAATAGCCAAGTAGATAAACAAGCACGTAGAATAGCAAGCAAGTGATTTGAAGCACGTCTAAAAACAATGAACAAGGGAAAAAGCAACCTTGCGCATGAACAATCAAGTGACCAAATTGTGCTAATCCCTGAGAGTACTAATTGCAAGTGATTCCAAGCACGTCTGAAAATAATGAACAAGGGCAAAAGCAACCTTGCGCATGAACAATCAAGTGACCAAATTGTGCTAATCCCTGAGAGTACTAATTGTGTATGTTCTGAAAAGTTTTGCAATAACACACATATACCTGAAAGTGAAAAATTGGTCTCTCTAAGGTTTTTAGTAATGGTTTGACTCTGCAACTTTTATGATTCAAAGGGGTGAACTCCAATCCCGACGCACCAGGGTTTTGACATAGTCTGAGAACTTAATCTTCAAGAGCTGCTAGGGAGATCTGACAACCCAACAATGAACCATACCCATGAAGATTTCTTTCATAAGGACATTTATATAGCGGCTATCACTACCATGGCAAAAATGGCTATTACCGCTTGAGGTTCCATCAACGCAGTTTGCCTTGTGAAGGGATTGTCCGCTACAGTTAACCCTCTCTAAAGGTGACTCACAGATTTATACCACAAAGGGACTTGGCTCCAGATCCAAGGTTTTTGACACCTTTTCACTTTTAACCCAAACAAAACAAGCAGATTAATCCGACACACTAAGCCAAAATTTTGTTCCACCAAGGTCTGTGATACCAACTCCATGTGATCTATCAACCTCTCCGGGGAGAGAATGTATCAATCAATAAGAGAAGATGCACTAACCAATTTTGATTCACCAAAGCTCGTGATATCAACCCTATGTGATCTATCAACCTCTCTGGAGAGAGAATGTGTCGATCAATAAGAGAAGATGCACTAACCAAGTTGAATGTGAAACGCACTAAGTATCCTCCCTACCTACAAGGATTCTATCATCAAGAAAGATTTTTCTAAGAATCCAATCTCTCAAGAATCACGAATAGTGTTCATAGGGCCTAATTACTATGTGAGCACATATATATTCCCGAAAGCAAATCTACCAAAAGCATCCAAAAAGTAGAAAGAAGAACACTTAATGCTTAAAGAAAATATGAGATGAGTCCATAAGGTGGAACACTTAACACCTCACACAAGCTGAAAATGAGTCCACAACTTAGAAAACAAGTGAGTTCCTAAAAGCACAAAAGGGTTGCCAAGTGGAATACTTAACGCTTTTGTCTTGTTGACCCCTCCCTTTTATGGCGCTGAGATTGCAACCACGGAGTGGAAATGAGGGGCCGGTGGATTAGCGAGTCCAATAACCCAAGATAGAAATCAAGATCAATCACAAGTATTCTAAGACTACTTAATGAATCCTTAAAGGATCACAACCTAGTATCAAATTATGCAAGTGTGTAGAAATAGATCAAAAGCATGAAAAGATGCACACAAGCTTGACAAATAAGAGATTTATTTTAAGTCCAAATCAAAATGTTTTCAAAACAAGGAGAATACCTCATGATCCTTGCAACGCGCTTAGTAGATTCTACCTGATTTTTAGCAATTTTTGTTGAGCTTTTCCATGCAAGCAAGTGACGAACTCTCCAACAAGCAAACAAGCAAATAAGATATGCAAAATATATTCAACTTATGAAAACCATCGGGTTAGCTCTAAAAATCAATTTTTAGGAGCAATAATAAGCATAAATTAATCCAAATGACAACTCATATCATGCATTGAATCATATGAAAAATAAGTGCATACCCATCATAAAATTTTAATTTTTTTGCACTACATTTGACCTAGTCAACAAGATCTAATTTTTTTGATATGATTTTGTCCACAAAAATAAAAATTCAGAATAGACACCCCTACTAAAAAATAAAGAGCTTTCCAAAAATACAAATTTTTTTGAAAAATCTCTTCATTTGTGCCCTAGAGACCCGTTTTATCAAAACAGACCAGTTTTTGCAAATTGACTATTTGAGCTATTAAATTGCATCTAAATTTAAAACAAAAATAATGGACCCCTTGTAGAATTTAAAGAGATTTCAGAAAATGTAAAAATTTTCAAAATATATTCTGATTTGCACCGAAAATTAATTTTTTATGAAAAATAAAAAAAAAAATTATTAAAAATTCAAAAAATTTTAGAAATTTTTGAATTTTTTTTTGAAACTTCCTTGATATGTCTCCAACTTGTAAAAAAAATTTCAGACCAAAAATTCAAGCCGTTTGGGAGATAAAATTAAATCTTTGAAACTTTGGGGTTTTAGCTCCCAAAAAAATCAAAACTAGCATGCAAAGGTGGGTTGCCCCATGGTGGGCACCAGAAATGTGTGTGTAAAAATTGTACCTGATCTATAGACACAACACTCAGTAAAACATTAGAGGTTAGCTATAATCAAAATCATGCAAAATTAAAATCTAATCTAACCAAGCGATTTACTACCTTCTAATAGATGCAAGATTAATGTTCTCAAATTGTAACCGAGATTAGTGACCTAGACGACACCTAAATGAAGGATTTGAATGCAAAAGATGGATATGAAATTGAATGCAATTAATCTATATTTTTGATATTTTTTATGCAATAAGAATGATAAACTGATATGAATCTATGAATGCTATTGAAAACTAATATGAAATGAATTCTAAATGATCTAACAATGAAGATTCTAACAATGATATGAAAACTATGAAATTCTATGCTAAGATATAAAAAATATGCAATTGAAATTGATCTCACAAAGCTTTGAATTCGCAAGTTGATTTTTTCAAGCTCCAATTGTGCAAATTCTCCAAATCTGATATGCTATGATTCCTGTAGAGTAAGTTTACAATTTGTGAGATGATTGAGAGATGAATTATGAAGAGCTGAGCATTATTTTTATAGAAATCCAAGGTTTTGGAGGTGCATAAAAAAAAAGCCATAAATCACTCAAATAACTCAGCTTGATTTTTGAGTTATCTGATAATAAAGGATAATTAAGTCACAAAAATATGCAAAAGCTAAGCTTTAACTCAAAATAGAGTTTAGCTTTAATTGATAATTGATAGTTGTCTGCTTTTATGATTGTGCATGTTTTAATTATGAATTAATTTAATAATAAAGTGATTTATGCTCAACTTAACTGATTTTTGAAATAAAATAATTAATTTATGGGTTAATTAACTATTTTATCAAACTTTTATTAAAAACTATATTATTAAATAATGACAACATGCTTTAATTAATTAAATAAGAATTTAATCAATTGAAGATAGGAATTTTGATTTATTGTCAAAATTAAATAATACAATTAATAATAGATATAATTAAATTTAATTAAACAATTAAGTGACAAATATTAAATCTAATTAATTAAATATGCAAAATATTTAATTAATCAAATTTTAGGATAAATGTGATTTATTGCCAAATAATTATAAAATTAAAGATAATCATAATGATTAGGAATATTACTAAGAATATTCCCCGATGCAGAATTTAAGATAATCAATTATGATTCGATGATATTTAGATGTGCCTTAAATTAGGACTTTGATGTCGATTTCATTCGAATTGAAGATGTAGGAGATTAATGAACTTATAGCCCATTTTTGAGGTATTACAATTGGTCAATAAGATTATAATTGGAATCAGGACCAATGGCAGATTTGGGAGGAATGCCCTTAGACGTGGGCTGCTTAGACTTGCTAGTGCTAGGACCTCTGATGATAATGGGCACTTGGGCCTAGCCCCTAGTGACAGCATTGAGGGACTGGGGCATTCTTTGTGAGTGAGGACCTCTTATCACCATAGCGGGTCTTTCATCAGTCATAGGAGTTGAGTCCACATTATGTCCATAAGGATCTTTCCCTCTCACCATGTTGACACTATCATCCACAACTTAAAGCATGTTAATAACGTTCTCCGCATTTGTGTAGGTGTAGTTGATAGCCACCTTGCCATTCTTAGAATTCTCTCCTTTCTCATATTTAGGCAAGGGCTCTTTAAAGGCTTTATGATCCGCATTAGTGGTTAACCCATCAACTTGTAATTGTCCTTTTTCAATAAGGTCTTGGACAAGATGCTTGAGTTTAAAACAATTTTCTATGTCATGTCCAATCCCATTATGGAAAACGCAAAAAGCCTTAGCATCCCACCAATGAGGTAAAGGATCCGGTATATGATGTTTTGTAGGATCCTATGGGTGTGCCAAATTATGAGCAACTAATGTCTTAAAAATATCTGCATAAGATTCTCCCAATTTGGTAAATTGTCTTTTCTCCATTTTAGATCTCCTTTGATACTTAAGTTTATCTTGTTGTGTTGAAGATGTTTGCAGCTTCATAGCTTGAACTGCATGAGAGAGGTTAAGAATTCCTTCATTTTTGGGTTGAGATGAGTCAACAACTTCATCGTTGATCACTTGCTTGTTTTTGTTCCAATAGGAGTTCTTTTTGTCCTTGTTACCACTAGTATTGTTATTTTGGCTATTGTTGTTATTTGTTGGTTTAGCCAAAATTCCTTGTTCTTTTAGGACATCCTCAATGCGACATGCCACCTCTACCATAGTATCAAAGGAATTAAATGAGATTTTCGTGACTTCATATCTTAGTTCTGGTATTAAATTGCTCACAATGATATCAATTCTCTCCTCCTCAGGGATTGTCCTTAGGTATTTTGAACACAATCACCTCCATCATTGTAAAAATGTGACAAAAGATTCCCCTTGATTTTGCTTGAGTTTGCACAAATCAAGCATTGTGACCAACCTTGATAAGTTGTAAGCAAAATGTTGAACAAACCTTTGGACAAGTTCTTTAAATGTCTTTACTGGGGGGGAAAGGTTGGTGAACCACTCCATGGCTTGACCTTTTAAGCTACTTGAGAATAATCTCATCAAGTAGGAGTCTTCATGGTGAAAGGAAAAGCTCATTATGTAGAACTGTCGAACATGGTCGTGAGGGTCACCAGTGCCATCATATTTGTCATATGTTGGAAACTCAATTTTTTTAGGGAATTCTACCATCACCACACTTTTGTCAGTGGGGTTAGGACATATGGAGTCCAAATGAAATGTGCTCTTGGGAGCCTTCATCCTGTCTATATCCTTTTGCATTTGTAAGATCACCTCATCAGTTGAAGGGCTCTGTTTCTTGATCTTTTGGTGAACATCAAAATTATATGGAACTTTAGTGCCTTTGTTAATAAGACTTTCCAAGAATTGATCTTTGTTTTGTTCCACATATTGCTCCACATACGCTTGAAATGATGGCTCTTATTGCATAGTCATGAAATCCATATGATCAAATTTAGCATAACTTCCTCCATGTTGTGAGCCATGATGTGCTCATTGGGAGGGTTGCTTTGAATGTCTATGAGATGACTGTCTCCTATGATGGTCATATCTTGAAACCCTTCTTCCTCTAGGACTTGGGGATCGTGAGGGCGTCCTTGATCTTCTTCTAGGGCTTGGGGAAGGGGTAGATGGGGGTGAGTTGGTCCCACTATTAGTTCCCCTCCCATTGAATCAGCTTTGGAGTTGTTGTGTGTAGAGTCTATCTTCTTCTTCTTGGGTGACTCTTTTCTGTATATCCAACAACGCACGTTCCTCTTCTTCTAGTTGTCTGAATTTTTTCTTTTTAGCATCCTGTTCATCTAAATAGGCTTGCTTCTCTCTCTCAATGCTTCTCAATCTTGTATTTACATATCGAGAGGTGTCTTTAAGTGGGGAGGATTGTCTCGAATGCCTTATAGCATTAGCTACATTTATGTGGTGATTCCTAGATTCATTGTTCTGGTCTTCGTGTTGTGACCCTGAATCTGAGTGAGCTTGCTTATGATGTCTTTTGGCTCGTTGGTGAGCATCAAAATACCTCGCATTTTTGGGAGGTGACCTGGGTGGACTAGCATGAGAAGAACCACCATACTCTCTTCTATGTCGTTGGAAGATATCCTCAAGAGTTTGATTCATGGCTTCTCTTTGTTGTCGGGTGAAAGTGTAACTCATGTCCATGCTTGATGAAAGTGGTATGAAAGAGGTGCTCACTTCACTAGGATTAGCTCCCAGATTAAAACAAACCTCAGATTCACTCTTAGGAGATTGGTCAAAAAGGGGTCCTTTTCCCTTATGTTGTCGACGAGTCTTGACGGGTGGTAACTGGCTAAAGACAATAGGGGGTCGCTTCCCTTGATTAACTTGGTACCTTGTCGTAACTGACATGAAAGAAAGATACTCTTCATGATAAGGTGACCTCTCAAAGTATCAACACCAAACTAGGATAATCAAAGTCCTCTATTGTCCAAAGAGAAATGAGAAAAAAAAAGGGCTTTACCAACACTATCAAAGAGGTGCTTCAAATCAAAGGGCGACTACCCTTGCACTTTTGAATCAGGAGGTTGGACTAGGCCAAAAGATAATTGGAATTAAGATTTAAATGAAAGTGATTTGGACAATAAGAGTACTAAAATTTTTCAAGAATGTAGCTAACAATCTCAGAGATGAACCTTGGCACCAAGAATGACCTTCTAACTTGACAATTATTTCAAAGTGATTTTATAAATCAAACAATGCTATCTCGGAGGACTAAAACTAGAAATTTAGAGTCAAGACAAGTCTCAAACGTCAGGGCAAGAAGCCTACTCTAAGACCTAACCTGATTAACAGTGACTAAAACTGACCAAACTATAAACATGACAAAAATTAACCAGGCGATATACTCCAGGCTACTGGGGTGATATACCTATAATCGTGCGATACTTCACATGACGCCAGGTGATATACCTCAGCACTGGCAGGCGATATACTCCAGGCAGGTCGGGCGATAGTCCGTCAAGGGTGAACTATCACGTGATATTTCTCTTCAAAGTAGGCGATATTTCTAGCAAGCGCGAAGTATCGCGAGATATTTCTCTTTACACAGTGTGATACTATTGCAGATTTGTTCAACTCTTGACCAGAATTGTGTAAAATTTGCATTTTTGGGTCTGCTTGATCAAAATTTTCAGTCTGAGTGTTGATGTTTTCAATTTCAGTCACAATATTAGTAGAATTTTGGCAGGTTTGCAAACAGTGAGGGATCAAACATGTCTCAAACACTTGAAACAAGGGCAAAAGAAACCTTGCCAAGACAAACACTTGTGATATCAGAATTGAAAAAGTACCCTATGAACGCTACCGATTGTTTGTATGTAAGAATATTTGCACTGGCATCACACAACCGAAGACAATTCAAGCAAATCTATCCTAAAAAGTCAAGGCTCAATACTTACCAACTTAGCCCACAACTTGATGCCCCCTCGCCTCACACCAAGTGGTTACCCACAAGAGATGTTGGCTTTGTCATGGAAATGTCAAATGACACAATCAAAGGGACACATATGGTGAGTATCTTAAGGTGATCCGGGTAAACCACTTGGATCAATCCTTGCACTAAGAAGATAAGCGGCTAAACAAGGTGGCTTCTATCTAACGGTTCTTAATAAGGATTTCCGTTCACAACACCCCTCTTGCTCCTCATAAAGGACTAGGACCTCGCGGCCTCAAGAGTATCTTAAGTATTCTTGTTCAATGTTTTCCCCATGGTCGCAATCCCATGAGCTACTCACATCAAACGAAGATAAGTGTTATGTCTACCAAGGTTTTTGGTGTCCTTGATAGCCTTGAGATTATAGTGAGTTGGAATCACTTGCCACCAAGGAAAATGATGACAAGGTTGTCCCCACTTGAGTCGTTCCTCTTGATTGCTCAAGAGCAGGCCCGCTAAAGGATCCTAAACTAAACAAAGAATAGATCAACTCTTTGAGGTTCAAGGTTTTTGGTTCACCACAAGGGTGAAGAGCATACTCCCCTATCTCAAGAATCTCTCTCAAACACACCAAGCAAAGAGATTCAATTACTCCCTTGCTTCCAAAACCTTAAGATGGGTCAAGATTTTCTGGTTCACCTAAAGGTGAAGAGCATACTTCTCCTACCACCTCAAAATCTCTTTCACAAGGTTTTAAAGATTCCTAATACAATTAGTGAATGCCACACTTGAAAGGAAAGCAAATAAACAAGCAAGAAACTTTTTTTTTTTTGTTTTTATGCTTGGGCAGCCCTGCAAAAACTATTAGTAGCCCTCTTTGACATGTATTTTTAGCAAATTTCAAGCAATGAGAGCACCTACAAACACAACTTGTTAGACCAACAAGGTTAGCAAAATCAAAATCCAAATGTAAATATGCAATAAACTGATAGATTCAAGCTAAAAGATGCAGGTTAGACCTATCTAAATACAGTAAAATAAAATAGCAAGCTAAAATGATCAAATTTGAATGATAAAACTGGAAATGCAAGTCTCTGTCAGATCAGGCGATATACCTCAGACTTCACCAGTATCGCGCGACACAGTTTCCTATAGTCACGTGATATACCTCAGTCTGGGCGATACTTCGCACTATGGGCAAGCAATACTTCACTCAATGCCAGGCGATATACCTCAGTACTGGCAGGTGATTCTTCTCTCACGTGAAGTGTCGCACCGCTATACAAAGGTATATTGCGTGATATTTCTGAGAAGTATCGTGCGATACTCTAAGACAGAAAACCAGAACTGTAAAATTTTTGAAAAATAATCTGAAAAATGATGAAAATGCAAAGAAACAAAAGGACAAAGCCTATCTACTCTGCCCCACGGTGGGCGCCAGAAATGTACACACTAAAATGGTGCACTTCTATGAACCATTACATGCAAGGTTGCTCAAGAATGAGGCCTCACAAAGCGGCTCATAGCTCTCTATGCATGGAGTTGAAAGGGACTATGGTGTATTTGCTCTCAGCTAGAGCTACAAGCTTGTGACCTTGCTAGTCAACCACACAATGAGAGATTCAAGTGAAGACAAGGGCAACAATGCCAATATCTCCAAGAGTCAAATATGAAATGCAATGCAAGCTATATGAGAATGAAATCTAAGCTATGGAAATGAAAATACAATGCAACTAATCTATGAAAGGAAATAGCAATGGATTATAATGCCTCCTATTTAGACTATGTGAGCTTATTCTATTGCATAAAAGAAAATCTATACTAAGAATGCCATTATCATGCAACTAAGAAAGCAAATATGCAACTAAATGATGAAAGCAACAAGTCTTCAATATCCTCAAAAGCTCCAAAATGCACCTAAAACCTGCAGCATAACATTAGCCTAAAAACATGGTATATGCAAATGAAGGAGAGAGCTCTCCTTTTATAAGAAATGAGGTGAAATGGACCATTGAGATTAAGAAGCAAAAGTCTTAATCAGTGGTGGAGCTTGAAAGAGGAGCAATCCATATGCACAAGTATCTTCCGATAGGAAAATAAGAGTTGACTTTATGTCCATATGAGACAAAAAGTACTTTTCTCCTTTTTATAAAATATGAATAATGCTTTATTTGTGCAACTTAGGATAAGAGGAAAAGTGGGGCTTTTTATTTAATTAAAAAGGGAGAAAATATTCCTTTTAATGAAATAAAGACTTAGGATAAATGGTTAGCCCAAGGATAAAAATCCAATATATGATTGAATTTAAGATTTAATCAAGAAATTGATAATGTTGAAAATATTGATTATTGATAAAATTGATTCAGGATTGATAAATTGAATAAATGGGGCCCAAAGTCTAGGCGACCATTTTTGGGTGCATACAAGTGGCACTTTGTCTTGCCCATTTATTTTATTCAAAGGCTCAAGGTTTTCTTTATGGAAGTGTTACATTATTGATAAAATCTACTCTTATAATAATGCAAATAAGAAAATATTTAAGATGAATCACATACAACACAACATATGTCCTCAGACTAAGATGCTCTAATATACAATATATGTAGAAATTGAATAAATCCTTAAGATAGTGCAAAACTTCATGATATTCCTTATGGAAGAAATCACTCCATACTATATCTCCAAGGTATCCAAAAATATAATATCATACTCATCTCATATTCTTATGATGATACTGACCTTCTTTATAACTTGAGATCCTCCTAAAAGGATAATGAATGGGTAAAACACTAAACCCATCAAAGACTCCTACTTACTTAATATAATTCATGATTCAATATAACTAATTGAAGTGATACATGTCTCATGTTAGCCCATTTTCCTGTAAAATGCAAAATCCTAAGAAAATGGTCTATTCCTGCAAAAAACCCTAGAAAATTGCCATGTCCTATTGCATCTTGTTTTGGTCTGCGAAGAAGATATATGATGTTTTATGGCTTGCACCCTAAGCTAGGGGTAGTTCAAGATGTGACCAAGCCCCATTTAAGATCACATGTGCTCAAGTGTAAAAACTAGAGAGAAATTGTAGTTTCAAGGTGTATGAGAAATAGGGTTTTATCCATTTCCAAGGTTTTAAAAAATGTGCCTAAATCCAAAAACCCTTGCCAATTATTTTTCCTCAATACCTTTTTTGGGCCACTTAAGTCTCATTTCTACACATGCCTTTTCTCTTTCCTTTGTTCATTGAATCTCTAAGTTCTTGGGCGGTTAGTCTTTTTATTTGGTGATCTAGCAACTATGTATTCGCATAATCTCTCAATCTAGGTGGTTAAGTTCCTAACATCCAATGACTTGGCGAACGGTTAATATTTCCTTTAGTCACTGATTCTCCAAATGAACCTATGAAGGCACTTAAAATTCAAAGAGTACATGAGAATTGTTGATGCAGATTGTGATAGATGACATTCACGTGTTCTCCAGATTTAACCCATAGTAAAGAAAATATCCAGCGACTCCGAGTTTTCTTCAGTCGCATAATCTCCAGATGGCTTGGGTTAGATCAAAGTTAACATGAAGTCTAGGTGTTATGGTTAAGTCTTTTATGTAGTTATTGGGTGACTGAGTGGTGTCATGTTCTCTTGATTCTGGTGGTTAGTATCTTAACATTCAACGAATGAGTGCAATAGTTATCTCCAAGTTTCCAAATGAAACAGTTAAGTCTAGAAACATTTTGAGATTTAGAGACAACCGTCAATTTATGTCTCGATCAATGAATGACATTTATTCTCATGATTTTACCTTGATTTAAGAATTGATCTAGCAATTTTGTAAAAGCCTTTGTTCTCTTGTTCGCCAGATAAAGCCCCGGTTAAGTGATATATTTAGCAAATGGGAGAAAGCTTTGTTTGTGTAGTCGCTGGATAGGCATGGTTAAGCCAGAGGGTTATGGCTATTCAGAAAAATCATTGTGGATCATAGGATGAAGTCTTGATCTATGACAGATGCTAATTCTCTTAATGGAACCCAGAGTAAAGGCAAGTCTTGGCGATTCAACGAATACAATGTTCACGTGATCTCTGAACCAAAGATGAGTTAAGTCAAACATTCAATGAATTGGAGTTTCCTTCAGTCGTTGAATCACTAGATTGAGGCTAGGTTAAGGATAAAGATCATTCCAAGAATGATTATGAGTCATTGATATAAGTGAGATCAGGCGGTGGTCGCATATTCTCTAAATGATACTCAGGGTTAAAGAAATATTCAACGATCACGAGAATACCTTTGTTCACCCAATCTCAAGACCAAACCTGAGTTAAGATAAATGTTCTGTGACTTAGAGATTGCCTTTAGTAGCGTATTCTCTAGATCCAGTATGATTAAGACTTGTCACGAGTCAGATAAAAGATAAAGGTGGGTCCAGTTGCCAAGTCATGCACATTTGCCTGTTCCTGATTGATCACCGAAGATAGATGATGTGGCCAAAATTTTCAAAGCTTAGTTGACTGTTATGATGATTTATGAGAACTATTCGATGGGCCGGGAAAGGATCAAGATTGATGACCATGTTTTAAACCTAATAAACTATCTATTGTTGGTCATATTTTAAATTTTGAATTGACGGTTTCCAGAAGGAAAGAGGTGTCGGTGTGCTAGATAAACATAAAATCAAATCTATTTCTTTTCAAGCTATAAAGGGGTAAGGTTTGCAGTTGAGAATTGAATGAGCTCCTAGGTGGTTGAGCTGAATATGATCAAATTTTGTGGCCGCCATGAGCTTGACATTTTGAAGGATGCTTTCCTAGATGCAACATTAATGTTTTGGACCAAGTTGTCAAAGAATTCATTTCTAGGTACACAGACGTAGCTAAGATATTTGTAGTGATGTTGCTTGCCGCAGAGATAAAGGAATCATCCCTAATTGCAGTTTGACTACTAGGGTTTTCAATGTAAAGATATCAGATTTGTCTCTGATATTTCCTAATTTTTATTAGGGTCTTTCTCCCTATCACTTTTGTAATAAATTAGTTCCTAATTTCATGCTGCAGTAGCTGACAATGTTTCCCTAATTGTGCCCTAAATGACTTGAAGCTTGTTGCAATCCTTGTTCTTATAAAAGGATTCCCAAGGTCATTTAGGAAGAGTTCTTTTTTGGGGTTGAGAAAAAGGATTGTTTGCAAGAGACCAAAGATAGACTCAGTTCTATAGGCTTGCATCCAAGGATTGGTAGAATAGGTTTGCAACCTCTTTGTTTTACAAAGATCTTAATGAATCTATAGTTTTCTTGTTTATTTTGTGAAATATTCTATGCTCAATAAATCACTCCTTTATTAGTTTATGGAAACTTATATAAGGATTTCAAGAATTGCTTTGAATCCCGTCTCCTGTTTAATGGTTTGTTATTTCCTATTATCTTGTGAGTTGATGACCTCAAGATTAGTGGTTGCAGACATAGTCTATATGTTTTGGTATGTTTTTCTATTAACTCGAAGAGTTAAGTAAATGCTTGATATCACTTAACAGAATTGCAGGGTATTAAGGAGGATATTTGTAAGTAGTGAGGTTATTAGTTTGATTTTCATTTGCAAGGTGAATGATAAGAATCAACAATACAGTGAGGAATTGTTCTAAATATTCCCAATGGATAAGGGACTGATCATAGACATTTTGTCTAATAGATGTTTATTCTTGTCTGTTAGTTCTACCCCTAAACAAACAACAAATCAAATTCTAAAATTTTAAGACAAAAGTTGCAGACTTACTAGCTAAAGCCCTCACTTTATTTGTGAGTAATTGGATAGTGTGTTTAGCTTCAAATCCTATCCCTTTATGTCATAGATAACTAGAAGTATTATGGGCACATATCTTCTTTGTGAGGATTAGTGAAAAGACTGAGATTAAGTGATCCTAATCCTAGGTGCACCCGCCTGAATTCTACAGAGTTCAAAGTGTAGAAAGCCTTAGTGATTTGTTCATTGGTCCTTGTTCTTGTATGAATGTACTGATTGTGGGAAGTAAGCTACCCCACAGATGCATCTCTGCATTAATAAAGGTAGTTAAAATCTTGCTAAACCAAGAGCCAACATCTCATTAATTAAGTTTATTAGATTTACACAATTCATGTTGATGATTGTTATTTCTTTTTGGATTAATCCATAAAGCAATTATAATCATGCATGCCGCATATTAGTTTCTCCATTTAAATATATATATTACAATACCATATCCCTAAATGCATTAAAAAATATTATATCTTTTCCTAATCGATTCATTTAGAATAGGCAATCTCAATTCCTATCCATGATGGTGTACTTTTATTCTTAAAGTGATAAGATTTGTAATTTCTCTCATGCTCTTGAGCTAGTATTAATTAGTCGATAGGCTATTTTTTGTGAGAATCACCCAGGGGGATCGTAATGTCTCGCACTGATAGTTTTCAACTTTTGGCTAGGGGTTTCATGTCCTAGTAAAAACTCGATAAAGTTGACCTTATGGTCAATGAAGCATTGCGATCTTCATTGTTAAAACTAGAAACCATATTATTGCATGTAAATTCATATTTATTTTTTGTGAGAATTACCCACAGGGATCGTAATATCTCATATTGAAAATTTTTAACTTCCAGC
Organism: Chamaecyparis obtusa; assembly: GCA_027943335.1. Taxonomy (NCBI): domain Eukaryota; kingdom Viridiplantae; phylum Streptophyta; class Pinopsida; order Cupressales; family Cupressaceae; genus Chamaecyparis; species Chamaecyparis obtusa. The sequence goes on from BSBK01005905.1 coordinate 84,019, forward strand.
CAAGGATTTCACATCACACTAAAAAATGATCGGTAAAGTTGACCTTATGGTCAATAAAGCATTGCGATCTTCATCATTAAAATTGGCAACCATATTATTGTGTGTAAATTTATATCCATGTTTTTGTAAGAATCACCGAGGGGGGTTGTAATGTCTCACACCAATAATTTTCAATGTCTGGCTAGGGGTTTCGCGTTGCCAAAAAATTCTATTGGTAAAGTTGACCTTACAGTCAATGAAGCATTGTGATCTTCACCATTAAAATTAGCAACCATATTATTGTGTGTAAATTCATATTTGTAGATTCTTTCACTAAAGGAGACAAAATTAGGAAAATAATAAGTATTCACTACCCCAGAGTCTATGAAACAACTAAGTGAATTTTAGCGATTCTTTTTGCCCATAGAAATATTTCTTTTTGTTATGGGTGTTAAATTTTATTTTATTTGATGAAACAACTTTTTGATTTTCACAAGCCTAATCATTACTTTCCATGTGGGAAATCATGAATTCCTTATTTGAATCCCACCATTGATGAAAATAATAAATTTCTCATCATTGTTTTTGATTATTTAAGCAGCCTAACAAGGGAGCCAACCCATACATAAACAAGGATTGAAGGAAAATTTTTAGGCCATCAACAACACATAGTCAACACAATAGATGTTGACTATAAAGACATGACACAAAGCACAACGAATAAGCCCTCAAAAGGAAGCGACAAAATCACACCACAAGAGAAGATGAGTGAGAGTGAAGAGAAGTTCTTCCTACACTGTCAAACAACTATCCAAGCGATACTATCCTTAGGCTCCCTAATGAAGGAAACTCTACTAGGGTAGCTGTCAACACAATGACCAAAGTGTTGAAGAAGCTAAGTAGTGTCAGGAAAAATTTGGTGCAACGAATAACTGGAAGTAGTAGGAGTAGAAAGGTCCTCATGGGTAGAGGAAGTTGCACCAGTAGTATTAGGGGAAACAACCAAATTTGTAGTTGGAGCAAGATTGGGATTAGAAATTGAAACTTGACCCTGAATAACAACAAAGGAATAATCTAGATTTCCAGCAGAATTATCATCTTTATCAAAAATCTATGAATCCTCAAAAAGAGGAATTAAAAAAAGAATCAAAATAATATATTTTCAAATGATCATCATGTGCATCCTTCCACTAGGTTGCAACACCTTTTCAACACATAAGAGTGCAGTTGTAGCCATGTGCCCAATAGAGAAGCAGTGCCAACAATGAAAGGGAAGGACCTCATAGTAAGTGCTTGAGTCCATGGTTTTTCCACAACCATGGGCACCATGTACCCCATAAGTGGTGTGGATATTTCCATATCAACTAAAATGCAGACAAAAGTAGAATGACCCATAAGAGTCGTAGTTTGATCCACAGGAAATGGCTAAGAGAGTTTCTGATCGACTCAAAGCAAGACATCACTCAAAAATGGAGGTGGAAATTAGGAAGGAACACCCACACTAAAAAAACATTGAGTGGTTTAGTGAGAGGGTTGAAGGATATTATCCAGGGTTTGGCAGAAAGGGAGTGATTCCCCAAAACCCATAACTTGTACAAAACCAAATCATGATATTCAGAAGATGGAAAAGAAGCAACAAAAATCCTATTTGCATAAGGGTAGAGATCAATGTTTCCAAAAACTAAGGGTCTCCAAGAACTAGTTACCCAATAGTGCAAATTTGGAAGAGAGGGCCAAAGGCATGTGAATCTACAGACCAACCCATGACATTGGTAAATATACACATTGTACACCACATTTGGGCCACAAAGCACCACAAGGGAGGTCTTGGCACAAACAATGGGTTAAGCTTTCACCTTTGAATGGATGGTAGCAATAGATTTGGTAGCATGAGCATATCACTTTCCACCAATAGCAACATATTTTGAAGGGGCAACCCATCCTTGACAATCCCTAGACCAGAATCACCAGTACTAGAAACAAAAGAAATAACCTCCAAACCAAGTCAGGAGGTAGTAGAATGATGCCCAGCAAGAAGAGAAACATAAGAATCCCCAAGAACATGGGCAACACACAAAATAGAGGGCCCAATGGTGCCACAGGGAGCTGAATCCCTATAATGTCTAGACCACAGGAAGGAAAAGTTCCCTCATTTGGGGCATCCCAACAAAAAGGCCTCCAGTACCAACAATAACTTGCATAGATGATTCTTCGACCAATGCATAAGTTACAATGACAAGCAAAGATGATACCCCAACTGTCAGAGAGTTTGCAACATTTGAAATGCTCCATAGGCAAGAAGAACCATTAGCGTTAGCAACATCCATCATAAAATTAACTATTAAATTATTCATCATTGTTAATAATGATGTTTAAAGGACATAAATTAATAGTGGGTGAATTCTATTTTATAATTATTTATTTTATTATAATAAATACTCATCTATAAGTAAATTTATTAGTATAAATAATAATATGTAAAAATATATGTGAAATATAGATTGATGTAAATATTTGGTAAGTTTTTGTCTTTGGTGAAAATCAAAGTTTATGTTAATATTAAATGTATATATATAATCAATAATTTTATTTAATAAATTGTCATTAAAAAGAAAATGCAGCTGGAGTAAAGATTGATTTTAGTATTTAGTTAGATTTTCCTCAATTCAAAATTATTAATTATTTATATATTAATGTAATTATTTGTTTTATATTTAGAATTCTAAATAACCTAAAAAATTATAGTATGTTATTTTATTTTGAAATGCTTTTGAATTTGTCTATAATTTTTTTTCAAAATTTTTAGAGTTTATGACACTGTTTTAAAATATTTTGAGATTTTTTGTATTAGATATAAGATGATCATAAAATAGTACAAAATTGATTGTTTATCGAGAGGTATATATCAACATCATGAGATCATAATTTCTCCTATCTAATACTAAAAACTATGATTGTCCAATTTGTGGAGTATACCATATTGAGATAAAGACTTCCTATACAACTGTGGTTTGTGTATCATATAAGAAAAATTCTGATTAAACTTTCAGTTGAAACTATTGGAAGATTTCATCTGTGTCCCTATCATTTCCTCTTTGCTCAATCCATGTGACCCAACTTTATTGTTCATCCATCCATCTCAATATTTTATCATCTTGGATTTGTTGAGAATAGGGGTGAAAAACCCCCTCTGTAACTAGAACCACCACAATTGGTGGTATCACTCTCAATGGTGCCACGACTACTGGAATCTCATTTTATACATCACCTCTACCTTGCTACTGTCTTATCTCAACCATGAAGTTATGTAAGGATATCTCAAATGGATATTTGTTTGTAGAGCTTCATGTCCATGTGTGAACATGGACTATCTCCCATCTAACACCTTGGTTTTTCCATCTTGTAACATGCTCTCAAAATTTCTCTTGGAAAGCTTCATCGTGACTGAAACTTGCAAGTCAATATCATGAAAGATGAGTTTACTCAAAGACTTAGTAAGAGTTATAGTCCTCTCATTGAATACATTGTTATTCCTTAACTTACAAATAATCCAAAGAATTTCAATTGAGAGAATAGAGGAAAAACATTCTACTCCTTTTTAAGGCATAGAATATTACCAAACACAATCTCAAGAGTCTTCATATTATCATTAAGTGAAAAACAAAATAGTATTGGAGATTTTCCAGTAAGCCACTGCTGGTTGTATGTTTGTCATTGATGACAACATATGGTAAGTAGCATATGTGGAAGAATTATGCAATAAGCTTTGAGTATATGTAGCATGGACATGTTATCAACATGATATCATGGGTGCAGAGGTTAATTGTTAGTACAGATAGTTATGTAGCAGCTTGTGTTAGCAGTGTTCTTGACAGAGTTACAGGCATTGTTCTATGAGTGATTGTCCGTACATTTATCATGGAGCCTTGTGCCTTTGGATATGTGATGAAGACATGCTAGTGATGTTACATTAATGGACATAGAGTCTGGTATATAGTAGAAGTGAAGTTATGCAGTTGCTATTCACCAGTTGTAGTTTCTTGTGTTTATTCAGAAGAGCTGACATAGATTATATTGGTATAGGAGTTGCGCCTATCATTTCAATATGTGTTCTTGGATTAGTGATTAGGGAAGAGTTAAGAAGGTTTGGTTAAGAGAGCATGATGTAATTCAGCTTGAGGAGAAAGTATTAGTTAAGTTGGTAGAGCCGACAGTATGTAGTGTGCATCTACACTTATTGATTTGGACAGGTCCCAGTTTGTGTTGCGTGCTTAGTAGAGCCAAAATAAATGTTATTGGAGAGTGTTATTGTTTCTCTAATATTATTTCAAGGTGGTTCTAACAAGCTGACTAGATTATATCATTTAGAGAGAAGATATTTATAGGCAGTCATTTGTGATTTCTAAGATATGGTTCAGAGTTGAAAGAGAAGAGCAGAGAAGAGAGTGCGAAGTGTTGAGCCATCAGTAGAAGGTCTATGTGACCAAGTAAAGAGTATATGATATTCATTGGAACTGATCAAGATAGCAGGTCTACCTCGTAGTTCACCAAGATCCAGATATAGTGTGTATCTATTATTCAAGAGATTACAGCCTTCACCCCTTTGAGCAGTGATCTCTCAGACAGTGCATCCTCACCCCTAACAGGCTCAATCGTAAAAGACTCCTAATAGGGTCTGACCTTTGACTAGGTCACTATACTTATTGCATTGTAAAGATCAACTCCTAACAGGGTTGTAAGATCTTCTAACAAGGATCATTATACACTAGTGTAGTTTATTAGTGGGTGTCAATTCCCACTGGAGTTTTTACCTATTTGGGTTTCCCCGTAATGAAAATATTGGTGTTGTGTTCAAGTATTCTTTCATTGTGTTTATGCTTAAAGTTTAAGTATACTTAATTGGATAAAGAATTTAAACTTGTAGATAACTGATTCACCCCCCCTCTCAGTTATCTCTTGGGACTATTCCTAACAATTGGTATCAGAGCCAAGTGCCTCAGAGAGAAAGTTTAATAGCTTGAGGTTGATCAAATGACATTCTTTATAAAATATAGTCCTAAGTTTGATGGAGAGAGCTATCCTGATTGGAAGAAAAAAATGGTGACACATTTGCAGTGCATTGCTTTTGAAGTTTTTGAAGTGGCTATCAAAGATATTAAGATCCCCTCTCTAGAAGATCTTGCAAAAGATGATGCTACTAGAAAGAAAAAGGATTTCTTCCATTAGAATGCAATAGCCAAAGAAGCCCTTATCAGTGCCTTATCTGATAATGATTTTTCAGAGTTAAAGAAAGTAGACACAACCTACAAGATATGGAAGCACCTAGAAGACATGTTTGAAGGAGATACACAAGAAAAGAATGCGCATAGAAAGACATGGAAGAAAAGATAGAATGCATTAGAGATGCTACCTAAAGAAAACATCAGATCTTACAACCAAAGGAATAATGAAGCAGTTGCTGGAATCAGGAACAATGGTGGAGAGATCTCAGAGGGAGATATTATGGATAAGTTAATAACTACTCTTACAGCAAAGTATGAAAACAAGATAAACATCCTTGATGAGACCATGTAGCTTACAAGAAATTTCAAGAGAGAGACCTTGATCAATAAAATTTCACCTTTTGAGATTTCAAGATTGAAGACAGAGCCTAAAAGTGAGACAAACTTCACAACATCATTCTATGGTAAGAAATCTTCAAACACTTCTGGTAATTTTGATGATGAAGATGAAGATAAAGAGATAGATGATATTATTTCTATGATTGCTAAGAAAGAAAGAAAAGGAAAAAGAAAGTATGAAGGTCAGTTACCTTTCAAATGTTTCTCATGTAATAAGATTTGTCACTTTGCATCCAAGTGTCCTACAAGAGTTAAGAAATTCAGAACTAACTACAAGCCTAAGTATACAAAAGAATGTTACTATGCTGGTGGTAGAGTTTCTGATGATGATTCAGTTGAAGATGAAATTGGATTCATTGCTATTATGGATTATGAAGATAAGAAAAAGGAACAAGAGCTAGCATTGATTTCTCAAGCATACATAAGGACATATTGGATTATAGATAGTGGTTGTTCACATCACATGACAGGTGATAAAGATAGATTTGTTCATCTGGACAAATACAGTGGTGGCATGGTTAGATTTTGAGATAACACTCCTAAACGTATCATTGGTAGAGGAGCTATCACATTGGATGGAAAGAACAACATTGATGATGTTCTTTATGTAGATGGTTTGTAGCATAACCTTCTTAGTGTTGGATAGCTGCTTGAAAAAGGTTATAGATTGGAGTTCAAAGACAACAAGTGTATCATAACAACAAGGATGGTGTAATGATTGCATCAGGTTCAAAGGCTAAAGGTAATGTTTTTTAGCTTAATTCTGAAGCAAGTTGTTTTGTTGCTAAAGTAGATAACAGTTGGCTATGGCATAAAAGACTATGTCATATCAATTTTGATAACATAGTAAAGATAAGCAATGTAAAGGTAGTAAGAAATCTACCTAGCATAGCAAAGCCAGTTGATACTATTTGTAGGAAATGTGTGATGGGAAAACATGTGAGGAATTCATTCAGAAGCAAGAATAATTCAGCAGAGAACAAGTTGGATCTAATTCATATAGACCTATTTGGACTAACTCAAACAAGATCATACTATGGTGAAAGGTATTTCATTTTGTTTGTTGATGATTATTCTAGAATGATGTGGGTTGTGTTATTGAAAGATAAGTTAGAAGCATTTGAGAAGTTCAAAATATTCAAAGCTAAGGTTGAGAATGAATTTGGACTAAAGATAAAGTGTCTAAGATCGAATAGAGGATAATTCACCTCTGATAGATTCTATGAGTACTGCGAAGAACATGGCATAAAGAGACAATTGAGTGCACCTAGAACCCCTCACCAGAATGAGATTGCAAAGAGAAGGAATAGGATCATCCTTGATATAGCGCACACCATCATGATTGAAGGAAATGTTACACACACCTATTGGAGAGATGTGGTCAATACAATAGTCTATACCATCAATAGAATATAATTAAGGCCTGGCACAAACAAGACACCTTATGAGCTATGGTTTGGTAATGTTCCCATAATGAAATACTTTAGAATCTATGGAAGCAAGTGATACATCAAGAGGGATGAAGCAATAGGAAAGTTTGATGCAAGAAGTGATGAAGGTATTTTCCTTGGTTACTCTACTAAATGAAAAGCTTATAGATGTTTTAACTTGAGATTGAAGAAGATCATTGAAAGTGCTCATGTTAAGATTGATGAAAAGTTTATGGTTCAAGAAAGATATCATGATTATTCACTTATGATTGAAGAAGAACCCATTCATTCCACTAGTGAGATAGTAGTTTAAGAGATGTTTGACAATATTGATGTATTATTCAATGACCCTGAAACAAGTGAAGAAGAAACTCAAAAGCTAAATGAGTCAGTATCACGTAAAGTTCCAAAGTATACATCTAGATATCACTCTAAGGATGGCATCATTGGAGATCAGAGGAACAAAGTCACAATAAGATAAAAAACAAAGAGTTCAACAAGAAATGAAGTGGTATGTTTACTATCTCAGATAGAACCTTTAAGTGTTGAGGATGCATGTAATGATTCAGATTGGCATGATGCTATGAAAGAAGAACTAGATCAGATTATCAAGAATGATACTTGGGAACTGGTCCCTGTATGTGATGGAATAGGGACCTCAAATCCAACTACACATGCAACATGGTCATTATTCACATGATCAAATTACAAGAGAGAGTATGAATTACTCAATCTGAAATTCATGGTGATGTGACCTATTTCCTCCTATGTAGACGGGGTGTTTAATTGCTCTCAGATTGGAGAGCCAACAACCATAAGACCAATTCTACAATGGAGGATTTTTGAAAGCTATGAAGATAAACCAACTGAAATTGAACTAAATGAATGCAATTTAATCTAAATAGATTGAAAGAGATATGAAATGCAAATTATTCTAAAGGACTTGAAAGTAGAAGATGATATTAAGCTATGAACAATTAAGCAAATTAATTCTAAAATGAGGTGCAATATTAAGCTAAAATGAGAAAATTATACTAATGCAATAAAAGCTTTGAATTGATAAAATTGAGACACAAAAATACTATAGTTTAGTTACTCTCAACAATTGCCTCCTTCGAATGAAGAAATGAGGTTCATTAAATAGAAAAGCTCGAGAAGAGAATGAAGGGGTTCTTGATTTGAAACTCCTGACCCTTTGTTTCCATTTGAGACAAAAATGCATTGAATTACTTAATTAAAAGAATGGAATTTTCCACATAGGGGACTTTTCAAATATCTTGAATTATTAATTAAAAAATGAGTGTCCATTCAAATAACAAGTAGTTATTAATTCCTTTTCCATGGGTAATTAGCTAAAGGGGGTAGATTTTAATTTAATTCCAAGTACTTAGGACTTTAGGATTAAATTAATTTATCATAGGGGTAATTTAGCTAATAAAAGTCAAAGACTTTAGGAATTAATTTTAATATTTGATTAATGCAATTAGGGTCTTTGCAATTGACATCAAGTTGAATTAAGTCAAGTAGGAGAGAAAAAATTGCCTAGGAAACTAGGACTTTGGAGATGTAAAATTGACGAAAATGCACCAAAATTGATTGAATTTATTAGGTGTCAATTTTAGGGTATTACATTTGCCCCTTTTTGAATTGATGTGTGAACAATGTGTTGATTCAAAGAATAGCTTGAAGTGATAGATGACAAGAAATTCAAGAGTCTAGGTTAGGTTACCAAGACACTGAGCAGATCAAAGCATGATTTTTCAAAGTCTAAGTTAGATTGTGAAGACAACGGTCTTGAGAGAAGACAAAAATTAGGGTTAGGTTGCACCAATGCCCAGAATGAGATTCAGATGCAAGCTTAGGACTGTCTCTAGAATTAGGGTTAGATTGCCCCAATACGAAGCTTAGCCCTCCAAGACCCAGGTTAGATTTCCTAGATAATGGTCTAAGAGATATTTTGAGAGCCATCTTTAGAATGAAGCTTGACTCCTAGGAATTAGGGTTAGATTGCCCCAATACCTAAAATATTTTGAGAACCATCTCCAAAATGAAGCTTGATTCTTGAGGATCCGATTTAGGTTGCTTAGATACCTAAAAGATAGATGACCAGATAGCAAGATGCGAGGCATTGAGATGCCCCTAGCAATGGGAACTGAAGATTCAGATCAGACTGATTCAAGAATTGATTCGACAAGATTCAAATGATGCAATCATCCTGCCCCCTCGGGAGTGAAATTGAAAGATGACATATCAGAAGGATGATTGAAAACAAGAGGTTACAGAGCAGAAGAAATTAGACTAGATTTGAGAAGCTGCAGAAACAAATTAGAGCAAAGCAGAGGTCCTATTGACCAAGTTTGACCAAGGTTGACCAAAGTTGACTAGAGTTGACCTTGATGAAAATAGAAAAGATCTTGAGAACATGATGCACAGATGAAGGTTTGGCAGGAAGATGATGCCAGAAGGCTGACTGCATAAGCGTCTGATCCCAAAGGGTCCCAGAATTTAAAATGCAATTTCAAGCTATCTAGAGATGTCAGATTTCAATTTCGATCCTGAAAATGGATTCAAAGTAGTCGATTTAGCCAAGGGGGTGATTTTCATGCAAAACGGAGCACTTTTGAAAATTAGGTCAAAAGCTATATAAGGCCCAGAGGGGTCATTTTCAATTCATTATTCACTTTCATCTTCTTGTGATTTCTAAGCTCTGAGAGAGAAAATGGAGGGTCTTCCACTGCATATACATAGATTTGAGCACTCTCGATGACATGCCCAGCCCATGGAGTATGATGCACCTGTAAGTAGCCGATAAACCTCTTTGCATTTCAATTCGTATAGCTTTTTAGGTCAATTTAGGGTAGATTCAACAACTTTTAGTCCATGTTCTTCCAATCTCATGCGAGGAAGTAGTTTCCTTGCATGAGTTGGGTCTCCTTCGCGCGGGCTCTAGGAAGCTTGTGCAAGCTGAGAGGGGGTCCCGTGTGAGATTGTAGTAGCTCGCGCAAGATTGAGTCCTATCTCATGTGAGGAAATAATTTTGTCACGTGAAAAACTGCTACAGAGTTTGAAGTCTTTTGCCAAAATTTGTCAAATTTGTGTGAAACCAGCCAAGTATAGCATCACAGAGCCATGTCTAGGATAGATGTCTTGTTGCATTTACTATTGTTGTGTTAAAAACCATTATGTTGAGATACTGATCCAACGTCGTCGCTTGCTTTGTAGGTTGACTTCCCTGATGTTGCCTTTAGGACACACCATCCTGTGATCACCACATTGGTGCAGAGATTGACAGATGTAGAGAGTGCTCATATTGATGGACTCAGCCTGGGATACTTGCGTGATCTACCTGACATTCAGGTAAATCATGGTCTTCTTGGTGCACTGGTAGAGCATTTCCATTTGAAGATGAACACTTTTCACTTTTTGATGGGGAAGATGACGGTGACTCCCGAGGATGTATACAAGATCCTGCAGATACCGGTGGATGGTGCTCAAGTGGAGTACGAGACACAGTCACGGCAGGGGACAGTAGCCTTGAGGATGATCTTCAGGGATGATTTAGTGATGGGCCTAGCCATCTCCTGGGATGATTTCACATGCAGATACGATAGTGCTCACCCATTAGCCATTCTACTTGCGATGTTCTTGAGCTGCTACCTTGTTCCAGATCGAGGTCAGCATGGTCTAGAGTGTGGTTGGGGCACGATGCTATGGAGGATGTTGGAGAGACCAATCATCAGGTTCGGATGGGGCGAGTGCATGCTAACCCACATGTATCATGAGATGCATGAGGTAGTATATTGTAGCGTGAGGATGATGGTGGTAAGAGTCTTTGTCTTGCAGATCTAGGCCCAGGAGCATCTCCCCATTTGCAGACCCATCTTCCATGACACACAACAGCCACTTGAGCCATATATTTATAGGTATGCAGGTTAGATGACTCAACTTCTACTGGGTAAGATAGAGTAGTGGAGAGGACAGCTGGACAACATGGCAACTATAGTGTGGAGACCTTGGGTGGCTACTAAGCCATGGGATGATGCTCGGAGAGAGCTTTCTCATATGTTTGTATCTCATCCACTGATTGGATGTAGCATTACTATCATAGAGAGATTCTTGGTTACACATGTCCTGCGCCAGTTTGGTAGGCAGCAGGACATATCATAGGAGTACTGCCCCTATGCCTGCTTCTCTGATCAGGAGAAGAAGGGGTGGCATGCTAGATTGGATCTAGGGTGGTGTGCTATTGAGGCATTCATTCCATCCATGTGATGGGATTACATGGTGGGTGTCACCAATGCAGGGGTGACACCTACATACAGAGATCAATTGATTGCACATCCTCACCTGAGGTTCATGGATCCAGTTGGTGCAGGAGCACAACAGCAGCCTGCATAGCAGCAGTAGGCATAGGATCAACAGCCACTAGCGTAGTAGCCACTAGTTCAGTAGCCTGTACAGTAGTAGGCTGCACAATAGGTACATCAGTAGCAAAGAGTATTGAGACCCCGAGCAGGGTAGATTAGTATCCCTGCTAGGACGATGGGCTCAGATGTAGGAGCTAGGAGCAGTGGGGCCCAACAAAGATCCACCAGGTAGCGGATGGGAGATACATCATAGAAAGCTTCTCCAGATGATGATACAAATATGCCTGATATTCCAACAAGAGCAGGAACACCACAACTATAGGAGACTCTCAAGAAGAGCTGGGAGAGGGTGTGATAGGTACAGTGAGAGTGGGATGATTACCATACCCAACTCATTAGAGAGGAGACCCATGTAGCTGATCGAGAAGCTAAAATCAGATAGCTGTGAGATGAGATAGCATGGTCAAGGATCGAGACTAGATATGAGGCTACTCAGGCAGCATATTACTATGTAGCTTATTACGGGGTTGTTCCAGATCTGTCAGAGTAGGTACCACCATTTGCTAATTACGTTGGAGCTCCACAAGCACCTCCACTAGTACCTCCACAGGCACCACCACGGGCACCACCTTAGCAGGCACCATGGGCACCTCCTCAGGCACCTCCTCAGTAGCAGGCACCACCACAATGGTTGATGCCACCAACTCAGAGACCATTGCCACCACCTCCTCTAGGTGGTGCGGGACCTAGCTAGTCCATTTTGATACAGTTGTACATTGTATCCCATTTTTGATACTGTGCTCGAGTAGCACCTCCTCTTTTGTAATCACTATATTTATCATCATCGAGTTCATTTAAGCATGAGATGATTGCAAGATGTCATATAACCCTCACTAACATTGCAATTATGAGAATATGAATATGACATAAGTCTTAGATTTGTCAGAATGAGGTGTAAGCATTAAGGCACAAGAAGCTAGAATGACCTGAACACCTATTCCTTTTGATTTAGCAAGTTAACATAAGCATCAAAGCACAATTGCTAGAATGACCTAAATGTTGCTTGCGAACAAACACACCAGACATGTGAGAGTTCCTTCTTTCACCAAAGAGTGCTCGCAGTGATCCTTATGTTCACTTAGTAGGACGAGCATTATCAATTTCACTTGTAGCAAAAAGAAGTCACTCAAAACAGACAAGGAGAAGTACCAACCTCACCAAAGCATCCATATAAAAGGAGTCAAGGTACACATGGCCATCCAATACAAGATGAAGAATCTTACAGATGGACACCCCTCTTAGATAGATTCTTTGGATCATTGGAACTAAACCAACAAACAAAAAGAAAAGAAAAAGAAAACAAACAAACAAGTAAAGGAAAAGCTCAGCATGCTTCAAGGAACACAAAGTCAGTTTTTAGTTTCAATTTCAGTTTGTGTTCAAGCGGATTAAAGTCAAATCAGAAGCAAACAACATTCAAAGTCTCGACGGGATAACAATAGCAGGCAGGCACAGCGAGGACCACTGGTGATTGTTGCGAGAGACAAAGTCTCGATAGGATATTGGAGTGTGAACCAAGTATCAGCAGGTGAATGTAGTGAGAACCACTAGTGACTGATACAAGGAAGATTCTCGAAAGAGAGAAAAACATGAGCAAAAACATCAGCAGGAAGACACAGTGAGTGGGTGACTGATGTAAGGAAGAGATCCCAAAAGAGAGAGGTTTGAATGAGAGCTAAGTATTAGTAGGTAGGCACAATGAGAACCACTAGTGACCGATACATGAGAGATCCTCAAGGAGACAAATCTCACAAGTAGCTAGGCATCAACAGGCAGATGCAGCGAGAGCCATTGGTGACCGATGCACAAACAAAACTTTTGAAACTGATAGGACAATGCCCCCTAGACTAGGAAGATGCCCCCAAGTGTGAACCAATTCCAATCCATGAAGAGTCAAGGAAAATCTCACAGACAACTGAAAACAAGTGCATGAGCTAGCAAACTAAAGCAGGAAAGCGGGAAAGTGAACTAAAGCAGGAAACTAAAAGCCAAGCAATGCTGAGATGAGATGTAGCTTCAGGAAACAAGAGGTGCCTATTTACCAAGTTTTCACCATCTTGGCAGAGATTCTATTTTTGCTGCCATGACGCCTGTTTACTAGGTTTTTATCAATGGCACATTTTCTTCTTTTTCAATTTTTTTGTACTTTTCTCTTTTTTTGATTTTTTTGTATTTTTTTTAATATTTCATTTTTTTGTATTTTTTATCTTTTCACTTTTTTTTGTATTTTTTCAATTTTTTATTTTTTTGATTATTATCAAGGCGCCTGTTTACTAGGTTTTCACTAAGATGATCATTTTTTCAGGACATTTTGCAATTTTTAGGATTTTTGCAATATATCATTTTTTGGGATTTTTTTCAGGATCAATAAATATGTACATGAGCATGCCAAGAATGTCTCAACTGTAGAACTTCTTCAAATGAAGAGTGTTGATAGGCTCTTTGAGTTATTCTCCTTCAGTGGTGGAGAGTCGATAAGCACCAGATCCAAATGCTGCAGTAATGACATAGGGACCAAGCCAGTTTGGTTCAAATTTCCCTTTCTGGACTCATTGCTGCTGATTTTTGGGGTTCTCTCTCAAGACGAGATCACCCAGTTGGAATTCCTTTTGTCTGACTTTCTTATTGTAAGCTTTAGACATCCTCTTTTGGTATGCTCTTAGATGATCGAATGCCACCTTTCGACATTCATCAAGTAACTCAAGCTCTTGAAGCCAGGATATTCTATTATCTTCATCAGTGATGAGGCCCCTCAGAGAGATTCACAATGTCAGAATCTCAATCTCAATAGGTAATACTGCCTCTGCTCCATAAACCAAGGTGAAAGGAGTGGCCCCCATTGGTGTTTGGATACTGGTTCTATAGGCCCACAAAGCCAGATTAATCTGGAGATGCCCATCTCTACCAAATTTATGAACTGTTCGGTGCAAGATTTTTAGAATTGTCTTATTAGAAGCCTCTCCTTGTCCATTACCCTAAGGATAATAGATAGATGATCAATGTTGAATAATTCTGAATTTAGTACATAAGTCTGTCAGGTCCTTATTTTTGAATTGTCCCCCATTGTCAGTGATAATAGATGAGGGTATGCCATATCTGTAAATGATATAGTTTAGTATGAACATGGCAATGGTCTTACCATCAGCTACAATGAGAGGCATTGCCTCAACCCACTTGGTAAAGTAATTAGTAGCTGTGATGATAAACTTGTGCCCTCTTGAAGATGAAGGATGTATCTGACCGACCAAGTCAAAGGCCCATTGCTGAAATGGCCAGAAACTGATGAGAGGACTAAGTTCATGAGCAGGAGCATGAATCAGGTTCCCATGAAATTGGCATTGCTTGCAAGTTTTAGCATATTGAACATCTTCTTTTTCCATGTTCGGCCAATAATAGCCAGCTCTAATAAGTTTTTGGGCTAACGTCAAACCACTAGAATGAGACCCACAAATATCTTCATTTACCTCAGCTAGCACATGCTTGGACTCATCGGGTTCTAAGCACCTAAGGAGAGTACCGTCCAGGCCCTATCTATACAGGTCATTTTCTATGAGGACATACCATGAAGCAATACAAATGAGGTGATGCTTTTCATTCCGGGTATAGGTGTCGGGAATGATCTGGTCACAAAGGTAGGAAAAGATATGGTGGTAGCGAGATGAATCATGTCCAATGACTGAATAGATCATCTTGGATTTAGGAATATCATAGGTAGGGTAGTGTAATGCCTCCACCAAGAATTCATGTCTGAAGTCATTTTCTGGCATTTGTAACATTGAAGCAAGAGTGGCCATTGCATCAGCTACTTTATTGTCCACCCTTGGAATCTGCTAGAAAGAAATGTGTGCAAAGTATTGTTTAAGATCATCTACCATCCTTTTGTAAGGTATTAGTTTGTCATCTTTAGTTTGGTAGACATCGTTGACTTGATTGATGATTAACTGCGAGTCTCCAAAGACCTTGAGCTCATCCACATGCCATTCAAGGGCCATCTTCATGCCATTAATGAGAGATTCATATTCAGCTATGTTGTTCATGTAGGGAAACAACATTTTATATTCTTTTGGCAATGGGTATCTTTGAGGTGTAACAAACAGAATGCTTACACCTAATCCTTGCTGAGTGAATGATCCATTAAAGAACATGCTCCAAGATTGGTGTGTGAGAAGCATGATGGATTCATCTGGGAATTCAATACTCAAAGGTTGATGATCTTTCAAAGGAGCTTTTGCCAGCTGATCAATAATTGCTTGTCCCTTAATAGATTTTCTTTCCACATACTCAATGTCGAATTCACTAAGTATCATTACCCATTTTGCTAATCTACCCATGAGGGCAGCCTTGCTCAACAAGTACTTCAGTGGATCAATTTTTGCAATAAGCCTCATGGTATGAGCTAGTGTATAATGCCTCAACTTCTGGAAAGCAAATACCACTGCTAAATAAGCCTTCTCAATGATAGAGTAATTCATTTCATAGGCAACCAATGTTCTGCTGATATAGTATATGGCTCTCTCTTTATTGTTCTGATCTTCTTGAGCTCAAAGAGCACCCAAGGATGTGTTCATTGCTGAGATGTATAGAATAAGTATCTTCCCATGAATAAGAGGCATTAGTATAGGTGGATTAGCAAGATACTATTTTATTTGAGTAAGTCCCTTGTCACATTCCTCATTCCATTCATAAGTCACATTCTTATGCAAAGTTTTAGTAAATGGTTGTGACTTGTCAGCCAACTATGTAATGAAACACTAGATAGATTGTAGCCTCCCTTGTAATCCTCTCATTTGATTGATATTCTCGGGTGGAGGCATGTCCATAATAGCTTGTACCTTTTTAGGATCAACTTCTATGCCTTTAGTTGAAATGATATAACCCAAGAGTTTCCCAGAAGTGACACCAAAAGCACATTTCTTTGGATTAAGCCTGAGACTAAATTGTTCCATGCAGTCAAGGGTGGGACCTAAGTCTGTGAGGTGAGTTCTTCACTACATGCTTTTGGCTAAAGTATCATCCACATAATCCTCCATCATTTTATGCATCATATCATGGAAGATAGTAGTAACAGCTCTCTAGTATGTTGCTCCAGCGTTCTTAAGCCCAAAAGGCATGACATTCTAGCAAAAGGTGCCCCAGGCACATGTAAAAGTGGTATTTTCTTGATCTTCTGGCACAATTTTGATTTGATTATAGCCAGAAAAGCCATCCATCAAGGAATACATCTCATATCCTACTATCATGTCAACTATCATATCAAAATTAGGCAGTGGGAAGTCATCTTTTGGGCATGCCTTATTTAGATCTCTGAAATTTGTACACACACGAATGGATTTATCATTTTTAGTTATTGGAACAATGTTTGAAATCCATTCTGCATAATCAATATTTCTTATGAAGCTAGCCTTAAGAAGCTTTTCTAGCTTTGCTTTAACCAAAAGCGCTATGTGTGGATGCATTTTTTGCAGCTTCTGTTTAACATGTTGGATACCTGGTGCAATGGACAAATGATGCATGATTAGATTGGGATCTAATCCAGGCATGTCAGAGTAGGTCCATGAAAAGTTTATTTTCTTGCTCTGAAAGAATCTTGTGAACTCTTCTTTTTCTTTAGCAAACAATGATTGTGCTAGGTGAATAATCTATGGAGCAGCCTCTGTACCCAAATTGACTGGCTGTGTCGGCTCAATCAATGCTGATGACATCTCTTGAAAGTGGCTCAGAAGTGTATCAAGTATCTCATCCTTGGGTGCCTCAGAGAGGTTTTCACCCTCGGATACATCTTTTATTTTTACTATTTTGGGCTTTGATACTGCCACAAAGTGGTTTTCACCATCAGAGCATCTATTTTTTCTTCTTTTAATTTTTTGACTAAGATACTTGATATCTGCCTCTGTCATGTTGACACTGCTTTCACTAGTGGAGGACATCATAGGTTCAATAGCATGGAGGTAATAGGCTAGATCATAATCAATTTGGAATGTTAAGACTTCATTGGATTTGGAAGGGGAGTTCCAGTTTATCAGATTGGGACGGCGGAGTGAAAGGGAAGTAGTGACTGGCTCAACTACATTCACGGTATAACCCTCAAAAGTGATGACAAGCAAGTCAAGACCTAGAGCGATCTCATCCAAAGGAACATTCAAATCCCTAAGAGACCTTGCATCGAAAGTAGAGGAAACGTTAACATTAGTGGTGCCTAATTCATGCGGTCTAGCGCTAGACCCTTCACCTACTTCAAGGAGTCTTTCATACACATGAACATTATCTATGTATACATCATAGGTAGCATCAGATAAAGAGTCAAACTCATATTCATGTGAGTCAGTACTTGATGTAGGAATTTCATTAGCAGCATTGTTAGACTCATTATTATCCCTTGTGGCATTAATAGCTTGCTGAAGTTGTTCTTGTTCAAAGTACTTTTGAAAATGAGGTGGCCTGTATCGTTCACCTTGAAAATTAGGATCATCATTTAGTGTTGCATTCCATTCCTTATATGTGAATTGGTATACTGAAGAAGTTTTATCAGAATCATTATCAGTATCAGTATCTATCTCTATCATATGAACAGGTATGATAGGCTCATCAGGTTTGACAAAGAGTGCCGCAAGATCCAGAGGAATAGGATATGGAAATGTATCTTCATTAGAGCTGGCCTCTAGATTCACTTCAGGAGTGGCATCTTCAATCTCTTGTTCAGATTCAGGTTCAGGTTCAAGCTCAGGAGCTGACACAAATTTCTTGGTCCCCAAATGAAAGGGACTCTTTTTAAAGCCTAAGCCACTAGTATCTTTCATGTGATGGCCTATAGCTTTAATAGGTTTTAGTAAGCCATTATCATTTTTCCCTATAGGACCACTCCCCTTATAACCAAAGCACCTCATGATTTTGAAGGCCTCACTGTATGGTTCTTGTTCTAAATCTAGAGATGGAGTGGTTGTTTTAGCTGTTTCTTTTCCTTTATAGATCCATGCTCTGATAGATCTCTCTTCATCTTCATCTTCTAAAGGTGTAGAGGTTCTTACAAAGGCACCATCATAAACTATTTGAGGGGGGGCATTAGAAAGCTTATTGTCCTTAGAAGGTCTCCTATAAGAGCATGGAGATAGAGGTAGAGCAGTTAGCGATAGCACAGGTTCCATTCGGTATTCTCCCATGCTTGTATCCTTAAGTCTCAAAGTTTGTTCCATTTCTTTCAGCTTAGCATCATAAAACTCAGTGGATTCTCTATTTGCTGGAACAAAGCTATCTATAGTTTGTGCAAGAGTGTTGCAAGAGAAATTAGTAATTGCAGGTATAGTGACTTCCACTCCATGGAATGGAAACTTAATGCATTGATGATATGTGGATGGAACAACCTGCATCTCATGAATCCAAGGCCCACCCAACAAGATATTGTAGGCAAGAGGAATATCAAGCACTTGGAAAGTAACATCTCTCTCAACGGGACCTACGTGGATAGGTAGCATGACCAAGCCTTGGGACTTGTGTTCTTCCTCATCATAAGCTTTGATGGTAATCTTTTTGTGAGGATCTATGAGATTCTCATCATATCCTAGCTAAGTGAGCAGTTTAGTAGAACAAATGTTAAGACTAGCACTGTTATCTATGAGCACTTGACGAACATGCTTAGGACCTATCATGAGCTCTATATGTAAGGGAGTGTTATGCCAGTGACTCAAAGAGTGGTCATCTTCTTTAGAGAAGGATAGATAGTGGGGCGAAGTCAAATGACCCACCATAGATTGGAATTGGTTGAGATTGAGATCCTTGGGAATGCTTGCCTCAACAAGGGCCTTATCCAAAATCTGCCTATGAGTAGGCGAGATCTTCAACAACTCAAAAATGGTAATCTGAGCATTGGTTCACTGGAGTTGATCTAAAATGCTATAACTATCTGAGCTAGCTATAGGAATAGATTTCATGTTTTTGTTGGCAGGGCCAATAGCAGTCTTATCTACAATTTTCTTCAGAGTGGATGTGGGAGTATCAGGTCTCTTATCCATAGTTTGCTTTGGAGCGGATGTGGAAGCATAAGGACCTTTCAAAACAACTCTCCCTTGCGATCAAGTGAAAACATTAGCATAGCCTTGAGATTGTTCAGATTCAGATGAATGAGACACAGAGCTATGTAAGCTAAAAGGAGTCTTAGATTTAGGAGCATCACCGCTCCCTCTAGAAGTGATCATGTCACAATACTCTATCTCGACAGGTTCAATCATACCAATAACATTGTCATTATTAGTGTACGTGTAATTGACTTTAGCATTGGTATTCTTGGCGTTTGAAGACTCACCCTTCTCATGAGGAGGGAAGGGATCCTTAAAAGCTTGGTGGTCTCAATTCTTGTTATGGCCATCCATAACAATATCACTACTATCAATCAAATCATGGACCTTGTGTTTCAGCTAAAGACAAGTTGAAGTCTTATGACCAATGTTTTGGTGATAGTCATAGTAAGAATTATCATTCCACTAATGAGGTCTTGGTTGTGGGTCATAAGTATGCTTTTCTAAAGGAGTAAGAACCTGATTCTCTATAAGATTTTTATAGACCACATCAAGAGGCTCTCCCAAAGGGGTGAAATCATGCTTGGGTTGAGAGGCCCAAGGTTTGTTCCTAGAAAATCTTGAAGTTTGTTGGTTATCTATTGTGGTCTTTTCGACAGCCTTAGCTGCTTGTATACTAGAAGTAAGATTAAAAGTCAACTTTGAAGGCTTCACAGTAACATTATCCACTACTCCATCATTTACTACATCTCTATTCTTATTGGTAGTCTTTCCTTTATCCTTGTTTGTGGATAATCCTTGTTTATTATCCTTATTCAAAGTTAATTCTCCCTTCTTGATCATAAAGGCCTCTATCCACACTACTTGTTTGATCATACTATCAAAAGTAAGAGGACCTTGCAATTGCACTTGGTATCTGAAGTCTGGGACAAGATTGTCCAAGAAGATGTCAAGTCTCTCAAACTCTGGTAGTTTATGAGGACACCTCATACATAATTATCTCCACCTTTGGAGGAATGTTAGGAAAGATTCTCCTTGTCACTATTTTAAGTTGCAAAGATCCCAGATGTTGACTGAATGCTAAATATTATGCAAGTAGTGCTGGAGAAAAAGATTAGCCATTTTGTCAAAATTTTTAATACCAATAGGCAATCTAGAGAACCATTCCATAGCTAGTCTGCCTAAACTATGAGGAAACAAGTGCATAAGATATGTTTGATCATGCATGAATTCCATGGATAATGCGCCAAACTCCCTCAAGTGATCTTGGGGATCAGTTGTACCCAAGTATTTGTCATATTTAGGGAGTTCCACACCTTTGGGAAAAGGTGGCATATGAAGACTTCTGTCAAAAGGGAAAGGACAAATACTTTCCATCGTAAATTGTTGAGTGGGTTTATCTTTATTCCTCACAAGTTGACTAATCTAGTCTTGCATTTCTCAAACCATATTTTGCAACTTTGCAGTCTCAGTTTCTTCTTCCTTAGCTATGAGTGTTTCAACTTGATAGTCTTGGGGTAATTTGGCCCCTTGTTTAGCTAGCTCAAGGAAGTATTTTTCTTTCTCCTCTGGGAGAAGGATCTCCATCATTTTAATAAGACCCTTATTAGCTTTGGCAATGTCTATATCATGTTGAGTTATCACTTCATCTTCATTCCCAAGGCTCTCATAAATACTCTGAATCTGATCTTGTTGCTGATCATCTTGGTTTTGATCGAATGGAGGAGGATGATAGAAATAGGCAGGTTGTCGATCACCTTGAGGTTTGCTTTGAGATTGATCATCATTATGGGACTGATTTTGGTCATGTTGAGATTGACCATGAGGTTGTTGATTTTGAGGTTGAGCATGACATGGGTCATTAGATGATTGACCCTGATATTGATTGTCATGAGATTGATCAAAGGTTTGACTATACTTGCCTGGTTGGAAATCAAATGGATCTCCCATCTTGTTGTAGGCTTGTGCAGTGCATGAATTCTCAATGAAATGATATGTGCAAAGCCGAAAGGGTGCAGCCACGGTAACCTTCAGTGAATGAACATGATCAAAAGATTTAACAAATTCAGGCAAGAAGATATCATCAACAGTATCACTAGGTTCAATGACATAACTATTCTCAGTAGGATCAATACGTACAATAATAGGATTAGTTCGAGGAAGAGGTCTTCCAAAGTTGTGAAACAATGAGTTCTCTTGGAAGAATGAGTTGTCTTGGTCTTGAAAGGAGAAACTAGGTTGTGCTTCAAACAATGGATTAAAACACTCTTGAAACATTGGAGGTGATGGTTGAGATGGACTATCTTTCAAAGTATTCAATGAGGAAATTGAGGATATCTCATAAAGTTTAGATTTCACAACAAATTTAGGAGGATCTATTTCTTGATTAGGAGGTTCGCTTCTACCTTGATCAGGATTCTGAATGGGATAAGTCTTGCCACTTCTAGTCATGATAGTCATCGAAAAAGATGAAACAAGAGAGGACTCAGGATAAAGCTAGACTCGATCTCTAAGAACAATGCAAAGGAGATAAAGGCTAGAACAACCAAGATGCGAGATGGACCTGGTACGAATCATCAAAAGAGGTGGCTAGAATAGATGAGATAAGACTATCGCAACATGAGATACAAAAGGCATAAAGAGATAAGGTAAACCAATGAGCGATGATACAAGTCAAAGCAAAGAGCGATCGATTCCTAACTCAAAACAACCAATTTTTGATAGTGAATGATAGGAAAGTAGAAAAATAGACCTCAAACAAAAAGCAGATAAGATAAAAAGTCAAACAGTCAATGGCAAACAGGTCTCTATTTTTGCAAACTGGGCTACAGTCTCACATGAGAGAGTACCAGGCTGTGTGAGAGAACTCCAATCTTCATGCAAGAGAACAAAGTCTCACACAAGAAAGTGCTCTGAACTATGAATCTTCACGTGGGAAAAGTGCAAAATATGACAATCTGACACAATTTTTGAGGTTAAAGTTGAATTTTGAGGTACAGTATGAATTGATGTCTAACAAAAAATCCAGTTTCCTAACAAGTTTGAAGAGCAGTTTAATCAATAATCTTGTTTTAGGATTTCAAGCATTCATTTAAAGACACAAAGGTTCAAATCAAGTAGTTGTGATACAAGAAGTAGTCGTTAACAGACCTATCAAGGACAAAACAACTTGATAGCATCAGGGGAGTCTTTGTTTGATAATGATTTGGACAATGTTTAAGACTCGATAACAAACAAATAGCTTAGTCCTACAGAAAAAATGGTGAGAAGACAAAACCTTTGCTCCATTGCTTATGCGCATACTTGCACCTCACACAGCCGTGTCACCCCCTAGAGGGTGCCTGTGTTTTTGGTGTTTCCAAGGACTCAATGGTGTACATTCAAAGGTTACCCTTGTAGCAAGGGCTAGTGTTGCAACCACCTTCAAGCATCTAGGTGTATGCCTATGATGGGAATCTATGGGAGAGATTCTTCCCCCTCCCTGCACAAAGATTATGACTCCTTTCAGAGGTGAACCGGGTAGGCCACTAGCTAAGGAAAGTTTTTAATAGGCTTCCGTTCATGCTAACCTTTGGTACCCCTGATACAGGGTTGAGGCCTTGTAGCCACACCAACACTCGAAAGTCATACACCCCCGCCAGCAGGACTAGGAGTGGCGCCGCTTAATATAACAGACAGAGCCTCGTCAAGATGATAGTCAAAGTCTTGAGAAGGAAGCTAACATGGTTTTGGAGTCTTTAGACTCAATAAAATGTTCTTTATTAGAGTGAGGTGGAATCACTAGCGATAGGTGTGTACTCACTTGGGTCATTCCTGAAGGTTCAACTTTCAGCAGGCCCTCTAAAGGTGACACTGGACTTGGTTTAGATTCGGGGGTCAAATTTTTTGGTTCTCCCAAAGGGAGAAGAGCATACTTCTCTATCCCATTTCCTCACCCAAACACATCAAGAAGATTCATCACCGAGTTAGCTTCACTCCACCACAACTACAAGCTTTTGGGTTTTTGTTTCTCTCAAAGAGAGAAGAGCATAATCCCCTAGCTAATAGAAGAGTAAAGATTCACTACCTTTCTCCGCTCCCCCAATAATTTGTCATATTAGTAAGATCATTAAGATTTTGGGTTCATTCATGGTCATCACCTCCATGTAAAGAAGAGCCAAATTCCATACTCACTATCAAAATCCTCAAGAAATTTTAATGGAGCCCTATTTAGACTAAGTGAATGAAAGAAAGAAACAAACACAACATTTTAGCAAGTCTTTGACTATCGTCCTGCAATCAAACCATTAGTATCTTTAAGTTCTTTGGCAAATGTCCTGCAGAAAACTATTACGCTGTGAAAATAATAGAGAAATAATAAACAATAGCAAATAGGAAACTATCAGAAATCTGAGACAGGAAAGATAGAAACTGAAAAAAATTAAACCACTGTATCCAAATCTTGTGCAAGGAAATACTCCACAATGTGCGAGAAAGTACAGGGTGTCATGCGATGATGCAAAATCTCCTACGAGAGAGTGCTACAAGGAGTGAAACTTCATGTGAGATGCTTTGGATTCTCACATGAGAATCCATACATAGACAGTACGGACGCACGACAGAGCTTAAATTCCTATCAGAAAAAAAATGAGAATGAAACCAGAAATTGATCTTTCCACCCCACGATGGGCGCCAAAATGTATGTGATGGAATAGGGACCTCAAATCCAACTACACATGCAACATGGTCATTATTCACATGATCGAATTACAAGAGAGAGTATGAATTACTTAATCTAAAATTCATGGTGATGTGACCTGTTGCCTCCTATGTAGACGGGGTGTTTAATTGCTCTCAGATTGGAGAGCCAACAACCATAAGACCGATTCTACAATGGAGGATTTTCGAAAGCTATGAAGATAAACCAACTGAAATTGAACTAAATGAATGCAATTTAATCTAAATAGCTTGAAAGAGATATGAAATGCAAATTACTCTAAAGGACTTGAAAGTAGAAGATGATATTAAGCTATGAACAATTAGGCAAATCAATTCTAAAATGAGGTGCAATATTAAGCTAAAATGAGAAAATTATACTAATGCAATAAAAGCTTTGAATTGATAAAATTGAGACACAAAAATACTATAGTTTAGTTACTATCAACAATTGCCTCCTTCGAATGAAGAAATGAGGTTCATTAAATAGAAAAGCCCAAGAAGAGAATGAAGGGGTTCTTGATTTGAAACTCCTGACCCTTCGTTTCCATTTGAGACAAAAATGCATTGAATTACTTAATTAAAAGAATGGAATTTGCCACATAGGGGACTTTTCAAATATCTTGAATTATTAATTAAAAAATGAGTGTCCATTCAAATAACAAGTAATTATTAATTCCTTTTTCATGGGTAATTAGCTAAAGGGGGTAGATTTTAATTTAATTCCAAGTACTTAGGACTTTAGGATTAAATTCATTTATCATAGGGGTAATTTAGCTAATAAAATTCAAAGAATTTAGGAATTAATTTTAATATTTGATTAATTTAATTAGGGTCTTTGCAATTGACATTAAGTCAAATTAAGTCAAGTAGGAGAGAGAAAATTGCCTAGGAAACTAGGACTTTGGAGATGTAAAATTGATGAAAATGCACCAAAATTGATTGAATTTATTAGGTGTCAATTTTAGGGTATTACAGTCCCAAGACCTAGTGATAAGAATGTGATTGGAACAAAGTGGATATTTAGAAACAAGATGAATGAAGATGGTACAATAGTAAGGAATAAAGCAAGGCTAGTATGCAAGGGATATGCGCAAAGAGAAGGTATTGATTATTCAGACACATTTGCACCTGTGAGTAGATTAGAAGCTATCAAGTTGTTTCTAGCTTGTACAACCTTCAAAAACTTCAAAATTTATCAGATGGATGTTAAGTCAACATTGCTGAATGGAGAGTTAAAGGAAGAAGTATACATTGAGTAGCTAGAAGGATTTACCCTATCAAACAACCCTCATATGCTATGCAAGTTGAAGAAAGCCCTCTATGGACTTAAGCAAGCCCCTAGAGATTGGTTTGAGAGACTTGATGGATATCTAATAAAATTTGGATTCAAGAAAGGAGCAACAGATTGTAATCTATTTATCAAAGAAACATCTGAAGGTTTACTACTTGTAGCTATATTTGTTGATGACATTATCTTTGGGGGTAATGAAAACATTAGTGCAGAATTTGCTAAGGAGATGTAGAGCAAGTTTGAGATGAGCATGATTGGACCTATCAAATACTTTTTGGGATTAAATGTGCAGTAGACAGAATAAGGTATTTTCATTAATCAGTTTAAATATGTGAAAGAGATATTGAAGAAGCTCAAGATGGATGATTGCAAGCCAGTGGGTACACCTATGATAATAGGATGAAAGCTTACAAAAGAAGATGATTCTCTAGTAGTAGATATAACATTGTACAAGTCTATGATTGGTAAACTCATGTATCTTACTCAAACTAGACCTGATATCTCTAATGCAGTTGGCATAGTTGGAAGATTTGCAGCAAAGCCTAAACAAAGTCACCTCATGGTAGTAAAGAGAATATTCAAATATTTGTAGGGCACTATAGATTATGGTCTATGGTATCCTAATTCAAAGAATGTTGAGCTTCATGTATATATAGATGTAGATTGGGCATGATGCATGGATGATAGAAAGAGTACATCAGGAGGAGTGGTATTTCTTGGTGATAGACTTGTCACTTGGACAAGTAAGAAGCAGAATTGTATTTCTTAGTCAATAATAGAAGCAGAGTATGTTGCAACAGCCCTGAATTGTTCTACAATTGTTTGGATCAAATAGATGATAAAGGATTTTGGAATTCAGATTGATTATCCTATTGTTATTCATTGTGATAACACTAGCACTATCAACATGTCAAAGAATCTTATGATGCATGCAAAGACAAAGCACATAGAGATTAAGTATCACTTCCTTAGAGAGAAAGTGCCAGAGAAAGAAGTCAAATTGGATTATGTGAGTATAAAGGAACAACTAGCAGATATATTCACAAAGCCCTTACCAAAGGATAATTTTGATTATCTCAGGGAGAAGCTGGGAGTAATTCCGTTTCCTGAATCTTCTTAGAGAAAGTGGAAAGAGCATCAATCATCAGTGATTGATGGATGGTTGACTACTCTACTTTAGTAGTACTGGAGCTTAAATGTTTGGTGCCCTTTGCCATTGATGTCAAAGGGGGAGTATTATATAGTCATGAAAAACAACATTAAAGGGGGAACACATACAAAATTAAAGAGGAGTAATATATAGCAATAAGAGGGAGTAGTATTCAGTCATGGAAGCAACTTAGTTGAGGAAATGGAGAATATTGAAA
Organism: Chamaecyparis obtusa; assembly: GCA_027943335.1. Classification (NCBI taxonomy): domain Eukaryota; kingdom Viridiplantae; phylum Streptophyta; class Pinopsida; order Cupressales; family Cupressaceae; genus Chamaecyparis; species Chamaecyparis obtusa. The sequence goes on from BSBK01005905.1 coordinate 110,841, forward strand.
ATATTGTAGTAGATGGAGGATTCATCCTCAGGGGAGTTTTTATGAGGAAATGGAGAGTGTTATAAAACAATTGGTCATTTGGATTGGTGGTGTTTTTCATTCCATATGTTGCCATCAATGCCAAAGGAGGAGATTGTTGGAGATTTGCCAGCAAGCCAGTGCTGACTGTATGTTTGTAATTGATGACAACATATGGTAAATAGCATGCATGGAAGACTTATGTAGTAAGCTTTGAGTATATGTAGCATGGACATGTTATCAGCATGATATCATGGATGTAGAGGTTAATTGTTAGTACAGATAGTTATGTAGCATCTTGTGTCAGTAGTGTTCCTAACAGAAATACAGGTAGTGTTCTATGAGTGATTGTTTGTATAGTTATCATGGAGTCTTGTGCCTTTGGATATGTGATGAAGACATGCTAGTGACATTAAATTCATGGATGCAAAGTCTGGTATATAGTAGAATTGAAGTTATGCAGTTGCTATTTGAACCAATTGCAGTTTCCTGTGTTTATTCAGAAGAGCCGACATAGATTATATTGGTATAGGAGTTGCGCCTATCATTTCAATATGTGTGCTTGGATTAGTGATTAGAGAAGAGTTAAGAAGGTTTTTTTAAGAGAACATGATGTAATTCAGCTTGAGGAGAAAGTATCATTTAAATTGGTAGAGCCGATAGTATGTAGCGTGCGTCTACACTTATTGATTTGGATAGGTCCTAGTTTGTGTTGCGTGCTTAGTAGAGCTGACATAAATGTTATTGGAGAGTGTTATTGTTTCTCTAATATGATTTCATGGTGGTTCTAATAGGCTAACTTGATTATATAATTTAGAGAGAAGATATTTATAGGCAGTCATTTGTGATTGCTAAGATATGGTTCATAGTTGAAAGAGAAGAGCGTAGCAGAGAGTGCGAAGTGTTGAGCCATCAATAGAAGGTATTTGTGACCAAGTAAAGAGTATATGATATTCATTGGAACTAATCAAGACAACAAGTCTACCTCACAGCTCACCAAGATCCAAATATAGTGTGTATCTGTTATTCAGAAGGTTGCAACCTTCACCCCTTTGAGTAGTGAGCTCTCAGACAGTGCGTCCTCACCCCTAATAGGGTCAATCATAAAAGAATCTTAATAGGGTCTAACCTTTGAATAGGTCACTGTACTTATTGCATTGTAAAGATCAACTCCTAACAGGGTTGTAAGATCTTCTAACAAGGATCATTATACACTAGTGTAGTTTATTAGTGGGTGTCAATTCCCACTAGGGTTTTTACCTATTTGGGTTTCCCTGTAACCAAAATATTGGTGTTGTGTTCAAGTGTTCTTTCATTGTGTTTAGGCTTAAAGTTTAAGTATACTTAATTGGATAAAGAATTGAAACTTGTAGATAACTGATTCACACCCCCCCCCCCCCCTCTCAGTTATCTCTTGGGACTATTCCTAACAAATAGTCTCCATATTTCTCTAGAAATCAAACATTCAAAGAAGAGGTGTTTTAGAGTCTTAGGTGTTCTACATATAGTACGTAGATTGAAGTCACCAAAAAAAAAAACATTTCATCTTGGGCTCCACCTGTCTACCTAGATGTTCTCAAGGCACTTATGCCACTTGGGAGGTTTAAAGTTCATGACCCAACAAGAGTTCAAGTGGTAGAAAATATTTTCATTATCAACAAGAAGGGAGTAGATTCTTTTAGCTTTTATGGATGTGAGAGGTGTACCATCAGGCCACTAGAAAGAAATAAATCTAGTGTCATCAAATTCACAATGCTTGGGAAGAGATAGGGTCTCGCATGAATCTTTCAGAATAAAGTATGTCCTCTCTTGTCCTTGTGAGATATCATATTTAAGGTTAATCTCCTCCCATTCCAAAATTTTTATTTCTGCAATAATGTTCTTCATATTATGTATACCTTTTTCTGCCCAATTTTTTGCTGCGAACCTTTGCAATAGATCCAAGGGCTTATCTCTGTGTCTAAGATTCCACCAAATATATTTCTCTCCACAAATATTGTTACTACCTGAAATAATTTTCTATTATGAGATATCAAGTGCCTCACTTGATCCCAACCTCTCCAGATTTCTTAGAAAACTTCATATTTAGTTACCTTAATAGGAAATATGTTATCAATAAGGTCACACAGGTGGATACATTTCCATGAATTTCCTTTATGTGGCATCTCTCTACAAATGTTATATCTAATCAAGATCTTCCATGAAACTGTACCTTGTAGGGATTTGCATATCCATTTCATAGCAAGTGCCATACCCTATAGTTTGAGGTCCTTTAAACCACATCCCCCAATCCTTTTCTCATGGTACACCATTTCCATCTTACCACATGTCTTTTCTTACAACCTTTACCATTTGACCATAGAAAGTCCCTTATTTGTTTTTGAATGTGATTAAACTAATATTGATTCAATAGTGAGTCAAAGGTGTAATAAATACTATAAGAGAGGATCTTCTGACAAACCCAATACCTCTCAACCAAAGAGAGGTAGTGCTTATTCCATTTTCCTAGTTTCCTATCAATCTTATTCCTTACCCATCACCACATCTCTTTCAAGTCAGGTAGATATAAAAATGAATCCCCAAATACCTTACTAGGTGTTTAGGTCCCCCCAAGCCAAACCATATTTAGTGAAACTATCAAGGGGATGCTCCTCCCATTCCAAAATGATGGACTTGCGGAGGTAGATCTTACTCCCAGAGGCTTTACAGAAAAAATCCAACTTTCTCATCAATTCTCCCAATTTTTGTTCGTTAAGTTCCTTCAAAGAATTGTTGTATCATTAGAAAATTGAGCATTTGTGAGGTCTTCCCCATTGGAAAGGGTGATACATTTCACCTTTGGATAGGTGGATTTATCCTTGAGTAGGTAATATACAACATCTTCCACAATACCAAATAAGGAAGGAGGAAGTGGACAACCTTGCCTAATAGATCTAGATAGGAGAATAGATTCAGATTTGCACCCATTCACATCAACTCTTGCATTACCATCTTTCATTAGAACCCTTACCTTTTTTTGAAAGGCCTTAGGAATACCAAGACTCTCCATCATAATGAACATGAATTCCCTCTCAATGTTGTTATTTTCCTTTTCATAGCCTATTAACAACATGCTAGAAGACTGTCTAGAGTCTATGACCTAACTCATGGTATCCTATAAAGTGAGAAGGTTTTCCAAGATTTATCTTCCTTTTACAAAACCAGTTTGGGTATGGTTGATCACATTTGGTAAAATTTTCTATAATCTCTTTGCCAGAACTTTAGCTAATATTTTTTAGGAGATATTTAATAAAGTGATTGGTCTCCAATTATTATTTAGTGTCTTATCCCCTTCCTTGGGCATTATTTTAATGAGACTTGAATTGATCTCTTTTCCTAATGATCCCTATTTTATAGCTTCATCATACACCTGTGAGAGTTCTCCTCATATCCACTTCAAATTTCTCTATTAGAAATCCCTAGGTAGCTCATCTAGGCCAAGAGCCTTATCATTACCTATAGATCTAATGGTATGATTGATTTCCTCTATAGTGATCTCCTTATTGAGTAGGCCAACATCTTCATCACTGGATTTTTTTGGGATGATGCCTTTGATTTTCTCTCTGGCTTTGCCATGGTATCACCATTATCCTCCAATGTGAATAAGAAAGTATAGAATTGAACAAAGGCCTTAGATATTTCTTCTTGAAAAGTAATATTATCTCCCCTTTCCCATATGTTTCCAATTATTTCCTTATCCTCCTTCTTTTTCAATAGCTGGAAAAAATACTTAGTCCTTTGTCCCCACAGTTGAGCCAATTTAGTCTAGCTCTTACCTTGGCACCTTATATTTTAATGTTTTGGATCCTTCTTATATACTTTTTTGCCCGAGTTAAGGCTTCAATAGAAGTCTATTTATATAGGTCATTCTAGATACAATCCCTAGTTGCTAGTAATTTCACATGAAGGTCTTTCTCCTGCTACCTAGCATCCTTGGCCCTCTTTTTCCCCACCACCTGGAAGAAGTTTCTCTAGCTTGAAGTATTTTGAACCCATATATCTATAGCACAACTATGATTAAAAATTTATGCATTGAATTTCCTAATGAGGTATACTACATTTAAGACTTCATCACTCTCTAGTAGATTAACATTTAAGGCAAAAGTATTCCTATTGGAACCAAAATACGAGGTAGAGTCTTAAAGTGAGATCTCAAGAAAGAAGGGGTGATGATCATACAAGGTATACAAAGTAATTTTGATGAAATCACCCCCTTCAATATTCTTTAAACTAAAGATATCCTTATTAGCATAAAAGCGGTCTAGCATGCTGCCTATCTTTCTTTTTCCCTATTGGAAATTGCACCAGGTCTTGTAATAGATGCTAGGGTTATCCATTTTGTTTCCCACAAAGGGGTCACACAGGTTAAGTTTGTTGATCATTGATGTAGGAGCATCCTGGGTGTAAGAGAAATCTTGCATCACCCAAAAATAATTCTGGTTTCTTTTCAATAAGGGTTATCATGTCTAGAGTTGCTATTTTTGGAAATTTACTATTTTTAGTAAGTTTTTTGTTTGAGCTCAGAATGGTCTATTTTCTTCCCTGGAGGTTCATTTTGGTCATATCAGCCTTCTAGTAAAGTTTAATTGCCAGATCAACTTTAGTTTTGAAGATATTGAAAATTTTCAGTATTGGCAGTAGGGTACAGAAACTTTGAACTCATTTTTGAAGGCTTTAGAGGCTCCGGATGAGGTCAAAACTTTGATTGAATGAAGCTTGCTTGATTCAAGCGTTGTAGAGCAGTTCGTGCCCTTTCTGAAATGGGGTCATAATAGTCAATCGGGTCAACGGGTGATGACTTATGGTCTTCAGAAGTTGGGTCACCTGAAATGGCAGAAAATATCTTTTCTTCAAAATTTCTATTTGGATTTCAAAAATTGTTTTGAGTCGACTATGATGTAATGAAAAATAAAATAATTCTAAGTTTGGTCGGCCTTAGAGGCTAAATTTCTAGAACCTTCCCTGGCAGTGGAAAATTGCCTATATAAGGAAGGCCCATAGTGTTTTCTAGGGCAGTTTGGGGGCAGTTCAGAGTAGTTATGGGTAATAATTCGAGGCTTTGTCCTACATAATATTGTAAGGGAAATCCCCTTGTGGCTTTGCATATTATAGTCTTGAAATTTGTAATTCCACGTTTGTGGAGATAATAAGAAGCTCATTTTCTGTTCTTGCAAATTGTTGATGTTTCTCTGTTTCTGTTATGTGTTTGTGGTATTAAGGGGAGCACCCTTCATCAAGTGGTATCAGAGTGGGAGTTCCTGAGTGTGTAAATAGATCACCGACTGTGAGACAATTTGCACCAAGACCGTGGTTAGGGTTCCAGTGAGTAGTGCAAAAATGCCTCTACGGAGGGAATGTGGTGGAAGAGCTGGTGGTGTGACACCTGAGGTTAGAGCGCTCTAGAGACAAGTGCGAGCATTGCAAGAAGAGATTCACAGAGTAATGAATCTTAATGTCAAAGATGAAAGTGAGGATGAAGTCGAAGAAGGAAATTTTGATCAAGAAGGAGAAGGTGAAATTATGAACCAAGAGGAAGAAAGGCTTTTTCGAGCATTTCCAAGATCAGGAAAAGACCTAAGATTGAGGATCCTACATTTTCAAGAAATCTTAACCTAGAGGATTTGATCGATTAGATCAATGAATTAGAATAATATTTTGAGTATGAAGACATCGAGGATCTTGATTGGGTCAAGTTTGCGAAGGCTAGACTGCAGGGTCATGTGAAGATTAGGTGGCAAGAGATTTAATTAGAGAGAAATAGAAGAGGAAAGGATAAAATCACAAGATGGGATCAGATGGTGGATAAATTGAAGTGATAGTTCATTCCTATTGATTATGAGCTTGACATACTGAAGAAAATACAAAGTTTGAAGCAAGCAGGAAGATCTGTTTAGGAGTATACAGAGGAGTTCTATCAAATCCTCATTAGAACAGGCCATGCAAAAGCTGATAAGGAGAAAGTTGTCCATTACCTTAATGGGTTGAGGCTGAGCATTCAGGAGGAGTTGAATTTGGTTCGAATGAACAGTATTGAAGAGGCATACCACTTTTCCCTAAAAGTAGAGGAAAAGCTGAACAAAAAGTTTGAGAGCAGACAAAATGAAAGAGGTCATGGTGGAAGATCTGGTGGACAGTCATATGGAGACCGAAATGAAGATCTGAAAAAAGAAGGATGAGGCCAGTAGTAGTCAGAATCAAAGAGGAAACAACTCCAATTGTTTCCAAGATCAGAATAATAGAGATCATAGAGGAAGAGGAAGAGGACAAGGACTTGGAAGAGGAGGCTTCCGTGGAACATGTTTTCATTGCAGAGAAGAAGGTCATAGGGCATATGAATGTCCTCAACACCAAGGAAGGATAGATAGGAGAAATGAAGGCTAGGCTAGAGTTGTGCATGTAGATGAAGATGCCAGATCATCACATTCTGAAGATGCTAAAAGAGGAGAAACGCTAATAAATAGAAGAGTCCTACTGAGTGGTGAGAATGAACCTAAACAAAGGAGGAGCCTATTTCACACCAGGTGCAAGTGTGAGAATAAGTATTGTGATGTGATTATCGATAGTGGAAGCACTGACAATTTGGTGTCAGAAGAGATGGTCACAAAGTTGAAGCTCAAGAGACATAAACACCCACATCCATATCAGATTGCTTAGGTACATGATGACCACAAGTTCATGTTCAGTGAACAATGCCTAGTGAAGTTCAAGATTGGTAGATACCATGATGAGGTACTATGTGATATCATGCCTATGGATGCATGTCATATGTTGTTAGGTAGACCATGGTAGTTTGACAGATGTGTTGTATATGATCATCGTGCGAATACCTATTCCATGATAAAGGATGGAGTGCAACATAAGCTAAAGCCATTGAAGAACACATAAGAAAAGGTATGTGGTAATGCAAGAATAAGTTTTGTTGATGGAAGAAAATTCCTAGAGGGTATGAAGCATGAGCATGTGTGTTTTGCTTTAATTCCAAAAGTTGGTAAAGAGGAAGTAGAAGATGTACTTGTAGAAGTTGCAAATTTGTTGAATGAGTTTCAAGATATTGTATCTAATAATGTACCTGATGGATTACCACTAGTAAGGAAGATCAGTCATTAGATGGACTTGATTCCAGGAGCCAATTTTCCAAATAAGGTAGCATACAGAATGACACCAGCAGAAAGTGAAGAGTTGAACAGACAAGTACATGATTTTTTATAGAAGGGATTGATTCAGGAGAGCCTGAGTCCATGTTTTGTACCAGTAGTATTAGCACCAAAAAAGAATGGAGAATGGAGGATGTTTACAGATTCCAGAGCAATAAACAAGATCATAATCAAGTATAGGTTTCCATTGCCATGAATGGATGCTATTATGGACTATTTGAGTGGAGCTATGAATTTATCAAAGATAGATATGAAGAGTGGATATCATCAGATTTGGATCAGAGAAGAAGATGAATGGAAGACTACCTTCAAAACACATCATATCCTATTGGCTATTCTCTAGAGCATATGCTTGACCATTCCATTTTCTCTAATCGATCTATCTTTGCGCTTGACATGTTAGTTCGCATCTCGAGTCTTGATACTGTCCATCTCTTTCCTAAGTGTTCAGTACTGTTGCTACTAGGCTGACCATGCAAGATTTTCTATCTCTCTGCACTTCATTCTTTCGAGTCAGATCTCTACTTGCCTTCTTGGCTGATCTATTATTTGACATAATGTATTCTCAGATTGATCACACATTAGTCAAAGAGGGGAAAATGTAATCACCCAAAAATGGTCATCTAGACTATTAGCCCCTTGCTAGCATTATTTACTAAAATCATCAATTGCCTATTCTTGATCAAATCCTAGTTCTATCATTTATTTGATTATTTTCTATGGGCTAACCATTTTATCCTAAGTCTTTATTCAATTAAAAGGAGGTTCCTCCTCTTTTATTAAATAAAAAGCCCCCACTTTCCCTCTTATCTTAAGTTGCACAAATAAAGCATTATTCCTATTTTATAAAAAAAGAAAAGACACTTTTTGTCTCATATGGACACAAAAGTCAACTCTTATTTTCTCATTGGAGGATACTTGTGCACATGGATTGCTCCTCTTTCAAGCTCCACCCTTGATTAAATCTTTTGCCTCTTAATCTCTATGGTCCATTCTTTCTCATTTCTTATAAAAGGAGAGCTCTCTTCTCATTTTAGCATCCATCTTTTGAATACTAACCTTATGCTACAGGATTTCTTGGAGACTTTGGAGCTTTTGGAGATCAATCTTGCATTCTAGTTTCTTTCTTGCATCATAGCTTTCATGGCATTTAGCTTAGTTTCCTTTATACTTTAGATTAGCTCACATAGCTTAATTAGCAAGGGTTTGTAATACTTTCCTTTCATAGCTTAGCTTGCATCTTCATTCTTAGCATAGCTTGCATTGCATTGCATCTCCATTTGGATTCTTGAGGATATTGGCATTCTTGCCCTTGTCTTTTTGAATCTCCCATTGTGTGGTTTACTAGCAAGGTTGCATGCTTCAATAGCTCTAGCTGAGAGCACCATCAACATCCTTGTGACTCCATGCCTAGGGAGCTCTAGGTCTCCTTCCCAAGGTTTCCCATTCATAGATTCTCTTGGAAGTAATGGCTTAGAGAAGTGCACATCTTATTGTGTACATTTTTGGTGCCCACCGTGGGGCAGAACAACTCTGTTTTGTCCTTTTTTTCATGCATTTCTACTATTTTTTTGTCAATTTTTGCTTGTTGTTTCGGCTCTCAATTTTTTTTTTGACAAGATTATCATACAACAGTCTTCTAGTATCGTGTGATAATTTATTACATACCTATGTTATACTTTTCCAGTAAAAATATCATGCGGCCATATGACATTCTATTGCACAAACATACAGAGGTTTATCACCTGCACATAGTGCGATCTGTCACCCAGAATGAAAATATCACACTAGGATACAGAGAAGTATCATACAATTCTTCTGGCAACTGAAATGTTGCCTAGACCTGGAAGTGGTTGTTTTTAGCTCTTTTATCTTGCAAGTTTTTGGTTTTCTATTATCTATTTTTTTTGAAAATTTCAGCATTTCAGAATCCATGCCACTCCACAAAACTAGCACCCATTTTTGAGAAATTTTCGCATACGGTATTGAAAATTGAAGTGTGATATATCATTGGAAAGCTCTTTCTGAGCCTGATCTAACCATGTTGGTTTCATTTTCAAATTTTGTCATTTGATCAACTATTTTACTTGCAGATTATCTAATTTTTGATGTGCTAACCATTGTGGGGCTAACAAGTTATGCTTGTAGGTGCCTTCATTGCTTGAAATATTTTCTTAAAAGAATGCATGTCAAAGCTCCAAATGCAAAAGGGCTACTAATTGTTTTTGCAGGGCTACCCAAAGCATAAAAACCAATCAAGTGCTTGTTTAATTACTTTCTTTTGAGTGTGGCATATACTAGTTGTTTCATTTCATAGGCACTTAATATCTTGTTGTAGGAATTTTTGGGTGGTAGGAGAAGTATGCTCTTCACCCTTGTGGTGAACTAGAAAATCCTGACCCATCTTTAGATTTCAAAAGAAATAAGGCTAATTGAACCTTTGCTTGGTGTGTTTGGGAAAGGTTTTTGAAATAGGAGAGTATGCTCTTCACCCTTGTGGTGAGCTAGAAATCCTGACTCTCAAGAGTTGATCCACTTTTTGTGTAGTTTAAGATCCTTTAGCGGGCCTGCTCTTGAGCAATCAAGAGGAATGACCCAAGTGGGGACAAGCTAATACCGAGCTATTCCAACCCACTATAATCTCAAGGCTATCAAGGACACAAAACCTTGGTAGACGTAGTACTTGTCTTCGCTTAATGTGAGTACTTGTGGGATTGTGACCATGAGAAAAATGTTGAGCAAGAATGCTTAAGGTACTCTTGTGGCCGTGAGGTCCGTTACTTGCCACAAGGTAAGGAGTCCCTTTGGGGAGCAAGAGGGGTATTACGAACGGAAGCCCTTACTAAGAACCATAGATAGAAGCTACCCTATTTTGCTGCTTAACATCTTGGTGCAAGGATTGATCCTAGTGGACTAACCCGGATCACCCCAAGATTACTCACCATCTGTGTTCCTTTGGTTGTGTCATTGACACTTCCATGACAAAGCCAATATCTATTGTGGCCAACCACTTTGTGTGAGATGATGGGACATCAAGTGTGGGCCAAGTTGTTAAGTATTAAGCCTTTGTCCTTCTAAGCTAGTAAGTGCTTAAAGTGTTCTCATTGTGATCTACCTGTGTATGTTAGAAATAGGGAATACTGAGAGGGGGGGGTGAATCAGTATTCTACAAACTTTATATTTTGCCCAATTATGGATATAACAGATTATCTTTACACATGCATAACATAAGAAGCTAAACAACATGCATAGCAATAAAACTAAAGAACTCATAACACATGATTTGTTCTCGAGGAAACCCTGGCCAAGGGAAAACCCCAGTGGGGATGGTACCCACAAGGATCCACTAATCAAAAGTATCCTATTAAGGATGTTGACCCTGTTAGGAGTCTATTACAAACATATAGTGTATCAGTCTTGATTAAGGGACTATAGGCCTTGTTAGAAGCCTCAACCTTGTTAGGAGTTGGTAGTACAAAATGTGATTACCAGCTGAGCTCACTGCCCAAACAAGTAATATACAATATACACTAATTAAAAAATAGGTCAAGGTACATAACCTTATACTTCTTGCATCAATATCTCTTCATTGATCTTTCACTATCACTATTACATATATTTCATATACTTCGCATCATACTTCTACAAATACTTGTTGCTTATTACATTTACAATTGTTACTACACTTTACAATTACAATTACATATATACCCATAGCTTTAACCAAGAGTAAACATCTAAGATGTCATCCCTTTATATTGTTAAGACATTATTTTGATAAACAAAATAATCCCTTAACTCTTTACCAATTCTGTCTTCATATATTGTCCTGTCGACTTCACACTATCTTTGATAAAACTATCATAACTTCTTCTGTACATGCCGTACTGACTTGTGCTCTAAGATGGGTCATCATTAGTCACCATAGAGTCTATGTTCAAGTGTGCAAGCACTGAAATCACTCTAGTAAATGTCACAAACAAAAACTATGTCCGGGTACACTGGTAAAAATACTGTCTCACACTTAGACAAATATGCAATGTGCTCTGTCATACTTACTCTTTGACTTGTGTGATCTTCATGTGAATCACATGTTGCCATAATGACAACATCTATGCAATCAACTTATCCAAATTTCTAACAATCTCCCCCTTTGTCATTGGTGGCAACATATGAGAAAATTGGCTAAGTGTGGAACTCGAAAATCTCAAAATTGACAAAATTGTGGCCATAGTATAACATATATATACTATCCTTATAAATCCTCAAAAATCTTATCTATAATGCAATAGTCCCCCTAGGAGTATCAACTCTTATCATATACTATCAATTTTATGCTACATATCTCTCCCCCTTTGACAACAATGACAAAATAACGGTAGGGAGGGGTACAAAATTATATCAAAAAAAGAGTTATACCTCAATTTATTTATTGCAAAGCTGGTAGGCTTGCAACACAATCTGCAAAATCTATCTTCATGTTTTCTATCTCCTTTTCCCATGACTTCTTAATGGAATATGCCACATTGAGTAGTGCACTCAGTCCATAAGATGCTATTTGACAAGCTTGGAGGTTTTCAAAGTTGAATTTCTGAAAAGATGTCTTAGCTGTAAGACAATCTTCTAACTGCTCTTCAATAATACTCAACTTCATAGAAACATGCTCTCTCAAAAGAGTATATCTCCTTAACTTCCTGTCTTTCTCATCTTTTAAAATTCTGGTTTCATCAAAAAGTTTCCTTTCTTTTCAACATAACTAACCTTCACATTAGGGTTAGATAGAAGGTTTGTTTCATTCAAAATCTTAGCTTCCTTCAATTTTATCTTCTGATATTCCTCAGCTGTCAAAGTTTCTAATTTTGTACACTATATGTACAAAGATTTTCCTATCTCCAAATGTTTCCTCAAATCTTTGATACAGATATCAAGAGTATTGATATCATTGCTAATGTACTGACTGATGTTCAATAACATTCTAGCCTCATAGTCTACCTATGCTTTCACTTTTGCAATATCAGCTAGATTAGTGAACTCATCATCAAAAGTGCTCATCACTTTCTTTGCCTTGTCCATAGGGTCTGCTTCTACAATCTGTGTGGTCATAATACTTTGTAGCTTTTCAGTTAGGTCCTTCAGACATCCTTCTAGACTTTTAACTTTCTTATTCTTCCCAATGATTTTGTTCAAAGATGTGATCAATTCCATTTGATCATCATCATCCACTTCTTTTCCCAAATCCTCAAACAAAGATCCAGTTTGTTTCTTCTTTCCAGTGTTAGGAGTAAGACTGATTTCTTCTACAAAGGGTATAGATGCTTGTACTTCTAATACTTTGGGTTCTTCAATAGTAAATTGGGTCTGCTCTGCTTCTGCAGTTCTATCCAAGTCATCAAGAGCCGATGTAATACCTCTCCTATGGTGATAATTAGACTAATCTAATTTGGACATTTTATTATGATGGTCAGGACTATACATTTACATTTATGTTTTGGGGATGATGATATGATGGATATGCTCATTTATGGTTATCATTTATATGTTTATGAGATTAGAAAACCATCTATTTTTATATGTTTTATGGATCTAACCCAATAATTTGAATCTAACCATTATCATGATGTTTATGTTTCATGGATATGTGTCTGATGTGTTTTCATGACTCAGGATGAAGTCGTAGTTACTCACTTAGTTGAGGTCCACACAATGTATCGATCCTGGTCATCTGCTTGCATATATCTAATTTGTATATCCATATGTATATATATGTATCTCTTCTTGGTGATGCAAGATTGCAGGTACCGGGTATCATCTCCACCTGGCTTCACAGGTCTAAGCGATCCCTCAAAATCCTCGATCGTTGTTGTTGTTAAGGAGATATCACCAGGTTCCACAGGAAGAAACTTCACCTTTGATCCTTTTATCCTTAGGTGGGAAGTGTCGAGTCAATCCCTTGTGTGGATGTATTATGTGATCTCTCAGTTTATTGGTTTTGTGGATCTTGTAGTTAGTTTCTTGTCTTTTGCATTCATTGAGAATGAAGTTTTGAGTATAGTAGCTCTAGTTGTCTTTATGGTATGTTCAATTTTATTAGTAGATTATTGATGTGAGTTATTGTTCATTTGAGGGTATGATTTAGTAATTTATCTTAATTATTAGCTACTTATGTACTAGCTTATCTTGTTAGGAACGAGTTAGTATGTGATTGAAATATGTGATTTTAATATCAATAATAATAAAGAATTTTATGGTATTATTTTTATAATACTCATAATAACAAAATGTCTATGGCAATAATAATAATAAATGTTTTATTAATAGTGGTATGTTTCACCTTATATATATATCACTATTGTATTTTGTTAAGAATATGGATTAAGTGTGTAAATAAATAATATGTTTTATAATAATAATATTATGTTTGCAATAATATTTATAATAATAATAATATATGTACACATAGGCATATGGGTGCACACATATGCATATGCATACATATATTTATATTATTATTGGTGAGTAAGTATTTATTACATTTTATTAATGAATAATTAGATTAGTAATGATATGGTTGTAAATAATAATAATAATTATTAACTTCCTTAAATAAAAGAAACATAAAATTTATAATTCTGGGAAAGGCTTTAATGATATTGTTAAGCCTAATTATTAACTGATGGATAGTTGAGATGGTTGCATCGGTTGGATTACCTGTGCAACCACCTCCTCCATTCTATTTACAGGAAATACTTTCCTATGTGTGGGAGTTGGAAGAAGAGATGATTTCAAGAAGAAGATTAGTATTATTATTGTAGGAAAATTTATATTTTGAGGAGAGAAGTCCCTTATTCTTTGAGTTTGGCATTTGGATTGTTGCGGGTTAAGGCTGGAAGACTGCAAGCATAGGGATTCAAAGGAGTGCTGGAAAAGTTGGGGAGGATTTGATCTTCCTTCATCAACCAATTTTCGCATGACTCCAGGTTGGAATCCATCCTGAGAAATAGATTTATTTTATAGTGTGAATGTTATTTTTAGATTTGTTTGAATGTTCTGTGTTTTGAAATATGATTACAGAATGTTTGTGTACTATTGTTTTATTATTGGATTGTTTTGTGTATTATTATTATGAAATGCTAATGTATGATATAATAATGTATTGATGTATTCTGTAATAATGTATTATTACATAATATTGATACATTATTGTATTATTGCTGGTCATGTAGATATTATTGCATTATTTTTCCAGCCATCCATACATTATAGAAATGATATATTGTTGTGTTTCAAATGCTATATTATTGCAGAATTTTGTCATTTTAATAATAATTTATTCTATATCATTTATACTTTATTATATTTTGTATAATTGTATTATTGCAGAAACCTTTGTGTATTATTATATTATGTATTAATGTATTGATGCAAAACATTTATGCATTATTGCAATATGTACTATTGTATTATTATAGAAATGTTTGTACATTATTATTGCATAAATGTTTATACAAATACAAGTTGTTGTATTATTGTACCATGCTGGCCGTTTTTGGTTTTATATGTATTATTCCAGCCGTTTATAACATGCTGTCATTGTTTTTATTCCGTCATTTTGTTATGCCAGCTAGCCGTTTGTAGAAGTTTATAGAATCCTGAGTTTGAACATAGTTCTATTCTCATGTTTTGGTTCTCTGTCATTTGGCTGAATAATAGTTTTTACCTGTGTTGTTTACACGTGATTAGTTGCTACGTTATATTAGGCTTGAAGTTGAAAAAGTTTAATATTTAAACCAATTAGTACAATAATTATATTTTCGCTTTATACAAGTATAACATTTAAGTATAATTCTTATACTTTAAGTTATACTTGTATAAAGGGTTTAGGTACCTTTTGGATTGATTGAGATAGGTTTCAACTTCCTAGGAGTTAAGTTGAAATTTTAAATTTTAGATTTTTAATAAAATTAGACTTAGTCAAATTTCAGACTTAGTCAAATATTAGGCTTAGAATGAAGTTCATGGAGCATTATCTTTTGGTATATGGAAATTTGAGTAAACCTTAAATTTGTTCATTCCTTGTTTGGTAGAGGTTATGTTTAGTGCATTTGGATGCCTTAATAGGGTTAGGATGTGTGTAGGAAGTAGTTTAGGGTTTAGGGTTGTCTAAGAAGATCAAGACCATTCTAAACATCCTTAAACGTTCCTAATTTCCCCTAAAACATCCATAAACTATCTTATTATTTTCTAGTCTTTGATGCAGTCTTACAAATGTGTTTATGATATGTTTTTACTATGTGTATGATGTGATTGTGAGATTTGGGTTAAGGGTAGAAAACCTAACAACACCTAGTGAGTGGCTCTCAATGTGGGGCCAGGGCCCTAAGTGGCTAGAACTAGGATAACCGACTGAAGAGTTATATAACAAGTGAAAACTTAATTAAACTTATGGGAATGGGTTCAAACATTAAAAAGATTAAATATGCCTTTCCCATGCCATTAGCGCTAGTAAAGGCTATGGGTGGGAGTGGGAGAAGGTACCTATGTGTAGGTACGATCGAATGGTGCTTGTCAGTAAGAAAGGCATTCGATCCCACATGTGCCTACTTGGGGGCCGAGGCCAGAGTGGCTAGTACCAGGACAACCCAAGGAGTGAGGGTTATGCAATGACACTCACTTAGGTTGTTGCTTAGAGTTTCTACCAAGCCTTAGAGCCTGTTTGGGGAAAGATTTATACTTTGACCTTCCTTTTATTTGCTATTTGGGAAAGGTAACCCAACCCTAGGTTTGGCCTAGCTATTCCTTCTTTGTGGACCTTGGTGTTTATCTCCCAGCATGGGGGAGTGGGCCTTTGGGTATCCATGTGGTTGGGTGGTAAATATTTTTATCAAGGTATCTTTTGCGGATGCAGTGTTTAAAGATTCATGCTTGCTTATGTACCAATTTTTGAAGAATGAAGGCTTTGTAATTATGTTTCATGATGTAAAGTTATTGTTACCTCCCAAGCAAAGATGAATGTAATGAAATCATTGATGTAATTCAAAATGAGGTATTTGGAATGGGTAGACTTAGGAAAAGGGAAAAGGGAGATGTGAACTTTATGTATAAGATGTATGTTGGAAAAGAAAATGATTTTTAGTTAAGTAGTATGATTTTAATTAGTGACGATTCAAGGAAAGGCTATTGAAAAAAACAAATGTATTACTTGCAATGTATTAGATGATTTAGATGATTTAGATGATTCTATTTGATTTAAAAGTTATATTGTTCATAAAGGATACTTAGGAATATAGATGATTTTAAATGGAAAATCGAAATGAAAGTACTTTGTAGTTCTTAATAAAGAATCTTATAGTGATATGATGTAATTTACTTTGAGAACTTTATCTTGTTGTTAGTTTACTTAATGGACTTAAATGAATCATGCATTAAATAGAAGGGAACCTTGGGAGGAAACTAAGTTTAAGTTTTGTTCATATAATTGTTTTAAAAATTCAAAATTTTTCATAAATCATTACTTAGGTTTTTCTTTTACAAAGAGAATCTTTGTTCTCTTCCCCGGTTCCCTTGCGGGGCATGACAACCGAATTGTCAACAATGTTCTCTAGATTCTTGAATACATTATCATCAGTATCCAAGGTGATCCTTGTACCTTCAACATTCATAGATTCTTCTTCAATGTTAATAGCCGGTGGAGAGGGAATATCCTCTTGTTCTACTTCTTCTACTTGCTCTGCTGCAACTGATGTCTCTCCAACAATTTCTACCATAACTTTGATTATTGCTTGTTCATTCTTTGCATTCACTTGTTCATATTGTCCTGCCATAATCTGAATGGTTCTCATTTTTGTCCTTAAATGGGTGCTAAGGGGCTTCAAAATTTCTTTAAGATGTTCAACATCTCTTACATCACATAGTTTCTTCACAAGATTCTCTCTGATAGATTTGTCTTCTTCTTGTGCTCTCATCTTCCTGTTAGCAAGTTTCTTCAATAAGTCATCAGGTATCTTTCCCTGAATAGAGTCAAAACTCTTATTAGCCAGAATCAAATGCTTGACCACTGCATTTTCAAGATTCAAGTTATTAGAATAGTCATAAAGGTTATAGTACTTATTCATTTTAGTGAAGTCTCCATCTTTTATAATTTCTTCATTCACTCTCTCAACTCTAGGTTTCCATACTTTCTTCTTCGCATAAGTGTCATCATCTTTAATTTCTGTAATTTTCCTAGGTACTGGTGGCACCAAAGTTTTATGCCTCTTACTAGGTCTAGTAGCAATTTCTTTCACTCTCTTTCTTGGTGTGGAGGAAGTAGATCTAGTAGGTTTGCTTGCTACTTGTTCCTTCTCAGGTTCCTCTACTTTCACCTTGACTGGTGCTACACTAGATGATAAGGGAGGTACAGATAAAATATCTTTCTGTCCAATATCTCTGATTACTGCTGCTATTTGCTTTGCCACTAAGAATTCTCTCTTTGTCAATCTTGTATCCTTCAATACTTTCTTAATAGTGCTTTCAACTCTTTTCTTAGACTGTTTCTCCTCAAGTATAGCCTTTGTGGAGTTGAAATTTTCTTCAAAAGTTCCAAATCTGTTACTGTGGGTGTCAACCTTGCATTTAAGTAGCCTGTTCACATATTCTTCTATCTCAGTTTTAGATATTTCATAGCCAAGAGGGTCTATGAACTCAATTCTAGGTTCAACTACTTCAATGTATGTAAAGTTAGTGTCAACCATAAAACATATTTCATTCTTGTATCTCTCCACAAGAGACTATGGAATCCTTGATCTACTAGACACAATATTCTGAAATGTCTTAATAATAAGTATTGCACTCTAATTAACACTGTCAATAACATGCTTTTTGTATACTACATTAATCCTTTCCATTGTATTTTGTCCATCATTCCAATCATTTCCTATGGTGTAAGGAAATCTCCTCAAAAGATGAAAAAACATGTAAGTGATCAAAGATGAAAATCTAAATTGTGCATACTTTGTCTTCTTAATCTTCTCCAAGTTCTCAAATAGTTGAATTCTCAGAATTTCACACATATCAACTGGGACTTTGTCAACACACATCAAATAAGCTATGTGTACCATTCCAGCTGCCATGTCATCCTCTCTTGAATTTGCACAAAACTTGGTTGTTAGGATCTTGCATAGGTATCTAACATCAGGTTGTTGGATCTTACTAATTACAATTCCTCTGCCATTATAGGATGAATTAGTGTTATCAATGACTATCTTTCTCGTGTTCTTCTCATTTAAAGGAATAGCTCTAGATTTAGACAGTCCAGTGACTTCATGAATCAAATCAGTTGTAATGTCTATTACTCTATCTTCTAGCCAAAACTTCCCATTATGAATTCTGCTAAGGCTTATCTTAGTGCATTCTTCATTATCAAACTCATACTGCAATGCATACTTAACAATCTCATTGTCTTTCAAATGATCATATCCTTGTTTCAATGACATGTCCTGGTTGTAAATCTTCTCATACTCACTTGTAAAATCACTATCACTGATGGTTTCTAACTTGCATCCAAGATAACTTCTTACATTCTCTAAATGCAAAACTCCGTCTAGTATGGATGATAAAGCTAACTTAGGGTCTTCTTCCAGAGGTTCAACTGGTTCCTTCTTCATTCTAGGTCTATTTTTATCTTTGACATTGTGAATTAAAGATACATCCATGATTACTTCAAATTCCTTTTACTGATTCACAGATCTGTCAAGTAAAATACCTCTATTTTGCGATTTTAGGGCTTGCGTAGATATGGCACTCAAATCCTTCACCAAATAATTGCAAAAAGCTTCCAATCACTACTCTCTGATCTCCTTAACACTTGTGTTCACTTTGATGATCAAATAACACCGATCATAACCTTTTATTACTTCAATCTCACTTAGTTCTGACATCGCATTCAATTCTTTTGCCGCTTCTTTCCAAAAAATTGTTTCTGCTATCTTGCAAAACTTAAAACTTCTTGCGATCTTGCAAAACATAATATTATTCTTTGCACTCTTAACCATAGCATCATAATATCATAAACTACCTTCCATTAATTGCGCAAGACTTAATTCATCATAAATCTACTTCTACACTAATCTAAGTTCCTAATCTACTATAATTTTCATAAATTAAGTGCTTTGAGATAGGTCAGGTAAGGATTCATTCTTATCACTTGATACTTCACCTTTATGATTGCCTTCAATGTTGAATATGTCTCCTTGATCTGTGCTTTTAACAAACTTCACTTCATCTGTATTGCTACAACAACCTTTTTGTCTGTTACCTGCATCTTCATTTCTTCTTTCATGATTTCTAGGGTTAGGGTTTGGATGAAAAACTCCATTGTTCATTCTGCAAAACCTTGTTGTATGTCCAATCTTGTTGCATATTTGACAAACAATTCCATTGCTTCCATATCTTGGTCTAGGTGGATTAATTTGTGATCTGCAATTTCTAGCAATGTGTCCAACCTTGTTGCATCTATAACATACTACTCCACTTCTTCTGTTCATATCTTCAATAGGTTTCTTATCTGCATTGTTAGTATTCCTAAACATTCTACTATTATTATTATTCTCAATAAATTTAGGTTTCCTACATTCAATAGCTCTATGTCCAAATCCATGACAGTTATAACAGTAACCATTAAGAGGTTTAAATTGCTTACCTGTGTAATCTTTCTTCATATGACCAATAGTATTACAAGCAAAACATCTACCTTTGAATTCTCTTTGCATACCTTTGGATGATTCATCTTGCTTCGGTGATTCTTCTTCTTTAGGTGTATCTTCAGATTTGTTGATTTCATCAGACTTCTTCTCATCTAAGCTTTCAGATACTTTTAGATCTGGTTCCTTGCTTTCATCATTTGCTTTAAGAGTGTTGAATCCAAGACTAGTCTTATCATAGAATGGTTTCTAAAAAGATGCTTGTCTATCAATCTTCTCAATAGTTGAATATAGCATTTCAAGTTGTTTCTTGGATTGAGTCAGTTCACCTTTCACAATCTTGTTGTATTTCTCAAGTTCAGCATACTGCAAATTAACTTTCGCAAGTTCAAATGTTACATTTTCAAGTTTAGATTTCAGTCCTTCATTTTCATTTTTTAGACTTTCATTCTCAGATTTTAGATTTGCTTCATTCTTTCCATTTCCATCTTTCAAAATAAGCTTCAAATTTGCTATCTTCAATTTATGCTTAAGGATCTCATTTTATTTTTCCAAATTGTTATCACAATCTTCAATAAGAACTTCAAATTTCTTTTCAGATCTCAGATCTTCTAATTTGTTTTTCAATTTCTCAATGAGGTTCTTTGCATCATCATATTTTCCTTTCAGAGTGTCTCTTTCATCAGTAAGCATATCAATCCGTTCAAGAGCTTCTTCAAGATTCTTTTGTAGTTGATCCATATCCATAGAGATCTTACTCAAGTTGTTAGGCTTTCCTTGAATGATTCTTTTCCAAGTAACTAAGCTCTAATACCAATTGTTAGAAATAGGGAATACTAAGAGGGGGGTGAATTAGTATTCTACAAACTTTATCTTTTGCCCAATTATGGATATAACAGATTATCTTTACACATGCATAACATAAGAAGCTAAACAACATGCATAGCAATAAAACTAAAGAACTCATAACACATGATTTGTTCTCGAGGAAACCCTAGCCAAGGGAAAATCTCAGTGGGGATGGTACCCAAAAGGATCCACTAATCAAAAGTATCTTGTTAAGGATGTTGACCCTGTTAGGAGTCTATTACAAATATATAGTGTATCAGTCCTAATTAAGGGACTACAGGCCTTGTTAGAAGCTTCAACCCTGTTAGGAGTTGGTAGTACAAAATGTGATTACCAGCTGAGCCCACTACCCAAACAAGTAATATACAATATACACTGATTATAGAATAGGTCAAGGTACACAACCTTATACTACTTGCATCAATATCTCTTCGTTGATCTTTCACTATCGTTGTTACATATATTTCATATACTTCGCATCATACTTCTACAAATACTTGTTGCTTATTACATTTACAATTGTTACTATACTTTACAATTACAATTACATAAATACCCATAGCTTTAACCAAGAGTAAACATCTAAGATTTTGTCCCTTTATATTGTTAAGACATTATTTTGATAAACAAAATAATCCCTTAACTCTTTACCAATTCTGCCTTCATATACTGTCCTGTCGGCTTCACACTGTCTTCGGTAAAACTATCATAACTTCTTCCATACATGTCGTATTGACTTGCGCTCTAAGATGGGTCATCATTAGTCACCATAGAGTCTATGTTCAAGCGCACAAGCACTGAACTCACTCCAATCAACGTTGCAAACAAAAACTATGTCCAGGTACACTGGTAAAAATACTGTCTCACACTTAGACAAATATGCAATGCGCTCTGTCATACTTGCTCTTTGACTTGTGCGATCTTCATGTGGATCATATGTTGCCATAATGACAACATCTATGCAATCAACTCAGCCAAATTGCCAATAGTGTAAATGTTCTCAAACATCAAACATCACAGTAGCATTCATAGGATTTTTCGCTTTGATATCACAATTGCTTGTCTTGGCAAGGTTGATTTCACCCTTGTGAAAGTGTTTTATGACATGTTTGATCACCTACTATTTGCAAACTTGTCTGATTACTACTAGTACTATGTTTGGAGTTGAAAAATTGAACCATCAAACTGAAACATTGACCGAATTGCCTTCAAAACAGAGTTTTTTTATGTTCACTGGTCAAGAGTCATATGATACTGGAAAACCATCGCACACCCTCCTGAGAAATATCGCACGATACTTCATCACTGCTATTGTATCGCTTGCCTATTATGCATTATGTTGCACCAACTACCTGGAAACTGTCACACTACCTTATGCGAAATATCATCTGGAGAAATTATATCGGTCTGTTAGCTTGGAAACTATCACACAGAGTCCTTTTGCTATCTCATTGCTGCTTGCAATCTGAAGTTGATTTGTGTCACTTATAGTCTTTCTTGGTCAGTCCAGATCTTAGATCTTAGGTGCTGTGACATGTTGCTCAATATCCAAATGAATTTCAATGGTATCAAATTGCAAAAAATGACTCTTAGTCTTCTTTCTTCCGCTTCTTCCATGTCTTCCTAGTCTTCCATTTTCATCCTTTCTCTTCTTTCTTCATGATTCTTCCTAAATTCTTCATGTCTTCTTGATTCTTTTCCTCTTATTATCTAGTCTACCTTCTTCTATTTTATCTCTTCTATTCATTTCTTCCATGCTTGATTCCTTCTCTTCTACAACCATGAATTTCAACTACCTTGTTATGGAACCTCTCTTAAGAATGGATGATCTCGAACTCATTGCTTAATTCAAAGAATTTTATTCCTCCAATAGTCCTTCTGGATATCTCATGGGTGACAAACTTAAAGCAAAAATAAAAGAAAAGATGATTGAATCAGACACCTTTGCTAGGATCATAGACATGATCATATCACGACCTCCTTCTTTCGAAAAATTTTCATTTTCTAAGTCTTCTCATTCTTCCTCATCTTCCAAGTCTTACCATGACTCTTATAGACATTATTCGCATTCCTCATTATCCAAGTCTTCTTCCTCCACTAGGTCTTCACTTTCCTCTTCTTCACGATCTAGTTCCTCTTCTACTTCTCCCAAGAGTCTTACTTCTCTTATCAAGACATACCATGATGAGCAATATGATAGTCCTTATGATACCTCTATTCCTAAGAGTCCTCATAGTCATGTGCTCGTGCTTACTAGAAATGGGACATCACATTTGATAGATTGTGATGGTGATCCATATGATTCTGATTTTGAATAAGACTTTGATGATTTTTGTCAACAATACCTAGATGATGCATCCACTTTTGTTGAGGAATATAAAATGTACCGCACTGATATGAAACGTCAATATTATAAGAATCCTTCCTCTAAGAACTCTCATGATAAAGATAAAGATTGCAGTCTCAAAAAAGATTATGTTAATGATGGACCTTTGTCTTGTGATGGTTCCCTTCCATCCCCTACTTCCTCCAATACCCATACATTTCCTAAAGCTTTCAAGTCTTCCAAATCTTTCACAAATCATTCTTCCAACAAAGATCCTAATACTTTTCATACAGTTCCCTATAGTTATCCTCAAGGGCTACCTCTTAAAGAAACTCAAGCTAACCTGCACTTGGCTGAAAATACTTTCAATAATGCTAAACCTAAAGAGCCTAAGCCTTTATACGCTACAATGCCTACTTTAGCTAGTCCTTCACTATCTCTTCCAAAGTCTTCCATACAATTCCAATATGCTTCCTTGTCCTTAAAAGTGGCTCCATGTCAAGAGGACTCTAAAGATAAAGAAAAGAACATAAAGAAATATCAAGATCAAGAACCCTCCATGTCATCCAATTATTTTCATGATGTCTCTTATCTGTTTCATGGTTCTTTTGATCTTTTGCACCCTTTCTCATTCATTCCACCATGTCTTAAGTCTTCTCCTAAGCAAGATCAAGCTACTACTTGCATTGTCGAGCTTATTGACAATCAAAATAACCTTACTCCACTTGTGCTTTCCAAAGATGATACTTCTATTAAGGTTATTAAAAATAGTGTTATTACTTCTAATGTTAAGCCTATTGAAAATCAAGAGAAACATTATACACTTATGCTATCCAAAGCTCCTTGTCAAGATCAAAGTTATCCATCTTCTTGTTCTACCACTCCATGTTCACTTCCACTTTCTACTCTTCCTAAGTCTTTGCAAGCTTTGAACAATCCTATCGAAGAAGTTGCTCCTATTCAAGATGTTCATGATCCTATTGAAAATCCTAATGCTCACTCTAAAGATGTTGATGTCCTTGGTTTTCATATAAATATTGATGAATTGGTTGATTATCCTTTCATGTCTTCCACATCCATCCTTGGACTTCCTCCACCAATACCAAAGGCTTCACGTCTTCCTTCCATCTTGGGCCCTTATGTCCCTTCACTTTCCTCTCCTAATTCATCATCCATCTTGGGTCCTTACATCCATTCATCTCCTATCTTTCTTCAAGATCAACATAGATGCATACCCTTGAATCCTTTTCATCCATCCACCCATCTAAACCAGTCATATCGTCCTTCTTCTTCCACAAGTTCCAAGTCTTTTGGAAGTAACTTGAATGTTCAAAACAAGAAAAAGAAGAAATACAAGAATCCATCAAAAAAAGAAGATCACCATGTCTCCTCTAATCGACATGGATGCATAAAGTCAAAAGAGATATCTAAGAAGAAAACTACAAGACAAGTATGGGTTCCAAAATCCATCATTGAAGATATTCTCTCTAAATCATCAAAAATACATGAAAAGCCTAAGGTTATATGGATTCCAAAGTCTCTCTTGAAAGAGTCTGGTGTTGAGAAAAAAGTGAAGTTGACATTCAAGCTTCCAAAAGCTCCCACTTCATCTTCTTCCAAAAACATTCTTCCATTCCATGTGCCTGAACTGCAACCTCTGCTAAATATTCGCTATATTCCTTCTCGTATTCCTTCATTCACATTTCCTCCATCCTCTTGCCACCCTTCAAGGTGTGTATTGACGTTGATCTTGCCTTCCTTTCCATCTAACCTTTCATAATCCTTCCATTCATTATCCTTCTATCTTCTATCCTTTTTCCTCATTTTCCTATTCCTCCTATCTTCCAACCTCGCTTTACATAAAACCTTATCCTCCATTTTTCTCTTCCATCTTCCTTTCCCTATCAGTATCTTTGAGCATATCATGGTTTATCCTTTCAAGGAGAATTATCTAAAAGCTTGCCTTCTTCCAAAAAGTAAAAAAAAAATTCAAAAAGAAAAGAAAACAAAAAGAAAAAAATTGAAAATGTGCCTTGGTGGAAACTTGGAAACAAGCGCCTTGGTAGAAAAAGTAAAGAGTAATAAATTCATCCTATGGTGAAAACCACTCCTTTGTGGCACCTTGGATAAGTACTGTGATGAAAACTTGGCAATCAAGTATCATGCGTAGTTCTTCTACATATTTCATCCATTCCATCTTCTCTTGTTGATCTTGACAATGTTGACCTATACACGAACATTTGGCTATCTTGTGAACTATCTTACAATGATCTTGCTTTCATTCCATTCATGTTTATCCTTCATATTTATTTTCCTACATTCATTCTAGCAGTTTTCTATCCTCTTCCCCTTTGGTCTTGATCTAGTAAAAAAGAGTAAAACTCGATGCTATGAAGCCTCTTGACATGTCTACTCCTGTGGACTGCATCCTTTCCTTCTTTTTCATTACACTTTTGTGACTTATCCTATGCTAGCCTTTCATTGCTTGTCCAAATGTGCTTTACATGATAATTTTTCCCTAGCCTGGGTACTCTTGAGGAGTTTTCCATTGAGGATTTCTTTCCTTCATTCTCCTTCATTCTCCTGTCTTCCATTTCTTCCACTAGCTTGCTATTCCCTCTTGTCCTCCACCTTGCTAGAAATTGGGACTACACGATGTGATCTTGCTTGGGAGTTTGATGCCCATTCAGTCTGGGGGCATCTTTTGTACATACTTATTAATCCTGAAAAAAACTCAAAAAAATGATATATTGTTAAAAATTCTAAAAATTGGAAAATGTCCTGAAAAAATGATTATCTTAGTGGAAACCTAGGAATAGGCGCTTTGATATATCTCCAAAAAAATTATATATTTCAAAAATACCAAAAAATCAAAAAATTCAAATCCCAAAAAATAGTCACACTTACCCAACTGTGTTTTTCAACACTCCCCTAGCATCCAGTGTTTCTCAACACTTATCAGATATCCTACCTGCAGTCTAGAATGATGAGATATTTCTCACCGGTAGATGTGATACTCAAAGTTTGACTCTATGACCTAAACACATGCACTCGATGAGACTTGCTTGACCTTATTTCTTTGTGTGCTGTCTATGATGATTTATTTGCTGATTGTTCTCTCTCTAATAGTTTTTGATGATGCCGAGCTAGAAGAATGGGGGCATAAGGACATGTTTTATTTCTTTTTCTGCCTATGGGTATATTTTTTTAATCCTAACTATCATTAGCATTTATGCTTGTTCCAATTGACAATGGGATCTACAGGGTATTATCCTTGACTGTCTTTGCAAGTGCATACTTCTAGCCATCTTGACTTTCTTTGTGTCTCGATGCGACTATAATTTTGCTATATTAAACTTAGGTAATCTCACTGCACTAGTCATCTTAACCTATATGTCTTTGGTGCCTAGGTGGGATTCCCACATTTCATCTGATATAGATTATATTCATATACCCATAGTTATACTAGTGTGTATTGTATGATCTTGCGATGCTACCAATGCTTGATGATGAACATTAGAGACTAATAGCTTTTTGACCTTGCAAGTAAACCACTTTTTCATCGTAGCTTACATTTTTAGGTTCATGTTAGTTAGTTTTGCATCTTGCACTTGGAGAGAGCTCTCCTTTTATCTTTCGTGGACCTATTAGTCACATTGCGCTCACCTTTCGCTTCTTCCCAATCATGTCTTTTGCTTCTTGTCTTTCATATCACACCATTTTCTCTTCATTTCAGGATCGAAACCAAAATTTGAGTTCACCTTTATTGTCCAAATCACTTTTCTCCTTCTTTCCATGCAATTGGCTGACCTTTTGAGGCCTAATTCTTTCGATCTTCGATGGGGCATCCTTTCCTTCTTCATTTCCATCTCTCTCACCCTTCTAGTCTTTCATTCATTTCATTCATCTCTCTCTCTAAGGCCTTGACTAGGGCATATCTTCACTGCTTGATGGTTATTCTGTCATCTTTCATCTTCGATTATGATTTCTAGTGATTTGATCATGTTGCTCTTGCTTCTGCCTTCCCTCTACCTGATTTCGCTTTCAATCCCGAGGGGGCAGACACATCATATCCTATTGGCTATTCTCCAGAGCATATGCTTGACCATTCCATTTTCTCTGATTAATCTATCTTTGTGGTTGACATGTTAGTTCTCATCTCAAGTCCTGATACTATCCATCTCTTTCCTAAGTGTTTAGTATTATCGCTACTAGGCTGACCATGTAGGATTTGCTATCTCTTTGCACTTCATTCTTTCGAGTCAGATCTCTACTTGCCTTCTTGGTTGATCTATTCTTTGACGTAATGTGTTCTTAGATCGATCACACATTAGTCAAAGAGGGGCAAATGTAATCACCCAAAAATGGTCATCTAGACTATTAGCCCCTTGCTAGCATTATTTGCTAAAATCATCAATTGCCTATTCTTGATCAAATCCTAGTTCTATCATTTATTCAATTATTTTCTATGGGCTAACCATTTTATCCTAAGTCTTTATTTATTTAAAAGGAATTCCCTCCCCTTTTAATAAATAAAAAGCCCCCACTTTCCCTCTTATCCTAAGTTGCACAAATAAAGCATTATTCTTATTTTATAAAAAGGGAAAAAATACTTTTTGTCTCATATGGACACAAAAGTCAACTCTTATTTTCTCATTGGAGGATACTTGTGCACATGGATTGCTCCTCTTTCAAGCTCCGCCCTTGATTAAATCTTTTGCCTCTTAATCTCTATGGTCCATTCTTTCTCATTTCTTATAAAAGGAGAGATCTCTTCTCATTTTAGCATCCATCTTTTGAATACTAACCTTATGCTATAGGATTTCTTGGAGACTTTGGAGCTTTTGGAGATCAATCTTGCATTCTAGTTTCTTTCTTGCATCATAGCTTTCATGACATTTAGCTTAGTTTCCTTTATGCTTTAGATTAGCTCACATAGCTTAATTAGCAAGGGTTTGTAATAATTTCCTTTCATAGCTTAGCTTGCATCTTCATTCTTAGCATAGCTTGCATTGCATTACATCTCCATTTGGATTCTTGAGGATATTGACATTCTTGCCCTTGTCTCTTTGAATCTTCGATTGTGTGGTTTACTAGCAAGGTTGCATGCTTCAATAGCTCTAGCTGAGAGCACCATCAACATCCTTGTGACTCCATGCCTAGGGAGCTCTAGGTCACCTTCCCAAGGTTTCCCATTCATGGATTCTCTTGGAAGTAATGGATTAGAGAAGTGCACATCTTAGTGTGTATAGTTAGTCATGCCTTTTGGGCTAACCAGTGCACCGAGCACTTTCATGCAGCTCATGAATGAGGTTTTGAAAGAATTTTCGGGTAAGTTTGTCATCGTTTACCTAAATGATATTTTGATATTTAGTAAGACATTGGAGGAGCACATGATGCATATTTGTATGGTGTTTGAAAAGTTAAGGGAAGAGAAATTATTGATTAATTTGAAGAAGTTTAATTTTGTGAAGGAGTTAGTGTATCTGGGATTTGTAGTTTCAGCAGAAGGTCTAAAAATGAACCCAAAGAAAGTGAAGGCTATCCTTGAATGGGCTACTCCAAGGAGTGCAACTAAGGTAAGATATTTTCATGGTTTGGCTAGCCTTTACAGAAAGTTTATTAAAAATTTCAGCAGTATTTGTGGACCCTTGATTGAAATAATGAGAGGGGATAGAAAAGAGTTCAAGTGGACTAATGGAGCAGATAAGAGTTTTAAACTGTTGAAACAAAAAGTTACAGAACAACCTGTTTTAGCACTTCCAAATTTTAATAAGGTGTTTCAAGTAGACTGTGATGCTAGTGGTACTGCAATAGAAGTTGTTATGAGCCAAGAAGGTAAACCTGTTGCTTATTTCAATGAGAAGTTAAATGATGCCAAGAGAAAATATTATGTTTATGATCAGAAATTTTATGCTCTAGTTCAGGCATTAAAGAAGTGGAGACACTATCTGCTTCCTAAGGAGTTTATTTTGTATATTGATCATCAAGCTTTGCAATATTTGAATAATCAAGGAAAGTTGAATCAAAGGCATTTGAAATGGGTTGAGTTTTTTGCAGAGTTATACATTTGTTTTGAAACACATGAGTGGAAAGTCTAATAGGGTTGCAAATGCGCTTAGCAGAAGGTAACTATTGCTGATAGAGATGCAGATTGAGGTGGTTGGGTTCAAGGAACTCAAGAATTTGTATCCAGAGGATCCTAATTTTGGAGAAGCTTGGAAAGCTTGTACAAAATCGGTTACTCTAGACAAAATGAAGTGGTTGGATTTCATCATCTAGGATAGTATGCTATTCAGAGGGAGTTAGTTGTGCATTCCACAAATTTCTATGAGGGAGAATCTTATCAAGGAGAAGCATAGCGGAGGATTGGCTGGATATTTTGGTCAAGATAAAACCCTTGCTTTGGTTAGTGAGAATTATTACTGGCCATAGTTGCAACAAGATGTCAAGAAGTTTGTACAGAGTTGCAGAGTATGTTAGATGATGAAAGGAGTGAAGTAGAATACAAGGTTGTATCAACCATTACCTGTACCAGAGAAGCCATGGGAGGATATCAGTATGGATTTTATTATTGGTTTACCAAGGACTCAGCGGGGACATGATTCAATTTGTGTGGTAGTTGACATATTTTTGAAGATGGCACATTTCATTCCCTGCAAGAAGACTAATGATGTTGTTCATGTTGCAGAATTATTTTTCAGAGAAGTGGTGAGACTACATGGTTTTCCAAAGAGCATAGTTTCAGATCGAGACACTAAGTTTGTTGGATATTTTTGGCGTACATTGTGGAAGAAGTTGAAGACATATTTGAAGCTCAGTTCATCACATCATCCACATACTGATGGTCATACAGAGGTGGTGAATAGGAGTTTGGGGAATTTGCTGAGATGTTTGGTTGGAGACAAGCCAACATGATGGGATTTGATTTTACCACAAGCAGAATTTGCATACAAAAATTTTGTTAACAGGAGCACTGGTAAATCACCATTCCAGATTGTATATGGAAGTAGTCCCAAAAATGCTTCAAAGTTGAGGAAGATAGATAAAGGAGAAATAAGTAGTGTTGAAGCTTAGGATTTTACAAAACATTTGAAGATCATCCATGAGGAGGTGAGGAAGCACATTACCAAGATGAATGCATAGTATAAGGCTAAGGTAGATGAGAAAAGGAGGCATAAGGAATTTCAAGTTGGAGATGAAGTCATGGTTCATTTGTGGAAGGAGCAATTTCCAGTTGGTATATATAACAAGTTGAAAATGAAGAAGTTGGGGCCATGTAAGATATTGAAGAAGCATGATTCAGGCAATGCATATGAGGTAGAATTGCCTACTGAGCTGAATATTTCACCAGTATTTAACATTTTAGATCTGACAGAGTATCATGATGGAGGTGTCAAGGATGAGATCACAACAACACAATGGAGTATTCCAGCAACTATTTCAACTACCAAGGAGATTGAGGATATACTGGATAATCATGTTGGTAGAAGCACAAGGAATAGGACACATGAAGAATATCTGGTCAAATGGAAAGGATGACCTATTGAAGATTCATCATGGCTGACAAGGGACGAGGTTAACCGTCTTGGTTTTCCTATTCACACCTGAGACGTGACAGGGTCATTTCTCAAATTACCCCGGGTGTCTGATGCAGGAGCATTCTGGGTGTAAGAGCAATCTTGCATCACGCAAAAATAATTATGGTTTCTTTTCAATAAGGGCTATCTTGTCCAGAGATGCTATTTTTGAAAATTTACTATTTTTAGTAAGTTTTTCGTTTGAGCTCAAAATGGTCTATTTTCTTCCCTAGAGGTTCATTTTGGTCATATCAGCCAACAACTAAAGTTTAATTGCCAGATCAACTTTAGTTTTGAGGATATTAAAAATTTTCAGTATTGGTAGTAGGGTACAAAAACTTTGAACTCAGTTTTGACGGCTTTAGAGGCTTCAGATGAGGTCAAAACTTCAGTTGAATGAAGCTTGCATGATCCAAGCGTTGTAGAGCGCTTCGTGCCCTTTCTGAAATGGGGTCATAATAGTCAATCGGGTTAACGGGTGATGACTTATGGTCTTCGAAAGTTGGGTCACCTAAAGTGGTAGAAAATAATTTTTCTTCAAAATTTCTGTTTGGGTTTCATAAGTTGTTTTGAGCCGACTATGATGTAATAAAATGAAAAATAAAATAATTCTAAGTTTGGTTGACCTTAGAGGCTAAATTTCTGGAACCTTCCCTGGTGGTGGAAAATTGCCTATATAAGGAAGGCCCGTAGTGTTGTCTAGGGCAGTTCAGGGGTAGTTCAGAGTAGTTCTGGGTAATAATTCGAGGCTTTGTCCTATGGAATATTGTAAGGGAAATTCCCATGTGGCTTTGCATATTGTAATCCTGAAATTTGTAATTCCACATTTGTGGAGATAAAAAGAAGCCCATTTTCTATTCTTGCAAATTGTTGTTGTTTCTCTGTTTCTATTATGTGTTTGTGGTATTAAGGGGAGCACCCTTCATCAATCATTCTATACCAAAGTAATTTCTCTTCCCCTATCCATTCAAACTTACTCCCTCCAAGTTTGTCTTGAGGTCTCTCAACCATGTTAAAGTCACCATTAATGATCCAAGGAATATCTTCCAACTGAGAGAACCATTTCCAAAGATCCATTCTCATTGTGGATAACTTTCTACATGGTTTGATTTGTGTCAGACAGAGGAAGGGATCGACACTCTTAACCCTCGATCAAAATTTGGATAACTATATTTATACACAATCTAGCTGTATCCTTATTCATTTGTTCATGTACTTCAACTAGATTAATGCCCTTGGTATCCATATCCCCACGTCTAAAGCTAATGGATAGGTACCCTAGCATTCTTATCAATATGGTTAGAGCTAAGCTCCTTATCTAGGGGTTGTGGGTTGTTCAAACCCTCTTCTAAAGAGGCAAACACACTCTTATTGATAGTTTTAATAGACTCTCTACTAGTAGAAGCACTAGCGAGGGTAACATTTAGGTTCAGGCCCTTAGTGGTTTTAGGGTCTGAAGCTATTTTTCCCATCGGGCTAACATCATTGTTTCTCCTAGAATTAGGGTTAACTTTGTTTTTTCAACAAAGGGCAATTCCTCCTCCGATGGACCTCCTTGCGACACAATAAATGAGCATTTAGGCCACCCAAGAATTCAATTGGGCACAAAAAGAATCTAAGGCAAGTCAGTGTTGAGATTAATAACTATTAAGAGCCTCACATCCATATGAGGCATAAGAGAAGCTGTCTCTTCCATTCTGATGATCCTACCAATGGATTCAATGGTTTTGGGAATAAGATTTCACAAGTAAGGAGGCACATTCTTGATCGTAACCCATTTAGGGCTCGAGAGGGAAAGGATTTCATCTCTGTTTATCAAATGACCAAGAGATGACCCTGAAGGTGAAATATCCTATATTCCAAAATTCTCTCTTAACCACTTCGTTTTGACAATTAGGGTTTTTTTTTAAATAACAAAAAGTCCTTTTTGAATCATTTGATAGAAGGAAAATTGAAATCCTAGCTTAAGATTGTAGACATTATTCATCTAATCATTCATAAAGGCTTGATAAGGGAGCTTGGAAATATCCTGGGCTGCCAAAAAGATGATAATGCCTTCAAGTCTACCCTTCTCAACATCTATTGCTTTAGACATCTGTACATTAGGTTTAACAATGAGAGAGGCAAGGGAACTCTTACATCCTTCGACTCCATGTCTAGTTATAGGCTTCACGCAAATAGGGAGGCCAAGCATGAACTCAACATCCACTGGGATTATTCTCTTGTTCACCAAAGCTTCTTTGAATGACTTCCTTTCAACACATCCAAAGGTGGTTTCTTCGGCAACAATGGTTTGAATGGACTGGTTGGGGAGCCCATCGCCCATAAAGCATACCCTTCACACACAACATTAATTAATGCCCTACCAAAGTGAGAGAGGATGAACCCCCTACAAAGACTAAGAGACCTTTTGTACAAGTTGGGAGACCTCCTCAATCAATGAGAGTAAACTCTGATTGCACAACAAACAACTTAACTTTCTCTTTTCTAATAACTTAGTCCAAATATTTTAAGATTTTGTTATTTACGTCATCATTATAATAAACTAATAAAAATGATAATATATTTTTAAATTCGACTAAAATTATAAGTTTATATAAGTTACATTATAATAGCAATATGATAACAATTATAACATTCTAATAATAATTTAATTATATAAATTTAATAAAACAATTATTATATACTTATAATAATGTAATACAATAGAAAATAGTATAATAATAATAATATAATATTTTTACATTATTATTCATCTTATATTCATACTTTTAAATTTAATATTATTATAATAAAACTATTATATTATTATATTAATAATAATATTACATTATTATTATACTTTGTTATATTATTATTATAGGCTGACCTAACTTTTAGTAAAATAAACTATGCATTATATCAGTAATTTAGGATCAGGCTCTTGAGATTAACATTTAATTTTAAAAAAATAAACAAATGAAAAATCGTGATATTCACTTAAAAAATAGGTGTTGTAGTTATTTAATTTAGATTATTTTTCTTTTAGTATAAACTTACAAAATTTAGCTTAAAAAAAATTCTACTTTAACAAAATTGGGCTTTAATATTGTCATTTCATAAAATTTTATATAACAGTTTTAATGAATTGATTTATAATTGTAGTTAGGGTTAGAGAGAATTTTAAGGTTAGAGTTAATATTATTATTAAAATCAATGTGTGATTTTGAGAATATGATTGGATCATTTGTGCACCATTTTAAAGACATTTGTGCACAACTACTAAGACATTTGTTCATTAGTACTAACAATTTTGGGTGCATAGTTATTGGGGCATCTTTAAGTGAGTATTGGATGATACTTTGAAATGACTACTTTTTAACACTTAAGGACTCTCTTAATACTCGATGAGCCAACAAATAATTTTAAGTTGCCAACTCACATACAAAGACACCTCCAATATATTACTAGACACACATTATACTACCCATTTTTAATGTATTATTGTTAAACTTTGTTTCTTGCCCTAATTATAATAATTAGACAAAAAATAATTAGAAACTTAAATCTCTTTTAAGATTCAAAGTATTCTAGTTGAACTCTTTGGGAATTGTAACTTTTAGGTTTGGAAATTAGTCAAATGAGCAATGATATTTGTGTTTGCAAGATACTTAGAATGTTTTGCAATAGATTATACTTTCAAGTCATGACAAATCTAGAAATATCTAGAAAGGCTATTAATATTCCAACCAATGCATTAGTGAATAGTAAAACTCTTTTGAAGACAAATGACACAGTAGTACTTGAAACCAACTCAACATCAATGAATTGAGAAGGACTACCAAAGCAACATTGAAGTATGTTCAAACAACGTTATGAAGAATTGCCGTGAAAAAATTCAAAAAGTTAGCCAAACAAATCAAGAAGCATTCTTTATTGTTTGTCTACACTCTCTCATATGCTACCCAAAGTATATCTCACTATCAACATAACTATTGCACCTTTTTTGGTGCAAGTACTAATTTTACTATCTTAGATTGTTTATATGTATGCTTTTTCCTTGCAACTTGAAATACATCTTAATTTTCCTTCTAAATTTTTTAATTATAAAATTATTATTAAAAAGTTACGTATAATACAGAATTAATTAATGAATAAGATATGAAGAGATTGATGCACCGTTCAAGAGATTACGTACAAGAGACTCCACCTATAAAGAAAAATACACTGCCGAGGTAGACTAATTTAAAAAACAAAAACAAAAACAAAAAACATATAAAGAGGCACAAACGTCACTCATGACCAAATCCCCAGGAGTTTGAAGAAACACGCTTAAATTATAGCTGCGACTAGATTTCAGGCTTGGCATGTTAAGCAGTGAAAACGTCCGAATGATCTAGATCATTCCATCGGCAAACCCAACCTTGGATGGACTCAGTCATCCGATTATTAGCAAGATCGGCTGACGTCTGAACATCTGCTTTTCTATATAAAAGTTTCTGCTTGAAGCTTTACCTCCGTAGAGTGTATTTTGTTTTGCAGGTTCTCCGGAATTGGCCTCAGCAATTGTTTCATTCAATTTGATTCGACCCATCCTCTGTAATTTAAAATCTCATTGGGCATAACAGTATTCTGAAATCAGAGAATCAGAATCATGGATTTTGAACTTAGGGCAGCGAAGGAGAAATTGGAGCGCGAGCAGAGAGAGAGAAAGGAAAAGGCGAGGATCAGAGCTGAACGGGAGAGGAAAGCACGAGAGGAAGCACACCGCCGGCAGGAGAGCCTGGAAGCCGTTCAGCGTGCTCGCAGAATTGAAGCTGAGCTAGCAGCTCAAGCTGTACGTACCTCTACCTTCATCTTTTCGACCTTTGCT
This sequence comes from Chamaecyparis obtusa, assembly GCA_027943335.1. Taxonomy (NCBI): domain Eukaryota; kingdom Viridiplantae; phylum Streptophyta; class Pinopsida; order Cupressales; family Cupressaceae; genus Chamaecyparis; species Chamaecyparis obtusa. The sequence continues at coordinate 146,336 of BSBK01005905.1, forward strand.
AAAAATTTCCTTACCTAACAAGCTGTCACGTATTATATTAGACATCATCAGGGAAATTGGGGAATGATCTGTATGTAGAATTCTCGTATAAGGGGTCTCATACACGAAATTGGTGTCTCAGTTCAGTGTGACCTAGGAAACTATCCTTACATTTTGTATGTAAATTTATTATTGCATTAAATAAAACAGATCTAATCATAGTCACCAGGAAACTCCATTAGAGGAACATGGTCCAGGCCACGTTCCTGTCATCAGTTTCCTCCTAGTACTCACAATTTTCACCCTGGATACCTTTCTGCATGGTTCGATTTGTGTCGGACAGAGGAAGGGATTCGACACTCTTAACCCTCGATCAAGATTTGGATAACTATATTTGTACGCAATCTAGCTGTATCCTTATTCATTTGTTCGTGTACTTCAACTAGATAAACGCCCCTGGTATCCGTATCCCCACGTCTCCAGTTAAATAGGTTTCATACGCCAAATTGGTGTCTTGTTTTTATTTTATAAAATTACATATAATAGAATGCTTACATCAATCCAGGAGATGGAGGTAGGTCATCCATTTTGACCCCCCAACCTTTGCCGCTAAAAGCCCCTACTAATCTCAGTAATAGTGACATCGCCAATGTCCACGGCCATGAGCTGGAGATTCATGGCGGGAGCTGGGGAATCCAGATAGTAACACAAGGTGATTTTTGCAAATCCCAATAAGAGTTTGGAGTTACTAAACCTGCGGGGACACCTTTTTAAAATTTTAATGGTTCGACCTAGATCAATAACACAGCATTAGAGATTGCCATTTCTTTGTTTGCCTCGGGAAATTAAGAATCTATATAGCTTTGACTGAGAATAGCGCTGACTACATATCTTTTTCAATGCTGTTCTACTACAGAACACTGATAAGGAGAGATCAGTTAAATCTCATATGATAACATATTTTAAATGCTGTTCTTGTAGCTGCTTTGACTTTTGTAAAGCTGATAACCCGATCTTTTTACTATTAATTTGTTTTAAAATCTGTTCAAATAAGACCCATTTGTTGTACCAGCTCTTATGTTTCTGTTTTCTGTTAAGAACAATGGACAATGTGTAATGATAATCACCTTGATTTCAAAGGTCAAACGGAATTTTAATTCCAGTTTCAAAGCTAAACTGAGTTTCATTTATAGAAGCCAGCCCTAGGCACATGCTAAACACCATAATCAGGATTATAGTGTAGCATTTTAGTGTTCCTTTTCCAGACTGTTGAATGCATTTTCACGTATCAGTCAAAGATGAAAGATCGGTATATAACTTACTAAGGGATCTCTGTCATCTCCATGGTTTAATCCTTAGAAATGAATTTATTTACTGTTCCGTCTCTTTAACAGGAAGATTATTAACAAACTGTAAGAAAAGGATATTTCAATTCGATTTTTTTTTGGTGACTTAATCGCATAATACATTCAAATAGAAAGTTGCAAGGTCTTAATAGCAGATATGAGAGCTGAGCCTCTTTAGCTTAATTCAATCTCTCCTGGCCTTTTTATTCTAACTGGAAATGGATAACGTCTATTTCAAATTTACTTTTTTTTTTATAATAGTAAAGCAAAATATGAAACTAGTGAGATATTTCGCGAGCACCCTAAGGTAGTGTCAGTAAGTGATATTTTTCCTCAAGTCATCTGTAACATAGTCCAAGTAAAGCCAAAGTAAGCTCCTTAAAACTTTATCTTGTTTCACTGTAACATCAGATAATTTCAATTTCTGTAGTGTTTAGGTGTATGAAAAATAATTTCTTTTGATGTAATACCAGAAGCTGTTTTGCTGGTTTACAAACTGCATTTATCTTTGCCTGTGATTGTTTTGATTTAGGTGGAACATTTATGTAAAGAATGAATATCAGAAAATCTTCAGGCTTCTCAATTTTTTAGTTCTTTACAATGACTGGATATTTGTTTCACATGTTGTTCCAATCCAACATGATTACACAAGGTTTCCAATGCAAGATAAGGACCTTTTTAACTTCTTTATGAAACTGCAGGGCAGATATTTAACATATGCCTATTTTTGCTGTCAACTATTCCTACTTGTTTTGTTTGAAGTTTTAACTTTTTTTATAGAGATCTGCCTGAGCACACTTTCTTATCAAGGGCCACTTTTACATAGTATTGATATGAATCTTAGGAAAATCTTCTGGATAAACTGCTCAATTCAATTCTATAGAATTATACCTTTATGCTTCTCTGGAGAGTCTACTTGTAATTGCTTCTCCTTCTTTTGCTTAGGCTATCTGATTAATGGGTGTCTCAAATGGATTACTGTAAGACTACTAATAGAAAGTTTCTACCTTTCCTTGTTTGGTATTGAATATAAATCACAAAAAAACATATAGATAGAGGAGTTTTTACTATAAGGACATTTTATTTGAAAACAAAAACATATCGACAATAGACTGATAATTGCTTTTGTTCAGGTAGATTTGATGCTGCAGATGGAATGACAATACAAAAGTCACTCTTTTAGCTTGTTAATATTTATTATTTTGAGGAATCTCCTGTGGGTACACATCTGGGATTTGTGTTTTTAAATGCTGAAATGTTTAGTGATTCTAGCTTTTAGAGCTTTTAGATATTTTTAAGACCTAGACTGCTGATTAGCGAACTCTGAACTTATCTATCATGAAATTCTGGCTTGATCTTTTTGATACAGAAACCTGAATTTAAATTAGAATGATATATTTCAAAATTTGAAATTTGAAATGGTTTTGTTTAGTATATGTATTGGTATATGACATTCTAAACTTAATTCTCTTTTTAGCTGCATACATACATACATACGTATGAATGTACCAAAAACGTACCCAACCCCCCAAAAAATTCTGCTGTACCAGCATTTCGTACCCATGTACCCGAACCTGTTCCCATTCCCAATTTGGCAACTTAGGTTCCATGAGAAAAATGAAACTACAAAAGCATGTAAAATTCATGGAAAATAATATTATTGGAGTTTACCGCCAGACAAATATTCTAAGCTTTAAAGGTTGTTAGGGTTGAACCTTAATCTAATGTTGCATGTTTAATGCGTAGATATGCATTCTTTGTAAGAATGATTTGTGCACTTTTCAGTTTGTAGTAAAGAGAAACACAGTTCCTTTTATACCTCCGTTTCTATATGCCATTCATAAAATGAAACCTTGATATGATAGTCTTAGTCGTTTTACTTGTATTTTCTTGGTTCTTCTTTTCCCATCACCCTCTGATTTCAACATTATTTTCAGGCAAGGCAGAGAGAAGAAGAAGATATGATTATTGGAAATGGAATCAAATTCAATACTACTCTTCATGCCATTCTTTATCATGGCTCTGGAGATAAGATCAAATTGCCTCCATCATCCTTTGACCAACTATCCGCTGAGGGAGCTTTAGACAAAGGTCCTATGTTTTTTGAACTATCTACTGTTAACAAGCAAGACAGTTCAGGTTTAACAGAACAGAAAACAACTCATTCAGGAGTTTTGGAGTTTACTGCATCGGAAGGCTTTGCTGAACTTCCTCCACAGGTTTGGCAAAATTTATTTTCTATGAACTCTCAGAGCCCCTTAGTTAGGATAAGGTATGCAAGACTGCCGAAGGGAACATATGCAAAATTGCAGCCTGAGGTGTTGGGCTTTTCTGATATCCCTAATCACAGGGCAGTCCTAGAGACAACATTGCGTCAGCATGCAGCACTTTCAGAAGGGGATTTACTTGTTGTCCACCATGGAGGGATGGAGTACAAGTTGAGGGTTCTAGAACTCAAGCCTTCTTCTAGCATCTCTGTGCTTGAGACAGACATAGAGGTTGATATAATTGAACCTTCCATGGTCGCCGGTACCATGGGACAGGGTATGCTAATTCCACTTGTGCTGGGAAAGTCAGAAACAGGGGTTGTTGAAGAGGGAAAATATAATTACTACAAATTTCTGATAGACAGTAAAATTTCCGATGCTGTTACAGAAGGGGAGTTGAATATTCTAGTTAATCTGGTGATTGAAAATACTGACACGAATGGAGATGCGGATCTGTATATTTCTCAACATCCACTTTTGTTTCCCACTCAGCATCAACACCAGTGGTCATCCCATGATGTGGGTACAAAAGTTGTATCCCTTACAGGAAAGGGGATATCCCTTGCCGCCGATACATATAGCATTGGTGTTTATGGGTTTAGAGGAATTAGTAATTACAAAATTACTGTTGAGTGTCAACCATCTATCCAGAGTGGGGCTGTGGGACAGAAACTTGGAACTGTCACAACGGCAAAGTCTGGTATTGACTTAGCTTCCTCTTCACAGACAGGTGCGGATTCTGAACAATGTCAAAATTGTAAACAGTTTGTACCTGCCAGAACTATTGCTCTTCATGAAGCGTACTGCAAGAGGCACAATATAGTATGCCAATATAAAGGCTGTGGAGTGATACTAAGAAAAGGAGAGGCAGGAAAGCATGTTCATTGTTTTAAATGCAGCAGGGCATTTCAACAAGAAGAGATTGCGAAGCACATGAAAGTGTTCCATGAGCCCTTACATTGTGGATGCGGAGTGATACTGGAGAAGGAAGAAATGGTAAGTAGTTCCATGCTTTTTTTCTAGATGTGATTCTGCTCTACATAGTTTTTCGTATGGGTTTTTATTCACGTCTTCAGAGATAAAAATTGATTAAAGACAGGTATATGACTTCAGAAATGCATGTAACCATGTATAAGACATAGCATTAGTTGTTTTAATGCATAATTTGAGCTTTTTAATAATACCTTGAATTCTCTGCTGACAGGTAATTCACCAATCTTCAGTCTGCCCATTGAGAAGTATAACTTGTAAGTTCTGTGGGGACATGGTTCAAGCGGGAAATGCTCCTGATGACGTTCGTGATCGAATACGTGGATATTCAGAGCATGAGAGTCTGTGTGGTTCTAGGACAGCACCATGTGATTCTTGTGGCCGGGCAATTATGCTCAAAGAAATGGATCTTCATAGAATTGCAGTACATGAGAAAGTGGCATCTGAAAATGAGAATTCTGCTGGTTCTATATCATACATGGCACCAGATTCTGATGGCGCAGTTAATCATTCTGTACCCCAAATTTCGACATTCCAATCACAAATAAGCGGGTCTACACAAAGTCAAAGTGCTGAAAGTTTGGCGTGTCCCATCTGTAATAAGACATTTATTGGGAAAGAATCTGATTGGCAGTTGAATGCTCATTTAGACAAGGAGCACTTCACTCATATTGCTCATGATAGTGTTTTAGAAGACGCCCCTTCAATTCCAGATGATTCTCTACATACACAAGATATGTCTCTAAGAACAATGCTTGTGTCTTGTCCCATTTGTGGCATGAGTGTCCATAGCGAGAGGGATTTAAGCCAGCATATTGACTTGGTACATTAAAATTTCAACAGGAACCAATAGTCAGAGCAATATTTCATTCACTCCTAATATAATTCTGTAAAAGAAGTATATTGAATGCAGATTCTTACACCAGAATAAGCAATTGAAGTTTTTATTGCTTTTCTTTGTATTTCTTATGAACATGGCATCTGATGGCTCCAGGCTTTTCAAGATGGTCTCCTAAGAAAATACTATATCATTTACAGATATTTCTTATTCTGGATATCTTCAACAATTATGACTTCCGTGAGTTCTGAAGTGTTTAATTTTCTTTCTAGTCTATATTCACCTAGATTATGTTGGAATGAAGGTTAAGCTACTATGGAGTAAAGTACTAAGCAAATTTTCTTTTATGGTCAGATGTTGCATTATACCTAGAGGGTATCGCCCTTTATAAATGTCAAAAAGAAGTACTTACGGACTTGTCAAATGATCTTAGACTGCTCACACAAAATGGGTAGCTTGCTCTCCTGTTGTTTCTATGTTGTACCCCTGTAGACATTTTAAAGGTGTAAGATCATCCATATTTCAAATAGGCAGAAAGGTGTCCAAAAAGGGTTACGTGTAATTGCCACTTTGTAAGTGTAAGACCATTATGGAGACATCTGGATGACTCTCGGCACATGTATGATCTATGTTAAGATTGGTTTATGTTCATAATGAGAGCTAAGGCATAAAAAGTTTTGAATTGATACTCATTTCCATATGCATAAAATAATTCTGCATGGTTCGGTAAGCTGTGATTTTTCAGCACTGTTTTTGCTCCCCATTAAATGAAGAGTAGGGCTAATGACGTTAACTTAATTATTTTTCTTGGAATTCAATTAAGCGAGAATACAAGAAAATTGCATGGATATAAATCTAGAACTGAAAGAAACTTAAATTGAAGTATTTTTCATTATTTATTTTCAAAATTTTGGCAGGAGAGGATATTTGGGTGCAATTTCAATTCAGAATAATGTAACAAATGATTGCTTTTCTTGCTTTAAAAAATAAACTGAGGAATATATTAAAGATGACAGTCACTATTTTTTCAGTTTATAATATTGTTTTTATTGTTTTTGACTTTAATTTTATCAATATTTTAAACATCAACGATTTAGACTACACTACATGATCCATCATCATAAAAATAAAACTCGGTATAGATTGTACACTGACTGCTCCTGAATTTCAAAGGGTGAACTGGGAACCAAAAAGGAGAAGACAAGAGGGCATAGACAAATCCATCACTGGTTGGTTCGATCCCACCAACTAATAGAGAATCCGGGCACCTATCCCACTATAAAATTCCAAGAAGTGCCCCTACTAATCTACGAAGCGAAAGGCCCTAACTAGCAATTGATCAAAGTACCCAGCCTACGGGCCAGTCATCCCCCCGAAACATCCTCTGGGAAACAGCTCGACTATCCACGCTCCAGCTCCAACCCCAACCATTGTGGAAAACAATCTTGTAAGCGGGTTAGTTTATAATGTTGATAATAAGCTTGAGTGGAATGTCAACCTTGTGAATTTTAGGAAAACCATAAATGCATGGGCAGTATCCTTGCTTCGCATGAGGCACTTCTTAGTGACAGCATCGAAAGAAGAAGCACTGGAACCTTATACATTTTTTTTTTAAAATTTTGGAGGTAAGATCATGAGATGGGGTTTTGTACATCATCATACTATTAAGGAGGTATAGCATTTTGCAGACAGTCTTGCTTCGCCAAGATGATGGTGATGTGAACTCTATTAGCTTTAACAATAAGAGTCTTTCAAATCTATTAGATTTCCACAATCCATACGTATGGTATTCCAGTTTCTGGATTCGATTGTGTAGGTTTTTTTACCATCGACATTTCAGATCATACTACATGATCCATCATCATGTTCCTCTTGCTCTTGCTCTTTGACATCTTAATGATGGATCATGTAGTATGATCCGAAATGTTGATGGTAAAAAAACCTACACAATCGAATCTAGAAACTAGAATACCAATGACAGTCTTATTTCAATAACCTCTTGAAAATATCAAACCCAGTTTTATAGATGTTGGTCTTTAGGGTTCCACTTGCCTTAAAGTAATGCATCATGAAATCATTAGACAATGATCTTGCTATCTTTTTTATTTTTGTAAAAAATCAGTTCTAGGCATGGGTGAAAGGTTTGCAAGTCACAACAAGGTTAAACCTTATTTTAGAACATTCTATAGAAGAAGTTCAATGTGGCATGGTTGATGGTCCCATTAGCAGGGATTTTTTTAGTGGTGAATATTCGCCAATTGGCCAATATGTCACGATCGGGTGATAGAAATTGGCGAATAAAACAATCAAATGCAAGTTGGATCATTCGTCCAGATTTTATAAAATGGTCATATAGTGGTTGGAATGTTCGCCACTATTATTACGTAATTTCAGTTTGGTAGTCGAGTTCTTCGCCTATATTTCTCTTTACTGTTTACTCTTATTCGCCACGGATTAAATTGAGTGTCTCTTTCGAGGATCATCATTCGCCAAATTCCCATTTTCCTATGTGAAATTTTTATTTGTCCTAGGACCCAATTCGCCATGCATCACACGCAATGGGGTCCCAAGTTCCCGCCCTATTCGCCCACTCGATTACTTGAAATTACGCGGGATTCGCCAAATATTAGTTCTTATCATATGTAATGGTCGACCCATTTGCCAAAATGGACGATGCCGATTATGAGGCAAAATCTGATGGCTGATATGAAAACGGTTTATTTGTAGTTGTCTATTTAAGATATATGAGTTTCATTATTGAAACATGCCGGAAAGAAGGAGCCTTCGAGAGATTTTCATTTAGTACTTAGCAGCATAATAATTCAGTTGATTCTGAGCTTAGAGCTCACAATTGCGATCGGTAGCGAACCGGAACGACTACGACTACGAGTTCGTAGTATTTTATTGCAGCCTTAATTTGATGGAGATGTCATAGTCAAATTTAAACAAGAAGAGGACTAATGAAGGTGGAGATGTCCAAGAGAGGCCAACGAAATGCAGAAATATATCTTCATACTTTGGCGGGGGTAGACGCAACAGTGTTGGTCAAAGTAAGGAAGGTACATCATCAGAGGAACCTGTACAATCTCAACCTACACAGGAGTCTTCAACAAATTGGGGAGTGTCATCGATGTACAATACCTATTGTACATCGAAGAGTGACGGCGTCCGGACATGAGTTATCTTCTAGCGTCGAAAACCTTGGTTGTTTTTGGTCGTTCGCCTCTGGGCAGTTAAACCTCTGATACCAACATCTCTTATGTGCACTGCTACGATTGTGTGGGACCCAATTCTTTATCATGTTAGTCGTCGCTAGGTTAGGGAATGGAGAAAGTCTAATCAGCGAATGGGGGCTTGCCTTTATTGCTAAAACACAATGGTGGGTCCTAGTGTCCGGATGAGTCAAAAGGTCTTGACATGTTAGAGCATCAACGGTGGCCGCTAAAGCACAAGGGAGTTGTCAGAGATATGCGAAATCACGACGGCTGTTGATTCTTCTTTACGGTGTAGGGTTTCAAACTGTGGGTCCATGGTGACATGTATGCACAAATGGTGCTCTCTTATTGGCCGAAGGAAATAAAGAGGTGGAGTGTTGTCAGCGGGGCTTGGGCTAGAGATTTTGATCGACGGGCGGCGTGTGATTGCATGGAATATTCTCTCCCCATGCGATCATGCGCCCACCGTCCGATTAGATGTCGTTGGTTTGTATGCAGTGGGACCACGTGATGATTCATCGTTGAGTATGTGCGCTGCTGCGATTGTGAGGGGCCCAATTCTTCATCATGTTAGTCGTCGCTAGGTCAGGGAATAGAGAAAGTCTCCAACAAATGGGAGTTTGCCTTTATTGCTAAATCTCAATGGCGGGGCTTGGTTTCCGGATGAGTCAGACGGTCTTGTCATGTCAGAGCATCAACGGTGGTCGCTAAAGCGCAAGGGAGTTGCCAGAGATATGCGAAATCATGTCGGCCGTTGATTCTTCTTTACGGTGTAGGGTTTCAAACTGTGGGCCATGGTGACATGTATGCACAAATGACACTCACCTATTGGCCGAAGGAAATAAAGAGATGGAGTGTGGTCAACGGGGCTTGGGCTAGAGATTTTGATCGACGGTCGGCGTGTGATCGCATGGAATATTCTCTCCCCATGCGATCATGTGCCCACCATCCGATTAGATGCCGTTGGTTTGTTTGCAATGGGACCATGTGATGATTCATCGTCGAGGTGTTAGGTTGTGATTGGCTAAGCTGGTAAAATGTTCAGTTGTCGCATGATCGCATGTCAGAAATTTTTGACATGCGACCAAGCGACCGGTTACTTCTTGTGCTGGGTCCATTGGAGGGGAGGGTAGTGGTCCCGCTGGCGGTTATGTGGCATCCTGTGGGTGGCTGTCGCATGATCGCATGTCAAAGTTTTCTGACATGCGATCATGCGATTGGTTGACACCTGTTCCTCAGCCCGGTGGTAGATGGTGATGCAACATTTTCCGATTGGTCGATGTGGCGGAGACATGAAAATTATCGATGGGGCCGTGGTCAGAGGGACTTGCGGGTTGGCCAGCGTGTTTCAAGATTTACGGCTGGTGTGATAGTTTGTCGCATGTTCGCATGAACCAATTTCATGCTTTGCGATCATGCAACAAACCCTGTGTTTTGGCGGTGGCGGTCATACGGCAAGGTAGAAGGGTGACGTGGAGGTATGTCGCATGTTCGCATAGCCCATTTCCTGGCTATGCGATCATGCGACAATTGTTCAAGCCTTAACTCTAAGATGAGATGACGTTTTACTTTTCATTCAAGCCTTAACTCTAACCAATTATTCTATCGAGGTAATGAATAGATTACACGTATCTGTCAGTACATTGCTTTAATTCTACACATCGCCTATGGTAAATGGTAATATACTCAGTACATTACTTAAAACTTTACTTTATTTCTATCTAATAAATGCCAAATTAAGAATGATACTTTTCGGGCATATTGCTGGTCCTTATAACATTTACTGAAAACTATCGGCGGAAACATGACACGTGTCATGTTTCCACAGATAGTTTTCAGTAAATGTTATAAGGACCAACAATATGCCCGAAATTCGTCTTTGGCTATTGATACGTATTAAATCCAATGGACGTTTGTCGTTTGAGTTTGACGTCATTATCATAGTCATGGATGATGGGACTGGGACTATGGGACCCGATGCAACGTGTCAGTATTCAAATTTCCAATAACAAATAAATTAATTCAACTATTTGGAAAATAATTTCGCCATTTTTTTTATAAATATGGTATCGGTTATTAAAATATTCGCCAACCAATACCCATATTTCAAAACATAATTCACCATCAATATTAATAAATTTATTTTAAAAAAAAAATTTAATCGCCAGTTTTTTATAAAAATTGTGTAAACTATTAAAAAAATTGCCACCAAATATCCATAGATTGACGCATAATTCGCCAACACTATTAAATTTTTTTCACCCAAATCACATGTGATTCGCCACAATTTTATACTTTTCGGGAGGGGGGGGGGGGGTTCCTTAAAGTTATCCCTGCCCATTAGTTGAGGGAAGGTGGGGTTGAAAGGCTTAATATCAAATCTAGGAGGTAAGAAAATTCAAACAAATGAAGTGTTTTAATAATATCCACGAGGCCGAATAACCTATCTAAGGAGATAGATATCATAAGAGGGTAAGTAACAAAGGAGGTTGGAAGGAGAAGGCTAACATGACAAAAGCCAAAAGGAAGTGAAGGTGGGGAGAGGCAAATATGAATTAGGATGTGGATGAAATTTGTAATTTATGCCCCATTTCTCATGTTGGTTTAACTTGGTGGAATGGTTTCCATTTTCCATAATTTATTTTATTTTTCTCTTGAAATAGCTATCTTCTTAAGGTCTTGTAAGAAAATACAGTGTTTAGATCTAGAGGAGCGATCCAAACCTTGTGGTGACAGATTGTTCATTCTTACTATTATAGGGATTCTACAATAGCATACAATCTTGTAGACTATTGAATTTAGACATCTTTTGGGGCTTTTGGTTGAAGCAATAAGATTTCAAATGGAGGAATGTCATTTAAGTTACAATTAATATATTTTTAAAGGGAAAAAAGTTGTTGGAAGTGCCTTTTATGTAGAGAAGGGTGGCAACATTGGCAATACATGAGTTTGATTCATTTTGTTAGGAACTATAATGGATTGGGCTTATTAAATTCTTTGGTGATATGAGTTACAATATCCATTCAATTTGAGGATTTTGGCCAAGTGGGATAGCTCATGGTCGATGTGATTTGTGTTGCAAATGTGAAAGGCTAATATTTTGAGATTTTTTAAGATGCTCTCTTTTTCAGCATGGTGGTGATGAGATGAGGCATGTAGATAGAGGCTACTATGGATAGCTTTATAATAGACAAAATGGGCTTAGGGAAGATGGTTGTTTTCAAGTTCTTTAGCAAGCTTGATGTACACCAACATGTTTTAAGTGACCATGGAAGTCTTCTAATTTATCTAGCTCATGGGACTGGTATATGTTGGTGTCATCCATATATACACCACCATTTTGGTTTTACGAGAAAGGAATTGAACACCAACTCTTCAAAGCACTCCATGTAAAGGTTGGCCATAAGGAGGGAGAGAGGTGATCTCACAACAAACACCTTTGATTGTTCATAAACCACTTCTTGGAAGGAGTAAAAAATGGATTTAAGCTTCTATAAGGGAAACAACTTGAGCATTTGTGTTGCCTCTAAGTTTTCAAAGTAATGAATGGGGACTTTGGTGAACAAAGATTTATCATTGAAGTTTACCTAAGTGTCAACATCTTCAACCTTCTTATCTTTGAACTCCATAAATTGGGTAAAATCCTTAAGGAAAGATCTAGATTGACTCCAAAAGAGTAGACATAATGCTGGCTAGTTGGGAAACAATCTTGCAATCAAGTTAGTTAGTGTTGATAATAAGCTTGAGTGAAATGTCAACCATGTGAATTTTAGGAAAGCCATAAATGCATGGGGTAATATCCTTGCTTGGCATGAGATGCTTCTTAGTGACATCATCAAAAGAACAAGCAATAGAACATTTTGCAATTTTTTTTTGTAATTTTGGAGATATGATTATGAGATAGGGTTTTATAGATCATGCTAGCATTTAGGAGGCATAACATTTTAGAGACAATCTTGCTTTTTCAAAATGATATTAATGTTAACTCTATTATCTTTGACAAGGCCAATGTTGTCATTTTCCATTAACCTTTTGAAAATTCCAAACTCAATTTTAGGGATGTAGCTCTTCAGGGTTTGGCTTGCCTTAAAGTGATTTCATAAACTTGTCTATGTTCATTAGCAAAATTACTAGTAATGATCTTGTTATAATTTTTTTTATTTCTATAAAACAATAATTCTAGGTATGGATGAAAGGGTTGCAGGTTAGAAGAAGGCTAAAACCTCATTTAAGAACATTCTATGCAAGGGGTTCAATGTGCCAACATTGATGGTCACATTAGTTGACGAAGATGTAGGGTTGAAAGGCTTGCTATCAAATCTAGGAGGTAAGATAATGAATGAATGAAGTGTTTTAATAACATACATGAGGCCAAACAACCTATGAGACCATCAAATAAGAAAACATATTTCTAACACAAAAGCCTAAACAATTAGGTTGCCCACACAACACCTACTTGATCTCCCTTTACTTTAGATCTCAAATTATCTTCAGTTGTGGATCTATGATCAAATAATCTATTAAAAAAAATATCCTCTCCTTTTCAAATAGGTTATTCTAGGAATTCACATTTAAAATTTTAATACAAATGCCTCAAATATTCAGGATAGTTAGAGACTCTACAATCTAGTTCCATTCCATTTTCACTAGTTCCAAAGTATAGAAAGATCATATTCTACCTACTCGGTCTTCTTTAGGCACTATGCACCTTTTGATTTAACCCCAAGTTGTATCGTGTTGCTTACAAACCAAAGAATCCAACTTTTTCTCTTGTCTCTCTTTGCAATACATTTTGAGACCATCGTTTCCCATTTAAGAAAATGTCTTGTTGGGTTTCCAAATAGTTGCTCCATAATATGAACATTATTTTATCTTTAGATTGGGTATTATCAATAAGGTAAAAAAGAAAAATTTATCAATAAATTGAGGAGTTAATGTTAATTGATGATGTACGTTGTCTCCCTTATACTTTGACTTTAACTCAAGTGGGTATTGCTATAAGTAGTTTAATATGATTTTAAACCAATTAAAATGGAATATGCTTACAATAATCAACACTAATACCTAATAGATGATTGGTCCTCATTATTCGTTGGTACATGTGAGATGTTGGATCAGATGGGGTACATCCATATTGACTAAGAGAGTGACATGATTGATGTTCACATTAATTGAGGGAGAGGTGGGGTTGAAAGGCTTATTATTAATTCTAGGAGGTAAGAGAATGAAGTATTTTAATAACAAAATGAAGGCAAACAACCTATGAGACCATAACCAACTACATTACTAAGCACGAGTTTTAGTCCATCGACCACTAGAAAGATACATTCCTTACCTTGCACATTGGGAAGCCCTGAGATGAAGTCCATCGAGATGCTATCCCACTTTTTCTCAGGTATAAAAAATGGTTGTAGTAGACTAGTTGATAGTGTGAGCTCGGATTTGTTTTGCTGACAGGTAGCACATTCCTGAACATATTGCAGGACATTGTTCTTGAGACCCTTCCATGAAAACCTTTCTCTGATTTGTTTGTAGGTCTTTAGGTACCCTAGATGCCTAACTAAGGGTGAGTTGTGCATCTCCTTTAAAATTTTCTCCTTCATCCTGGACTCAGGTACCAAATAAATCTCGTCCTTAAAATAAATGGCGTATTCGACTGTAATCACCTAAAATTGGTCTAGTAGAACTTGAGCTCCCTTTTTATCAAATCATCTCTTTGTTAAGCATCATTATGCAAAGTAACCTTTAAAATCCCCTTTGCATAATTAAATAAAAAATCTTTTATCAAGCTTATACTATGGTCTAATTTCTAGAGCTTGCATATTTAGTTAATTGCTATAACCTTGCTTTTAATATAAAGTACCTACACTTTTATTAAAAGAACACATTCATATGTGTTCACCCACTTAATCTTGATTAATTAGCAATTAAAAAGGATTTGTGCTTTTAAAATTGCTATTTTGTCTTATTCTACCTAACATCTCTCTTTTGCCTCTTAATTCTCACCACTCATCTCTACCTAACCTTGCATCTCCTTTTCATCCACTCTTTCTTTTGCCTCTTAATATTAGCCCTCCATTCTTGAGGCAATTCCTTTAAAAGAAAGCTCTTCCTTGGCTCAAGGGTCCACTCTTTTGCATTCTAGCTCTCTTGAATTCTTACAATAATCTTGCTAATTTGAATTCTTGGCTTTAGCTCTCTCATTTCTTAGCTTAGCTTAGCTTCATTTCTAGCTTAATCTTGCATTGTTAATCTAGTTTCTTTCTTGCATTGCTCCAATAGAATAGCTCTTGCATTCTCATTCTAGATTACTATTTTCTTGCATTTATCTTAGCTTAATCTCTCATTTCTAGCTTGCATCCTTACATCTTAGCTTCATTTATTGCACTTTGAATCTTCCATTTTGGAGTAGTCAAGTCACTAATCCTCTATGTCGATTTGATGAACATCATGAGAAGGATTAAACTCACTTCAACTAGGAAGCTATGAGCCGCCTCTTGAGATCTCCTCTTTCATGGATTCTCTCAAGTGTAATGGTCCATAAAATCAAATTTAGCTCTATTTCTTGCATTCAGTTCTTTGTTGTCGCAAGTTCGTCACTTTGATTTTATAGGCTAAAGAATCGTACAACATTTCTTACTATACCTAGGCGATATTTCAACATACTGCTAGGTGAAACTTTGCATTTTCTAAAATATCATTCCGTGTTTTAGAGAAATGTCACTTGCTTCATAAAGAAATATCGCTCGAACCTATGAAGTATATCGTATTATTCTCAAATGTTGTTCTACTTCTTTATGGTCTGAGGTACGATTTTCTGATAGACTCATTAACTATTGCCCAGATTTAATTTCTGTCACAGTTTGAGTTTTAGCTGAGGTTGCTTGATTTTTCTTGCATTTTCTGATTCTCTGGTCTTTAAACAACAACTAACAAGTGATCTTGTAGGGCTATTGCTTCCATTTACATAATTTTTATGCCCTAACTTATAGTTTTGTAAGGTTTTTCTTGTTAAAAGAGCTCAATATCTTCATGCCTATTAATGTTTTGTTATGTAGGACGCTTGTCAAAGACTCAATCTTGAAACTACTAATGCTATTTGTCTTGTAGGTTGCCTTGGAGATACAAATCAACTTTGTGCTTTCTTACATTTGATTTCTAGGTACCTAGCTTAACTAGAAGGCTTCTTGTCTTGTGATTGATTGAGTAGTAGGAGAGTATGCTCTTTTCCTTTTGAAAAATCAGAAATCTTGACCTGCTCAGTTGATCATTTGCAATTAGTCTTGGATAAATGAACATGTGCTTGATGTGTCTAGGAGACACTATGGATTAGGAGAGTATGATATTTTCCTCATGGAAAATTAGAAATCTAGACCTTCACTAGCTATCTATTTCTTTTCTTGCATTTACCTTTATAGGGCCTGCCAAGAGAGAAATCTTTTGGGAACGACCCAAGTGGGGCACAATCAAAACTAGCTAACTCCACCCCACTATAATCAAATTCTTCCTTCAATCTAAAGAGAGGGAAGAATTGGCTATTTCTATTCCTAATGCTTCTTCATGTGTAGGGCCTAGTTGCCTAAATCTTGCTAAGCAAGACTACACTTGATTGGGCGCTTGTAGGGATTTCTTGGTCTAAATCTTGTTTACAAGACTACAAGAGAGGTACATTCACTTTGTATAGGGCCGAGAGGTCTAAATCTTTCTTGCGAGACTATGCATTTTGGGTGCTTGTAGGGCTATAGTCCTTACATTCTCTTGTGAAACTACAAGGGGTAGTCATGAACGAAGATTTTGACTAAACACCTTAGGACTTAGAGGCTATCCTCTTTGGTCATGTGACTTACTTTGTGCAAGGATTGATCCAAGTGGACTTTACCTGGATCACCCCAAGATACTCACCATATGTACTCCCTTGGATGGAAATCCATGACAAAGCCAACATCACTTTGTGTGAGGTGAAGGGGTGCCAAGTTGTGAGAAAAGGTTGGAACACTTCCCGCTTGACCTTAGGTAGTTTTGTTTGATGTTCTTTCTTGTGCTAAGATTTGTGAGAACATTTATTGAACATACACTTGATCTAATTGAACATTGTTATACTTTACTAAGACCTCACATATGCTTGTATACACAAGGTTGCTTTGTCCCTTGTTGGATTGTTTGAAGACTATTGCTTTCTCACATTCTATTGTTTCAAAATAAACCTTGTCTAGGAAATGCTTCAAACTTGTCAATCAATCTTGAAATCCTTTGAATTAAACTTCTGGACTAAGCTCAAACATTGTCAACATTGCTTCTCCATTGCTATCCTTAGCTCATCTTATTATTTAGTATATTCCATCATGTTAGGAATTGCGTCTAGCTAGAAAAGATTACTTTGGTCTCTTAACTACATTCTTGGCTAGTAGAATGTTCACTTGTCCACCATCTCTTTGATCAACTCTCTTGGATGCTCTATCTTATCTCTTTCTTGTTCACAAGTGCCTTACATAGGGATCTACCCGCAGCTTGGACATCTTGTGGTAAGTTATCTTTGCTAAATCTCTTGTTACCATAACTGATAACAATGTTGAAGATTGATTATCTGATGGAGTTGATGATGAAGACCGACCAATATTAGAGGAATACATGATAGTAGAAAGATTATATTAGTTGTAGTCTTGTCATTGATGTCAAGCAATTGATTTCTGATTTATATTATGTTGTGATATCATTCGGTAATGATATAAGATGAATGAGTTAAGGAGAAGAAGAAATGAGAAGTTGACAAGTTGTAGAACTGAAATGGGCAACTGATATAGATCATACAATGATTTGATTATGTTGATATAGTTGTTTTCTACCTAGCATATGAGTATGTTAAGTCGGTAAAGCATGGTGTTGAAGTTTTTACAATTCGGTAAGTAAAGTTATTTTGGCTACCAAGATGGAAAAGTCACTTAGTAAGGTAAAAGTAAAAAGTTGATCACTCGGTAAAGCGGAAATGTTTAGGCACCAAGCGATGTAACCGAAATTCTAATGAAGAACACCAAGCAAGAAAAAGATATTAAATATGGATGGAATCGACATTTAATGATTAGCTATGATGAGCTAGATGATCATTATGATGAGGAGAGTTAGGTACAAGAGATCTACGGTTATGAAAATTCAAGATGAAGATCTACGACAAGATCTAAGTTGCAAAAAGAGATGGAACAAGTTACTAGAAAAGTTCAAGTTCCTAGGTGAAAAGGAAATGTGTTACCGAGATCCAAATTTGATGGATAATGAATTGAACGGTCAAGATTGATTGAAGGAAAATGTAATAGATGAGATTAAGAGGAAAAAATTGTCTATATAAAGGATGATCTTGTATGGACAAATGGCTGGCAAACTGAATAGTTGAAGGGTTATTGACTATTGCAGAGAAGAAGAAATAGAGAGATTACAAGCGGACAAAAAATGATTTGACGAAGTGTTGATGCCAGTTGATTATGAAGAATTGAAGTGATGACTGAAGAGCGCATAAGGATCTGATTGAGAAAAGATAGTTGCACATCTATAGGTTATTTTTATTATTATTGCTTACTAGCATTTGTAACAGAGAAATCTCTTAACAAAGTAGACTTAACAGTCTTATTGTAAATCTTTGAGAAATGTGACATTCAAAAGAGTGTTTAAATCCCTCTAACAGGCCACTCCTAATAGGGTGAAGATCTTAATAGATCTGAGGTAAATCCCTTGACCTAGTCAAACCTAGCAGTGTGATTTCTAATCTTTAACTAGATTGGCTCTTAACCAGACGTACATCAAAAGAGTATTTTCTTAGTGGGTGACAATTCTCATAGTGGTTTTTTCCCAAAGCTGGGTTTCCATGTTAAATATTTGTGTTACACATTGTGAATGATTTACTAAAAGTTATATTTTATTTACTGTTGTTGGTAAATAATGAACTATGTTGTTACTGAGTTAATAAAAAAAAAGTTTGTTAAGGTATTTATGATCAGGATTACTGATTCACCCCCCCTCCATAATCCAACAATTGGTATCAGAGCCAAGTACTTTGAAGAGATAAGTTTAAATACTTGAGTAAAAGATCAGAAGATGTATAGGAGAGAAGTACCTACGTTGAATAAGGAAAGTTTCTCTACATGGAAAAATAGAATGAGATTGTATCTGTTTGGGATTGGAGATTCAGTACTACACATGATTGATAATGAATACACTCCACTGCCTACTGGACCTTTAACAATTGATCAAATGAGAGAAAGGAAGGAACACAACTCGGTTATGATAGAGATTGATTCTTCCCTATTTGCTATTGAATTTAATGATATCAAGGACCATGTTAATTCAAAAGAGATGTGGGATAGGCTCACACTTATTTATGGAGGAGATCAACATGTGCAAAAATCTAAGGTTGACAGTTTGAGAGGAAATTATGATGAAATGAGGACGAAAGATGAAGAGAACATCACACAATATAGAAGTAGAATAAAGGAAGTTGTTAGTGCTATCAGAGGTGCTGGTAGATCACTGAATAATGAAGAAGTAGTAGGTAAGATCTTGAGAACTTTGTCTCCTAAGTATGCTATTAGAGTATCTGCAATTCAAGAATTGAGATCCATACTGAATAATATTGTTACTCTTGAAGCCCTAGTTGGAAAGTTGACTGCATTTGAGCTAAGTAACTATGATAATAGTCTACCAACTATTGAGACAACCTTCAAGTCATCTATGAACATTGGAACATCAAGAAGAGAAAGAGAAAGTCACAACAATTCATATAGAAATAAGTATGACGGTATCCTGACCAAAGAGAAAGAACAAGAGGAATTTGAAGCCCTGGTGGCTAACCGACTACCTAGAGGCAAAGGAAAGTATAAAGGCAAGTTACCATTGAAATGTTTCAATTGTCATAAGATTAGACATATTGCATCTAGATGTCCTGACAATGAAAGAAATGATAAGAATGATAAAAGAGGCATCTGACACCAAAGATTCAGATACTTTAAGGACAATGGAAAGAAGTCTTGCTACCTAGCTTAGGAAGGTGTAACTAATGATGAATATGATGATACCGAGGAAGGATATGATGTTGTTTTTGTTGCTGTAAAGAAAGAATCAAATGAGGAAAAGTACGAAGATGAAAAAACACTTATTTCTCATGTAAGTAAACTAGACCCCTGGATTATTGATAGTGGTTGTTCACATCATATGACTGGTGATATTGATAAATTTGAGAACCTAGAAGAATTTGATGGAGGATTTGTCAGATTTGGCAATGATGCTCCATTTCTTGTGAAAGGTAAGGGATCTATTGTGCTAAATGAAAAGATGAAATGTAATGAAGTATATTGGGTTAGAGGATTGAACTACAATCTATTAAGTGTTGCACAATTAAACAATACTGCCCACTGACTGGAATTTCAAGACAAAAAATTTAAGATCTATGGTGCTGATGGAGATTTGATGAATTT
This sequence comes from Chamaecyparis obtusa, assembly GCA_027943335.1. NCBI lineage: Eukaryota > Viridiplantae > Streptophyta > Pinopsida > Cupressales > Cupressaceae > Chamaecyparis > Chamaecyparis obtusa. The sequence continues at coordinate 166,430 of BSBK01005905.1, forward strand.
ACTATCTTTTATAATCAACATGGAATTAGAAGACAAGTGTCTGCACCGAGGACTCAACAAAAGAATGGGATAGCTGAGAGAAGAAACAAATCTATTTTTGACTGTGCTAAAACTTTGTTGATTGATAAAAAGATTGTACAAACATTCTGGAGAGAAGCTATCAGTACTGCAGTTTACACTCTCAACTAAATACACTTGGAGAAAGGCACAAACAAGACACCCTATGAATTATGGTTTGGGCACACACCAAATGTAATTTATTTCAAAATATTTGAAGTGGGTGTTATATATTGAAAGATTCTAGAATTGGAAAGTTTGATTCTAAAGGTGATTTAAGAATATTTCTTGGTTATTCTTCAAAGAGTAAGACATATAAATGTTTAATCAAGGATTCTAACAAAATAGTTGAAAGTGAAAATGTAAGAGTTGATGAGTTTGCAGAAAATAATGATGAGGATAGTAAAAAGGAACTTGAGGATTATAAAAGATTTGTTCATGTACAAGATGACAATTTGGTTGACACAACTGAGCAGCAGCAAGTAGGAACCGATGAACAAGATGGCACTCCACTGAGAGATGAAATCAATGATGAACAAGCTACCGAACTTGTATTGGAAAAGTATGTGAGAAGACACCACTCATCGAGAAAAATTATTGGAGATAAGAATGCAAGAGTTATGACAAGAAGTAAGTTAAGAGACAACACTTGTTTGATTTCCGAATATGAGCTTAGATTGGTAAAAGATGCACTAGAGAATGAAGACTGGATGAATGCTATGAAAGAAGAAATTGATCAAATTGAAAAGAATAATACATGGTCATTGGTTCCGAGACTTAATAATAAGAATGTGGTAGGAACAAAGTGGGTTTTCAGAAATAAACTCAATGAAAAAGGAGATGTGATAAGGAACAAAGCAAGATTACTTTGCAAAGGGTATGCACAAGAAGAAGGTATTGATTATGGTGAAACTTTTTCCCCTGTTGCTAGATTAGAATGTGTTAGAATACTACTTGCATATGCAACTTACAAAGGATTTAAAGTTTATCAAATGGATGTTAAATCTGCATTTTTGAATGGAATACTTGAAAAAGAAGTCTACATAGAACAACCTGATGGATTTGTTGACAAGAACAATAAGAATATGGTCTGCAAACTACGTGAACAATTGTATAGATTGAAGCAGGTTCCCTGAGCATGGTATGAAAGATTGCACTCTTATTTAGTTAAGATTAGATTTGAAAGGACTAGTGATGACAATAATTTATACTTGAAATATGATAAATCTAATGAAATTTTGATTGCTAAAATATTTGTGACATTCAAACATTATTCTAAGAGCATATTCCTAACATATATTAAAATCTATTTGCAAAGACATTTAGATAGAGCTTAAACAGGAGCACCATGTCACCATTTGATTTACTCTTGATTTGGGGATGTGTGTGTGCTCTTAAAACACTTGGAGCATATCCCTAATGAAGATTAGGAAAGATTGGGATTGATTAGGGACCATGAGAACCCCATAATGGCACAATATCAAGTATAGAACACCCGATTTTCCCCTAGAGTCTCAAAGAGCCTAATGATGATAGAATGCAAAGTAAGTTACAAATGATTAAACTAGAGTTGATTTTAGTCCAAATGAAGTGTGGAATGATGAAAAGAAATCCAAAAAAATTAAAGAAACTAAGATTAATCCAAGTTAGCTAAGTTATGATGTGATTTAAGAAAGCTTGAAAATGAGTTAATCTAACAATTTATGCTAAAAACTTATGATCTAGAAGTAAACTAGCATTATAACACTACTTAGTATGAAGAATGTGAATTGGTGATTTGATCTTATAAGTGAGGGTATTTATAGGATTTTGGGAAGGGATTGGGTTAGGAAGTGCAGTTAGGGTCAAAGTTAGGGTTTGGGGTAGAGTTTGATGTTAAGTTAGAGGTAAGGTTAGATGGATGGGGGTTAAGGTTTCTCACACATGTGTGAGCAACACTAGAGAAGTGTACAAGGGGACCAAAGTGTAAGAGAAGACATAGGTCTTCATTTATGGCTTGTAAGAGCCTTCAATGGCAGTGTAAGAAGCCATTAATGAACATGTAAGGCTCATTAATGAGGGGTTTTGACCAAAAGTTAAAGAAGGCTGGATTAGGCTAAGAAGGTTAGGAAACACCTTCTAGATAGGTTTAGGAAAGGTTTAGGGAAGTTTAAGAAAGATTAGAAGGGTTTAGGAATTTTTAGAAGATTCTAGGGTTTTGAGGGATTTAAATAAATTATTTATTTATTTAAAAGATTTTTGGTCAATTTATTAAATAATTAATAAATATTGGAGGGAATGATGTTTAAATTGGATATAAACATTTTTGGAAGGGATTTCTTAATTAATTTTTTAAAATTAAGATAGGAGGGATTAATGGCATAATAATTAATTAATTAATTAAAAAATGATGATATCATCAAGGGTTTTACAAAATAAAATATTTTTATTTTGGTAAAGGCTTTTTAGGTGTTTACATTTTTCCCCTCTTTGATGTGATGCCACAAGTGGTGTGGCATCAAAGACAAGAAAATAAGATGCCTCGATATAGAGTTCAGAGGATAAGGGGTTGTGCCCCTCGAAAAAATAATGCAAAGAGGAAATGTTGTGGAATTTTCTCAAAAAAAACACAGAAGGAAAATGAAAGGAGGAAAGGGGGGATAAACAAACGTCCTTCCAAGAGAAAAGATGAATGCATGCAATATGATGTGAAATGCATGATGCATGATGAAGCTATATGCAATATGCAAGATGCAATATTAATCTATATGATGCAGGATGGGGGATTTGGGGAGCTCCATGCATTGGATATATTTGAGAGCACAACCTAGTTTGATATAGTAATGCTAGAAACCTACCAAGGTTACTGAGAACTCAAGGCCTTGTCACCAATGTTGCATAGGACTGACATAAAAAAAAAACATGCAAAGGGTTGCCCTAGAATCACACATGATCCCAAGAGGAGCCATGGTAGAAATGATGCTAGAGAAACCACAAACACACGACTGACTCACAGGAAGAAGCAAAAGATCAAAAGACCTTGCCCCAGATTGTCATCATTCACATCACACTATGATATAAAAGATTGTGGCCATGTTGAGGAGAGGAACAATGAGAAGCCATAAGATTAACAAGACCCAAAGGACAAAATCCAAGGTCAAAATGATAACTCCAAAAGACATCTTGCCAAGGAGAGATTGATGGTTGATTGATGGGGGGAGATTAGGTCTGAACATGGCAAAGGATACATCATCATGGACTCGGTTTGATTGCTTAGGTCAGACAATACATAAGGATACATCTGTGCAAACCCATGTTAGGCCAGACAATACATAAGGATACATCTATGCGGACCTGTGTTAATGGGGAGAATGTTGGGTTGCTGGTTGGAAAATACTGAGATCAAGGATAATCACGATGATCACGGATAGTTGAAAAAAGAGGTTGTTGAAGTACAAGGCTGGGTGGGACAAGATTATTTGATCAAATGTTGTTGTAGGACTGATGAGGATATGCACAAAAAGATGCGACAATATGTACAAAGGAAAGGGAGATATGTACAAGATATCTCAAAAGATAAGCAAAGATTCAAAGGAACAAATGAAATAACAAGTATCTCACAAAACCTTTTGCCATAGGTAGGATGATGGAGGATGAATGATTTGCTGAGGATTGATGGTGGAGGATGGTGGAGGATTACCAAGTATTAGGGATGAGTTGTTACTTCCCGATGTAGGATCAGATAGGATAGGATTGGATTTGTCAACCTAAGATAGACTGTTGATCTTCGGAATGACAAGATTTTTGCCAGTGCACGCCAATCTCTTGCTGAAGATGATGATGCCTACAAAGACAAGTACAAGATTCCCTAGACAATGCTTAGTCAAAGGGTGGTGCTGGGATGATTCTAATTTAGGATAAGGATTGAGAAAATCAAAGGATATGACACGAAGTAGATGGTTGGATAACATGATAAGGATTCCTATGACAAGAGATAGGTAAGACACTCGAACCTCAAAAGGACCAAGGGATGATTATTGAAGTGCTGAGATGGACATGTCACAATGAAACAAGGGTTGACTGAAGAAGAGGATGGGGCCTAAAGACACATATGTAAAAATGAGCTTAGGTGGAGACATGACTGACGTTATGGTACAAGACTCATGATAGGATGTACATGAGATCTGGGGGCCAAAGCTGCAAAGATATGCAAGATGATGCCCCAGTTGGGCTGAGAAGCCAAGACAGATAGATGGTGGATAGGAGGAAGATGGATGATGTGCCCTTAAATGACATAGATTTGGGAAGGACGCATACCAATGATGATGATTGGATTGAGATCAAGTCTTTCCACAAGACTAGGAACAAGAGTAAGGATGTGATTGGATGGCCAACTTGATGTTGGATTTTGGATAGCTAGAGGATATGGATAGGGTTTGAAGATGTTGGAAAATTTCTGGGAGAATTAAGATATGGATGAATGGCATTGGATTGCATGGGGATAGACTATAGCTAGATACCAATTACAAGGGAAGTACCAAATGATGAAAAGATGGAGGAAATGCTGAGGGATTTGTATAGAGGATTTGGATTTGGATAGAGGAACTTCTTGAGATTGCTATTGGAGGAATTGTTGGGAGATTTTGGATAGAGGAATTGATTAGGATTTGGATGTGTTATCTCTATTTTTAGCATTAAGGATTGTCATTAGTATCAAAGATGATCATTTGGTAAAAGGAAGTACTAAAAGCTACATATGCTAGTTGGTTAACTACATAAGCCTTCATATCGAGCAGTCACAAGGCAATACCAAGAACTATAAGGATACAGTTCTAACCCAGCACCAAAGCAATTTTACCAAGCATTAGTGTATACCGATACTGAGTGTCAGTAAACACCGAGCAGACTAGACACCAAGCACTAGTGCATTCACCAAGCAGTATTGATAGTGTTTATCGAGCAATCGAGGAAATGACATAGTAATCAATTTTGGCTCATTTCTCTATGAAGACGGTTACAACAGAATCATAATTTTTTTTTACCAAGATCAAGGATCATTTATTGTAGATGTAATCATTAATTGAGATGATGATCTCTATGTAATTTCTAGATCTAGGTTATTTTTGTATACCATAGATCTTAGGTTATTTTCTTGAGGTGATGTAACCTAATTAGGTCATGAAAGTTATGCGACATTAGGAAATGAAAGCAGTTTGATATATAAATGTCCTTCATGATATTTTGATAGTGTGCGTAATGAAATGAGTAGAAGATCTTGAAGTAGCAACCACCTTCAAGACATCAATTTTCAGACAAGGTTGAGCAGTAATTAGACATAGTCAGTTATTCAAAATTAGACAAGGTTACCAAGTAGTTCAGAGGCAAGATATTCACATATCAAGGTGATATACATTTGATATTTCATAGATCTAATTCAGACAAGTATAAGTTGTCATTTTACAGATACCCTAATGTTATTCTCTAATCATTGTAACAAATATTTGGTAAAATCTCCTAACAGAGTAGACCTAACAGTCTTTATTGTAAATCTCTTAATCGAGTACACACTCAAGTAGTGTTGTTGAAATCTTTTAACAAGGTAGATCTAGCTGATCTTTTGTTACTCATAACAAGGTAAGATCACCAAAAGTGATCACAACTTGTATCCCTAACATGCATACTTTATTATCTGTAGTAGTGAAGAATTTGTGGGTGTCATCCCCACCGCAATTTTTACCTTATAACAAGGGTTTCTATGTAACCAAAATACTTGTGTTATGTGATTGATTTATTGTTTTATTTCATGAAATTTACATTTACAAGTTAATTGAATGAATGGTGCATACAATGGATTCAGTTGGATAGATGAGTTTACTATTGTTTGTTGATTGAGTTTGAAGTTAGAAATTTTTTTGTGGGCACTGATTCACCCCTCCCCTCTCAGTACCCTATCTCTCCATTCCAATAATTGGTATCAGAGCTCAGATCTCTTATTGGATAGTTTAACCACTAAAGAGTAAAGATCTAATCATGGAGAGATACAAGTTGGACAAAACTATAGAGAATCAAAAGATTTAGATGCAGATGTTTATTGAGCAATAAAAACAAGCTAAGGATGCATTAAATAAGCTACTGGTTTAGAGAAAGAACTTGGCTATTCTGGAAAATGAGACTAACTACCATGAAGATGAGATTGATGACTTATTTGATAACATTGGATCTAGTTTAGGAAGTATTTTTGATGGTTCTGAAAGTGCAATTTTTGATTTATCTGAAAAGAATCTTCATTTGACAGAACAAGTAAAAGCCTTATAGATCAGTCAAGAGACACAGATGGTAAGAATGATTGATGTTATGAACAATGCTAGACAAGTTGAATAAGAAAGGAATCTAGCAATTGAAGACCAAAGATAAATGACTGAACAACTACAAGCAAAACAAACTAAGATATTGAGACTTATCGAGCATCACTTTGAAATGTCCAATCAGATGATTATTGTAAACCAGGAGATCAACCGATTAAATGGTGAGTTGTTAAGAAAACTTGAAGACATTTGAGTACTTAGGGAAGAAAATGAAAAACTGAGAAATTAAGTGAAGATGCAACTACAACACAATGATGATGAAAAAAGATGAAGACAGTTCTAAGAAGATTGATGATTTTGTGATTACTCAAAGAGGACTTGGAAGCACTACTGGATTAGGCTATACCGAGCAAGGAGAATCATCCAAGAAAGCTAAATAGGTGAATAACAATAAGAATCAGAGACCTAAGACACTAACATGCTATCACTATGGAAAATCGGGACATACTTCAAATGTTTGCAGGAGTAAAGAACAAGGTAAACTAAAAACCACTCCTAAATTTAATGGTCATTGTTATAATTGCAACAAGTTTGGACATCAAGCATATGAATGCAGATCTAAGTTGACTAGGAATCCTAACCAACCTGACAAGGAGAAACTCTACTATACTTGCAACATGCATGGACACACCTCACAAGAGTGTAGAACAAAAATGAAACAAGTCTGGACATCAAAAGGATAGAACAAATCCTATAAACTGAGAAGACAAAATAATGCTTACACTTGGGATTACAACACATGGGTTAACTGCACAGTATGTGGAAGGTATGAACATATTGCAAAAAATTGTATGAGGAAGAGATGGGCTGGGAAATCTTGAAGTGGGACAAGAACTGGTATGGCATGTTTGCATTGTCACAAAGTTGGTCACCTAAGCAAAGATTGTAGAGACTGACCACCAGAAGAACAAACATTCAAGAATGGAAATACAATTGCAGATGTCATGAGAATAAGAAACACTATGTCGAGAAAGGCATCAAACGAGAATGCTAAGTCAAGCAATGCAGTCGGTGAAACCTCATCCATTGGATTGGGTGACATCGACACCTCCACCTAAGGTGAAAAAGGTATGTATGGAACTGATATCCCTAATTGATCATATCTTGCATACATTTCCTTATATTTGATGTGCACATACCAAATCAACATGAATTAAGATGCATTGTGGTTTATAAATTGTGAGATAAAAAATTCATACAGTCAGTACATGCAAGACCATGTAAAGAGTTACCCGTCGGTGACTATTACGTAAGGTTAACCAAGTATCAGTATCAACCAAGTGAAAAGTTATGTGTTAACTGAGCTGTTGTTATTTTGTGGTAATCGCCGAGTTGACAGTTGTTGTCATGATGGAAGTAGGTCAAGCATTTATGACAAGTACTTTTAAGTAGGAATTTGAAAAAGGTTATAAATAGATGGAGAACTTGGTTTATTTTTCACAAAGCGATTTCAAAACACAAAATTTCCAGAGAGCGAATTCAAGAAAAAAATTTCAGGAGCATTCAAAGTAGTTTCAAATTCAACTGAGTGTGTTCTTCATCATTTTTGAGTAAGTACAGTTACTATCGAGCTTATTCAAAGTATTTACCGAAACCCTAAGTTGAGAAAAATGGCATCTACGTCCAAGACAAGCAAATCTAAACTTGTAGAGGAGGAAGTGAACTTGATTGTGTCAGCTAACTGTGATGAACCCCGATATAAACTTCATCCTGAAGTTGCATCCAAGATTGATTCAGCGGGAGCTTTTTCAAGTATACCCCCTAGGGTTTTGTTAGTTGAAGATGTTATATTGTACATTCACTACAAGATAGGTGAAATTGGTGATTTCGAGATGTGTGCAACTTTCCAGAAGCTTTGTGGTGTTGATGGAAGCCTTAAACTGGAATATAAACAAGTTGAAAGAATTGGTCTAACTAATGCCCTAAGTTTCCCAAAGAACTTTAAAAATGAATGGATTAGGGTTGTGCTAAGTTGGTTTCATGATGAGAAGTTTTGGTTGGATGAACCGGTTAAAGTCACAAAGAATATGATTCACACAGTCACTAGGTATCCAAGAATCGACAAGTCCAAGGCATTTCACAGTGCTTCTAGGGATGATATAGAAAAGAACACCGGAGCAGTGTGGGATGGTCGAGCACTGAAGATTGGTTCAATCAATGACCCAAAGGTTAAATTTGTAGCTCATGTCATCAGTTACAAGATTTATCAGTCAAGTAGACTGAACAATGTACCATGTGGAGCCGTTGACATTGCATACAAAATGGTCAAGAAAAGAATCTAGTTAGACCTCGCCGAGCTGCTGTTGAGGCAAATTGATGAGAACATAAAGACTATCCGGTCAGTGAAGTCTAATACTTGTAAGTTTGGATCACTTTTAGTTTGCATATTCTTTTATGTGCAATGATTTTTCCCTTTTGTCGGTAATATAGTGTGGTCAACCAAAAAACCAGTCATAGTGCAAATAACAGATATGATCAATGACTTGGGAAATAATCTGAATGTTGTTTTTGATAACTTCTTTGAATAATTTAAGATTAGAATGAATTCTTAGAGTAGAATTCCTAGTAAATTAGTTGAAGAATATGAGCAGGATATTTGTTTTCTTGTGGACACTGATCACACACTAATAAAGGCTATAGAGCCTAGGATTAAATGGTTAGCCCCTATGGGTTATGAAATGGATATTGATTTTGCTTCAAAATCAATTAAGGCTTTGATAGCTACACCGAAGGATAAGAATGTAGAAATATTTGGAACATATGAGTAGGCCAAGACACAAATCAAAATAGGCCTGGTTATCGGTAAGATAACAAAGAAATCTAGAAAGATGATGAAAACTCTAGTTGAGAAGTTTGGAGATGATACTGGATCATCTGATAGTTCACTAGTTGAAGTTGCAACCGAAGGTTAGTTAATGCTCATTGACAAACCTCATGACAGTGAAGAAATCGAGTCAAATAAAGGTACAGACTCTACACTGGTTTCCCTTTCACAAACTCCAAAGAAGAAGTAGTTAGAAGTGCAGCCAAGGGCACGAACAAGATCAACAACTGTAGCTTCACCACCACTAAAGAAAGGAGTTGTGAAGTATACAAAACCAAATCCAACATCATCGACAAAGACATATACCAAAAGAGGTACAAAAAATACTATTGAAGCCCCAAGGAAAAGAAGAAAATTGATAAGAGGTAAGGAAGATTTAGAAGATGAAGAAGATAACAATAGTCAGTTTAAAGTTGTCAGCAATAAAAGTAGATCAATTGATGAAGTTGCTGAAGAGATAATTGAGAATGGTGAACTCGTTGATCCTGAAATCAGTCAGTTTGAATACATGTCAACCGAGGATCAAAATAAGATAGAAGAAGCAATCATCTAGATGATGATTCGATTCAAAAGATTCCAATTGAATTTTCCAAACATTTACCTAAGGCATTAGAGGAAAGAATCACACAAAAATGGACCTATGCCTTAGACACCAAGAAGAAAATGAGGGAACAATCCCTAGTTTTGGCAATTCCAAACTTGTCTATTCCTAAAATTGAGAAATACATGATAACATATTTTGAGAGATTTAGAGTAAAGAACCGGGCAATGCAGATACTAGATGAAAATCTGGCAGATATAGATGAGCATAGTCAACTCATCTGGACTTCAATAGTTGTAGCCCAATAGGGATTTTTTTAGTGGTGATTATTCACCAATTGGCGAATAAGTCCCGATTGGTGGATATAATTTGGTGAATAAAATGCTCGTATAGTGGTTGACCGGTTTGCCCAAATTTTATAAAATGCTCATATAGTGGTCGGATTGGTCGTCACTATTTTTACATAATTTCAGTACGGTAGTCAGGTTCTTTGCCTATCTTTCTATTTCTATTTCACTCTTATTTGCCATGGATTAAATTGGATGTCTTCATCGAGGATCAACATTCGCCAAAGGCCCATTGTCCCAAGTAAAAAATTTATTTACACTAGGACCCAATTCGCCATGCATCATACTTAATAGTGTCCCAAATTCCCATCCTATTCGCCCTGTCAATTATTTGAAAATACATGGGTTTGCCAAATATTATTTGTTATCATAAGCAACAGTTAGCCCCTTTGCCAAAATGGACGATAGATATTATGAGGCAAAATCTGATGGCTGATATGAAAATGGTTTACTTGTGGTTGTCTATTTAAGAGATATGAGTTTCATTATTGAAACATGCCCAAGAGAAGGAGACTTCAAGAGATTTAGTTGATTCTGAGCTCACAATTGTGATCGGTAGTGATTCTATCGAACAACTACTAGTCCGTAGTATCTTATTTAAGTAAAAGTTTATTGCAGCCATAATTTTTTGGAGATGTCATAATCAAAGTTAAACAGGAAGAGGACTATTGAAGGTGGAGATGTCCAAGAGAGGCCAATGAAATGTAGAAATATATCTTCATACTTTGGCATGGGCAGATGCAATAGTGTTGGTCAAAGTGAGGAAAGTACATCATCAAAGGAACCTATACAATTTGAAGGTTCTCAACCTACACAGGAGTCTAATGAACAAATTGGGGAGCCTAATAAATCTGGTGACAAAGTTGCAGAACCTGATATCTCTAATGAAGATGACCTTGAAGAAGAATTTCAAGTCAACAACCAGTACTAGGATGAAGCAATCAACTTCGGTGATGATGATGGTTCAATTAATAGTAACACTAAAGGGAGAGGAAAATCAAAAGAAAAAACTAATCATTAATGGGAGATGTCGAGGAGATTTAAATTTGATTGGGCGGAAAAGTATCCATTCATTGAACCCGTGGACAATCCAATTATAGGTGAGCCACTAGTAGAATGCAGATGTATGATTTATAGTTGGAAGTATAAAAAGGAAAAGCAGTTGTAGCTTAAACTAGACACCATAGAGAAACATGTTGGTAAGGTTTACGAAACCTCAACTGTTGATGGAAAGGAAATAAAAGTGGTAAGATATAAAACAAAGGAGCAATGTCAACATAAAAGGAATGTTGAGGAATATTATTTGTTTCAGAAATTTAAGACGAAGCCTGGTGAAGTTCAAGGTTCTATTAATGCTATTTTTGCAAAAGCAAGTGAAGTAAAAGAATGCGGAAAAGTTGTTCAATTAAGTAATGTTTTCCATATTTTGATCAGAGGGTGTCCAATGACAGACTATCCAGAAATGAGTGGTTTGATACACTTTTTGAAAGTTCCTAACTATCTTGTCACTCATTGGTCAATAAACAGTGGATGGGAATTGGCAAGTTGTATTGCCCAGGTTGGAATAGAGGATGTATAGAGAAAAATAAAAGAGTCAACCTTTATTGCATTGTCCTTAGACGAAGTTACAACAATAGATAATATGTCATGGGTATGCATGCATGTTTATACTATACATAATAATGCCCGTCAACCACATCTACTAATTGTTGCAAAATTGAGGGACAATGCGACATCATAAACTTTATTTCAATTAGTAAAGAACCAATTAATTGAATATGGAGGTATGGATGAATTGACAATAGTGAAGAAGTTGATCTGTGTTGGAGCGGATGGAGCTTCAATAATGTAAGGTCAAAGGAATGGTCTTTGCACAAAGATGCAGGCTTCTTGTTCACCATACGTTGTTGGCATTCACTGTATGGCCCACATGATGAATCTTGCTTTTAGAGTTGTGAAGAAGTTCCCTTTAGTAAACAAGGTTGAAGATTTAGTAAGAGAGTTGTACTCATATTTTTGTTGAAGTCCCAAATGTTTTGGGGAATTTGAGCACTTTCCTGATGGAATTACCAATGGAAACAAGCTTCTTAAAGATGTTGATACCAGATGGATCTCTTTGGATGGACCAGTGCATCGAGTTTTTTCTGAATATCAATCTTTGATTGGACTGATGTACGAAAATCAGGACAATGTAGAAAATCAGAGATGTGGCGACTTGCTTCAGAGGTTAAGCAATATAGAGACACTTTTGACTTTAGCATCTCTTCTTCCCATGCTAGAAGAAATGACGTTCATTATGAAAAAAGCCCAGCAAAGAGCCATGTATATTGCAAAATATGGTCACTTGCGTAAAATGTAATGCCAAGCCCTGGATAGTCTCTATTGAAATGACCTAAATTTATCCGATGAAAGATTTAATCACTGGTGAAAACTAACAGATTTGGACAATCCTAATAATTATTTAAAGATCATTGAAAATGGGGATTTATGTGTTTGTGTAAGGGGATTTTAGATACCAATGTACTACAGTGCCCCAAAGAAGCGAGCTACAAGAGTTACAAGGGAAGAGTTTACCAAGATCATCGAGTCTATAGTAGGTAATGCAAGGGACATAGCCTATAAATTTTCCTCTAAAATAAGATCCTGATTCCCATATGAAGAACTGCTTGAGGCCATGGCAATTGTGTTTCTTCAATATTAGACCTTAAACTCTAAGGAAGATTATCATAATAGGCTGATGACTTTGATAAAGGAATTTTGCAAATCTGTAGAATTTAATGGAGTGACTATCAATGGAATTTTAGATGAGGGTCTTCTTAGACAAAAATCAGGCACTTTTGCAAAGACTATGAGGCATCAATATCAATTAATGCATAACCCACATGAAGAGGACTCGACAACAAGGCTTTAGACAAAACTAAAACATAGCACAATGTTGCGTGAAGAAATTTCAGAGTTCTTCAAGCTTGCTGATCTATGTCAGACCATTATATTGGGTTCAGAGGAGGATGAGAGAGTTTTCAGTGCTTTGGGCTTCCTAAAATCAAAGCTAAGAAACAAACTAGACAAGAATTTGGAAACATGCTTGAGGGTCTACACATCTAGGTATGATGTCAATACTTTTCCTTATCAAAAAGCAATGGAAATCTGGAAGAAAAGATGCAAAAGAAGAGGGTTGGGCAACACCATTAACCAATCTCTGACAGTGAATCTGAGTGGGACAAGTACAAGTGGCGATGGGAGTCAAAGAAGCAGAGGTCAGAGTGAAGAAGGCACAAATGAAAATGAAGAGAACAATGAAGAAATTGGAATACTAGAATTGGATGATGATGACGACGCAGAGATGAATTGGAAAATTTAGGAAATTTCTGCTAAATTAGTAGTAGCAATCAATAGGTATTTTTTGAACTTATTAACTACTATATCCTATCATTCAAATTTCAATATTCATTTTAGAAAAGAAAGAATGTATTATGTTTCATCATTAAAATTTGAGAACAAAGAGTATTATTACTGTAGAGTGTAGTTTGTAAATTTGTATTGTATCATCAATGATCATTCATATTTGAATTTGAAATTCTTGAATGAAATTTTGTATTCCAATAGCATATAACAGAGTAAATCAACTAAGAATAACTGAATAAAATAGAGTAATTCAACATACATTGAATTGGAAAACATGAAAATTAGATAGAGCACAATTTGTTTTGTATTCATTTGCAATATATTACACTTTACAATAGTTCAAAATTTAGAGCAATCTTTGTAGGCCAGTCCAATCATCCTTTGATGGCAGAACAATTTGGTTCATAGTATAGTCACACTCCTGCAACTTCGTTAGCAATTCATATTTGGAAGTGTGACTTGACATCACTGTTGCTTCTAAAATTCCATTCAAAGTTCTCACTGGTTTGATGAAATCCATGATTGTATTAGGAGATATGTCTGTAGGAAGAAAGTGTAAATTAGTATTTATTTTGTCCTGCAACCTTATTTTGTAATTTTATCTTCCAATGAAGTTATTTGTGTCAAATCCCTTAGGCAAACCAAGACTTTCCATATTCTATTTCCTTTGTTCCATCTTTGTGATCTTCTACTTAGCTTTGTCATCCAATTCCTGTGCTTCCCTTAGCTTCTCACATTTTTGAATGATACTTGATACCTTTACTAAGGCATCAAGGCGGTTGCTAATTCCCTTGTTTGATAGATAACTATCACTCTTACTATAGAGTTGTTGCATAATATCTTTTGCTTCCTTATCTTTCTTGACAACATCCATGTTTTGTTCAATGTTCTTATGGAGCTTCAAATAACATACTCTCGTACTTTGAAGCATTTCAAACCACTCATACAAGCTATTACACATCACCAATATTTGGCTCCAAATGTGTTCTTTTGCAATCTTCACTAAATTATTACTAGTATTTGTTAAAGTTTGAATTGTATTATTGGCTTTCTTTAGTTCTTCTACCATTTTTTCAAAATTCTCCCTCTCTTCCACTGCTTTGTGTTCCCAATGATTTTCTTTATCAACCTGAGACTCCAATTGCTTTTGCAATTCTCGGTTGGAGGCAACATTACTCTCCACGGTTTTAACTAACTTTTTTGAATTGACTCTTTCTTCCTCTAGTTTTTTACTAATTTCTGCCAATTTTCCCCTTAGTGCCTTCAGCTCTGCCTCTGCCTGCTCCTATTCCTACTTTGTATCTGCTGATGTAGAGGTCAATTTTTTAATCTTTTTCTGTAATTCTTTCAAACTGTTCTCTGAAGCTTTCCTCTTTGCTTTTTCATTGCCAATGTTTGCCTATAACTTTTCTATAGTTTTCTCGAGCTTGGTTTTCTCTCTTTCCACCTTTAGCAGTGCACTGTAGACCACTTGGTTTGTAGAATTTAACACATTGATTTTGTCCACATTTTTAACTTTGGAAAAATCCATTTGGAGAGTGCTAACTTGAAATTCAGATTGATCTATCTGACTCTCTGGTGGGTTTCCATCTTTTTGAGGTTGAATAACAACCATGAACTCCATCATGTCTCTTTTTGGGTCATATGTTGGTATAACCCTGTTGGATGCAGGTTGTTCTTGTACAACTGCATTAAGGGCACGAGTCTGCAATGTCTTCTTTATTTCCTTATTCTTGGTTCTTGTTTCTGCAAATTTATTATAGAAATCTTTGTAGTGAAAATCTAGTGTTACAGAAGGATTTGAATGTTTGAAAGGTGATCCAGAGGTAGAGCTTACAATGCCTATTGATCTAACTAATGCTCTTTGAGGATTTAAACTTCTAGAGGGTTTTACTGAACCTAAAATTGCAAGCAATTCTTTACGATTGAATGTCATTGTTGTTAGTGTTCTGGAACTAGAAAGCTTTTGCTTCTTGACACTATCTTCTTCTATGGGATTCTCTATACTAGAAAGTTCCCTCTTTAGAGAGGGAACTTGTTATATAAGTTGGCCAATCCCACTAGCACCAGTGACACTAGTAGACCCAAGGCTTGCACCACGATCATAAGCACTTTTTTCTATCTCAATTGTATTCCAGACACCTTCTCCTGTGGGACCCAAACCACCACCTTTATAACCCATTTTTTACATAATGATTGCCCCTTTTCTATATGCTTTATGTCATTCCTTGGTGGTTCCAATCTGACTCCCAGTCCTTGGAGTAAATGCAATTGGTGGATTATCATCCTCACTATCTGGATATTCATCCTTAGTGTCGTATGCCATGTTAAGATACTCCAAATTCCACAATTTTCTAAACTCTATATCCTCATCTATTTCATCCAAATCTTCACTGGTCTTTGGTTCACCAAGATCCTTTCTCATACTCCAAAAATCATCCATTTTCATTCTAGTCCATTTTATATCCTTACAAGCTTCTGCTAAGCTCTTTGGTATTTTTTTGTTTGATGGCTGAGCAACTTTTTCATAGAAATTGTAGGACATCCTAGGCTGTACAATGTCCTGGTTTATTGTTGTCATAATTTGTGATGAAAACTGTTCAACTGAAATTTTTTCCTCACCGAAAACTTTCTCCAACTCTTTTCTAATGTCATCCCAGCTATCCTTGTTTTTCAACTTCTCGAGCAATGGTTTACTTTCATGTTGAAATAAGTTTGTAGAGTTCTTATTAGCAACAAGCATTGTTTGAATGACGTTGAGTGGATCATACTTCTAGTACCACTCTAAATCAAATTGAAAAATATCTAAAAAAATTTTTGCCACTTTGAATGCCTTTCTCTCAAATGTTAACCCTCCAATTGAGAAAGGTAAGGAAGGGAATATGCTCTTCTTCGATTGGCCAATGAAGAGTCTATCTATGATTTCTAGTTGTACTATATATTCTACTGCAAACACCCTATCTGTCACATGAATTGGAAGTTTGTGGGGTTGCAGTTCTGACCCATAAAACCTTATTACAGTGTATTCTTCCATTAAGTACCAGTCAGCCAACTGAATTGTGCTTCCAAGTTGGATGCAATCCCTACATGAAGCAGACAATCTGGGCATTGGAGTGCTTGTTATTTTTTTGTACAATGGTGCCAAAAAGAAGTCTACAAAATTATGGTAATTACTTCTGTTATCATACATTCTTATCTGAGGTGTCTGGTCATAAATTGGACTTGGAGTACCTATCAGTGTCCCCCTCTAAATTTCAAGCTTGTTGCCGTTGCTCATTAATATTGCAGCATGCTTGGCTAGCATAAGATAATACAAGTAGGTTGTGAACCTAAATGTCTTAGAATTGCCCTTTTTAATCAATGTTAATTGTTCTTGCATCAATTGAACCATGTGTCCAACAAAATTATATCTTACTGGTTCATTAACACAATGGATATCCCAAATGAATTGAAGAATGCTGGCACCCACTTCCCTATTATTTTCCAGTCGTAGGCAAAATGCTAGTGAGGATATAGTATCCTGAACCCATGGCACAAAAATGTTAAAAGCATAAGGAGGCTTGTGGTTCTCACCCAATGAACCCTTTTCATCTGCAATTATTAGACCCTTTATAAATGAATCTTTTGCGTGTGGCAGGACTACCTCATATTGCTCTGCCAGCAATCCCAGGTCAATATGGACATTACAGTTTTGTCGGCCAAACCCTAGGTCTAGCAAACTGAGAAATTCTTTCTCGGTTATTGATAAAATTTCTTCCTGATTATTTTTATTCACAATTTCTTTTCTTTCTTCATCATAATTTTCTCCACAAATCAAGATAATTTCTAGGCAAGGGAAAACTTCGGGTAACAGCATGTAACCCAAACCAACATCCGACGAAGCAACTTTATTGGTTTTTCCACCTACCACTGGGTTAAATTTTATAAAATCAGGCCTCTTTGGCCTAGTTGCCTTATTGCACAATGCATATTTAATTTCTATAAGTCTCCTTTAATCTTCGATAACAGGATCATAAATATTGTGATACTCATCAGTGAAACTAGGGATTTCTACTAGTTTTCTATAGTCTATTAAAGTTTTCCCATCTACTTGCCCTTGGCCTTGAGTTTTCACTTTCCCCATTGTTCTTCTGAAGAATGAAACAACATAGATATTTACTAACAAAATCATAGAAAACCCCAAGTTAAGAAAACCCCAATTGTAAATTGTAATTTCAAAATCAAGTTAAACTAAATTTTTAACATTACAAAATTGGGATGCATCAGGCTAGATATCTTACCTGAAATTAAACTTTGAAATCTGGATAGATAGAAGTTACAATGGCTAATGCTAAGGCTCTCACAATTTACAGTCTCGAAATCTTCCGTGATGGTTCAATAGTTCTTTTTAGGTCTGCTACTAAGAGTAATGTTAAAAAGCTTTCGTTAAATGTAAATTGTAATGGTATATAATTATACTTATTACTATAATGGTAATGTTACACGTAAACTTTCTAAAACATACAACGTGTAACGTAATCTTTATAAAACATACCACGTAATCTTTTTATCGAATTACACGTCAACATGTCACATTTCCAAAGTGAGTTTTCAAAAAAGCTTTTTGAAACCAATCGTACTTCCGAAATACAACTCCAACCATTCATCTTTCTGAATCCAATGATTGTCATGATTTTAAATATTAATAATTTAATACACAGTAATAGCTTATCCATGAAAATTGAACCAGTCACCATTAAATGATAAAGTTTGGAAACATTAAAATATTACATGAAACAAAAGCGCAACCCAAATTTTTTATATTATATAAGACCATATCTATTAATGATTCTTATAATCAAAACAAAAAAGAAAAGTAGTAGCACTTCGAATTTCTTAAAACATTTTCATATTATATTTTTCAACAATTTACAATTTATATCATTTCAAAAACTCTGGTAAGCTACTACCACCAGAGGGAGACATAGTAGAGGCCGAGGGACTAGAGACTAGAGAGTACAAGGACTAGAGAGTTGTAGACTCAGGGACTATCTAGCTAAGGCTCCCTTCCTTCTGTGTAGAAGTATGAAGAGAGGACAATCTCAAAGAATTCATCTAGCCACTGATAGTCCTTGGGTTCATCCAGTAGGTACCACTTCCAGAGGAAATTCCTCCCAATCTTTGCCCACTTTCGATGACGGTTGAGCTACTCAACATCAAGGTTCAGTAGGAATGGTTGCCTAGGAACAACTCCTGGTTCTAGAATCTTAGATAAATCATTTGCACAAGGAATTCTGACCCCAATTTCAAAAAATACGACAACATGCACATCATCGCCGAGGTACTCTTCTTTGAAAACTTTCCTCAGAAGCATAATCATATCCACCTTTTCCCCCCCAGGTCCAACAAAGAAGCCAAGAACCAAGATGAAATGTCAGTGGTGACTCTATACCTATTCTCACTCTCCTCAAATTCATGTTCGAGCACCATTCTTATAGCCTCCTTGGTGATGGCTCTAAACTCTGTAGTAATAGACGCCAGGATTGGGTCTGTGACTAGGCCCAGAAAGGCCTTTTGGTCCTCCAAGGCAGTGCATCTCAAATGAATTGGAGTGTCCATTCGCTATTCTCACAAATATGCTTTCACAATCATAAATTAACGAGCATAGATCGATCTATTTATGAATCTTGATTGTAAATCATTCCCCTAAAGATCTAATTAAATCACAAGATAATTGCTAACTGTCCAAATATTTTCAAATCTTTCATATTTAATGCAACACTGGGTGAAATTGGAAACAACACTTAAGACATTTTCTATCTTGGGAATAATGAAGGCCGAAAGGCTTGAGTCACACAGGTGGACATAACAATTCTTTATTATAAAAGAACAATAAAACCTATACCCACTCGACAGAAACAAGAAGCAAAGTACGTTACTTGTGAAATGGCAGCCGAAAATGAAACTTTACCATTGATTTAAGATCATTGAACGGTCAGAAAATAATGTCCTTATATGATATGACGTTTTCATTTAGGCATTAACTTTAAGGCATTAATCAATTGAGGTACTGAATAGTTATTATTTATATGATGTCACACATATTTGTCAGTGAAAATTGAAACGCGCCATCAAAGAAACCATTAATTCACATTACTTTAACTGAATCTTGATGTCATGACTCATCTACTCATCGCCATTAATTAATCATGACACGTGATATGACATGTAAGGTGAATTTCAGGCTGATTATTGGTCTTCATAATATTTACAGAAAAACCTCGGCGGAATCATGACACATGGTGTCATACCACGTGTCATGATTTCGTCGAGGTTTTTTCATAAATATAATGAAGACCAACAATTGGCCCGAAATTCACCTGTGGCTGTTGATATGTTGTAAATCCAACAGACGTGTGTCATGTGTCATAGTGATGGGAGTGGGACCCGATGCAACTTGAACATCAAATCACAACCATTAGAATCTTTCAGAGAGATGAATGGTGGAAGGTTTCTTTCAAAGGGAATTGGGTGCGTTAACTCCTTTAGTGAAAAATCTCTTTGGAATTATTCAATCGCCATACCAACTATAAATATTTGAAAACCATTCACCATGACAAATATATTAATTCAAATATTTGGAAGATAGTTTCGCCATATTTTTATAAAAATGGTATCCATTATTTAAATATTCGCCAACCAATATCCATATTTTCACACATAATTCACCATCAATATTAATAATTGTATTAAAAAAAAATTATAGTCACCATTTTTTTATAAAAATTGTGTACACTATTAAAAAATTTACCACCAAATATCCATATTTTGACAGATAATTTTCCATCACTATTAAAAATTTTGCCCCCAAAACACATGTGATTCGCCACAATTTTATACTTTTCGGGAGGGGGGGTTCCTTAAAGTTATCCCTGCAACCCGAGAGCAAGAAAAAAAGATGGCATTAGCCAAATCATCTAAGAAGAAGCTAAAATCAAAAGGTAAAGGAATTCATATTAAAGATGCATACCTGGCACATAAACAAGACAAGATAGACATATCAGATACCGAGGTACCTCATACTACAGTTGCCATTGAGGACTTAAGTTTTTCACAGGATGCACCAGATCAAGCTGAGATCTAAATTATAGATAAAATTGCACTAGATGTACTCATTGAGGACATCACAAATGGTGATCCTGATGATAGAGATGATGATGAAAATGTGAAGACTACTAGAGCTCAAACACAAGATGAAGGTACATTTACCAAGCCATCCATCACATCATTACTGGGTGAACTTCCTATCTTGATGGAAGTAGTTGAAATTGTAACTAAGGAACAAATCGAAGGCTCAAACCCCGAGCAATCGATGGCTACATCAGGGGAAAAAGGAGCTAGTACATCGACATAAATAATTGAGCCTGAGGTAAAAGAGGTAAAAGAGGTAGATACACAGGGCCAAGATGACCCTAAGGCAATTGAGGCAACCCCACCAGACACAACATCAGAAGCTCCATCTCAGTCAACTGACACATAGGTTATCAAGGAGTAGAAAAAGGAGGAAAATGTGTCAATCAGGCATGACACGCAAAATGTTGAGGAGAAAACAATAGTTCCATTTGCAAAGAGCTCACCTCAAGAGCCAAAGAAGAAGAAGAAGAAACATGGAAAAAGGTCGATCACACTTGATGAAGTGATTGTTAGACCAGACTGTAACCCAAGGATCCTATACCCTAAAGAATTAAGGAAATATGGGGAATTATGTACAAGAAAGGAATCTCAAGAGAAGTTGAATAAGGAATGCAAGAGCAAGGAGATATTAGAAAATGTAAGAGACATCTTACAATAGGTTGTACTAGAGGTACAAATTGATGAAGACACACCTATCATGGAACAACTTGCTACACTTGCACAAGAAATCAATGCCCCTGACATTGAAGCTGAGAAAAGAATTGAAGAAAGGGCATAATCAAAGATACAACATAAACTTGCAGAGAAAATCAGCGAAGAAGTGGCAATAGACAAGGTCAAATTATCTGAGGTAATAACTGACATACAATCTATTACTCAGTTAATTAGTCAGATGTCAATTAAGCTTTGCACTGTGGAGACCTTCACTGCTGAGATCAGTGAGAAGATTAAATAGCTGGATACTGAAATCCAAGCCAATGCACAAGTAGCCTTAACCGAGCCAGATGCTTTTGCTAAGAATATATTAAAAGTTCAAGAACTTAGGCGATTAAGAGAAGATTTAAGGAAGCAGGAAGAAAGGATAAGTGACCAAGTCATCGAGCTTCAAACATAGTTGCTTCCCTATCTTAAGATTTTTTAGAAACACATTGTCAAAGCACAAGAATAGTTTCAACACCAGAAATCTTTGTGTTGGAAAATATCTTTGACATGCATGCACAAGTTGGTCTTGAGCACATTGCTCTAACCAACTTGAAAGAGGAATGGGAAAACCTCTTAGATTCTTTGAAGAAAACCCACCAGCATATTTTTGATAAACTGTAAGTGCATAATTTTTTCTTTGGCATTACTATCAAAAAGGGGGAAAACTAATGTATGTGCCAAAGTGTGTAAATATGATAAATGTACTACATATTACCAGGAGCATGCACCAAGGGGGAGAAATTTTGAGAAATTTTGTTACAATAAAATATCTATGTATATATAGTGAAGTAAGAACAATTTTGAGACACTAGGTCTATATACATTACAAGTTTTGATACTAATGCCAAAGGGGGAGATTGTTATCTCTATTTTGAGCATTAAGGATTGTCATTAGTATCAAAGATGATCAGTCAGTTACCTATGCTATTTAGTCGGTAAAAGGAAGTACTACAAGCTACATATGCTAGTTGGTTAACTACATAAGCCTTCATATCGAGAAGTCACAAGGCGATACCAAGAACTATAAGGATACAGTTCTAACCGAGCACCAGAGCAATTTTACCGAGCATCAATAAATATTGATACCGAGCATCAATAAACATCGAGAAGAATGGACACTGAGCACTAGTGCATTCATCAAGCAGTATTGATAGTGTTTATCAAGCAATCTAGGAAACAATATAGTAATCAATTTTGGCACATTTCTCTATGCAGACGGTTACAACAAAATCATAAAACATTTTACCAAGATTAAGGATCATTTATTATAGATGTAATCTCTATGTAATTGTTAGATCTAGGTTATTTTTATATACCATAGATCTTAGGTTATTTTCTTAAGGTGATGTAACCTAATTAGGTCATGAAAGTTAAGCGACATTAGGAAATGAATACAATTTGCTATATAAATGTACTTCATGATATTTTTTTAGTGTGCGTAATGAAATGTGTAGAAGATCTTGAAGCAGAAACCACCTTCAAGACATCAATTTTTAGACAAGGTTGAGCAGTAATCAGACATAGTCAGTTATTCAAAATTAGACAAGGCTACCGAGTAGTTTAGAGGCAAGATATTCACATATCAATGTGATATACATTTGATATTTCATAGATCTGATTCAGACAAGTATAAGTTGTCATTTTACAGATACTGTACTATTATTCTCTAATCATTGTAATAGATATTTGGTAAAATCTCCTAATAGAGTAGACCTAACAGTCTTTATTTTCAATCTCTTAACCGAGTACACACTCAAGTAGTGTTGTCAAAATCCTTTAACAAGGTAGATCTAGCTGATCTTTTGTTACTCCTAATAGGGTAAGATCACTGGAAGTGATCACAACTTGTAGCCCTAACAGACATACTTTATTATCTGCAGTAGTGAAGAATTTATGGGTGTCATCCCCACCACAGTTTTTACCTTCTAACAAGGATTTCTGCGTAACCAAAATACTTGTGTTATGTGATTGATTTATTTTTTGATTTCATGCAATTTACATTTATAAGTTAATTGAAAATTTGAATGAATGGTGCATACAATGGATTCAGTTGGATAGATGAGTTTACTACTATTTGTTGATTGAGTTTGAAGTTAGAAATTTTTGTGGGCACTAATTCACCCCTCCCCTCTCAGTACCCTATCTCTCTATTCCAATAGGATGGAGGAATGTTGAGGATTGGATAGAGAGACAAAATATAAGGATTTGGATAGGGGATTCACTAGGGAATTTGGATAGAGGAATTGCTTAGGATTTGGATGGAGGAATGTTGAGGATTGGATAGAGATACGAAAGATAAGGATTTGGATAGGGGATTCGTTGGGGAATTTGGATAGAGGAATGGTGAGGGATTGGGATAGAGGAATGTTGAAGGATTGTATAGAGGATTGCTTAGGATTTGGATGGAGGAAGATTTGGATGGGGATATGGAAGATAAGGATTTGGATAGGTCTCCAAGGAATATGTCACCAAGGAATAAGATGCCCCCGCTTAGGATAGCTCATGCATTCAGAGGCATTTGACAGGGGAAAGATAGGATGGAAGATAAGATGACAAGAGGCTAAGGAAGGTTGATTGAATCTAGGATAGTCGGTGGATAGAGGATAGGTAGCTGAAACATGGATTTTGAGAGGTGCCCAAAAGCATGTATACCTGGTGGTCTCTGTTTTGTTTATCAAGATCCAAAGGAGGATGGAAGATGTAAGAGACAAATGGGATGGAGGAAATGCTAGATAGGATGTGATAGAAGGGAATTGCCCCCAATTACAAAGAGGAACTAGGGGGAGGTTACGCATGATGCATGTTTGCCAGGTTTTCATCATGGTACTTTTCCAAAGCGCTTGAATTGCCAAGTTTTCACCATTGGATGAATGTTTGTCTTTTCTTTTCTTTTTCTCCTTTTGATATTTTTCTTGATTTTTTCCAATTTTTATGGATTTTCTAATTTGTTGCTGACTTTCTGCTGATCTTTTGCTGACTTTATGACTTGTTGCTGACCTTCTAATTTTTTTGGATGTTGCTATAGCCTTATTGGGATGGGTGGATTATGCAAAGGTATGGATTGGATGGGGTAGATGGGAGATATGGTGGTAGAAAGTGTTTGGGTGGAATGAGGGAAAGTGATCATGATAGGGAGATGTTGTCAGGGTCAACATTGGCACATGTTGGATGGAAGGTAGATGAAGAGGATGGGATTTGGAAGATAGATGCGGATAGGATGAAGGATTTGTGCTAGGAGATCTTGGGACATATGGACCCAAAATGGATTTAGGAGATGGAGGAGAAGACTAAGTAGCTGGTGGATTGGAAACTTTAGATGTCATTGTGGATATTTCTTTTAGATGCATTTCATCTTTTTGCCTTTGGATCCACATGGTTTTTTCTTTAGCTTTGGTGGGCCTTTGTGGCCATCGGGATGCATTAGATTTATCTTTTTCTTCGATGGGCATTTGTGGCCATTGGGATGCATTGGATTTCTTGATTGAATTTTTCTTTGCTTGAGCATGTCCTTTAGAGTGGACATGGAAATATTTGGATCCTTGTAGATATTTCCCTTTATGTATTTTTGATATGGCATCCAAATTGTGAGGAGTGTTGGAAAGAATATGAAGAGGTGTGCGAGATGGAGGAGATATGGATAGAGAGATGGAAGAAGATTGGCAGATAGGAGATGTGGGAATGTGCCTTTGTTGATCCTGACTAGGAGTGTATGGATTTTGGATGATAGATTGAGTAGGATAAGATGGAGGATGATATTTTGGGATGTAAGCCCCCAAAATGGATTTTGCATGTGGAGGATATGTGTTGGTAGATTTTGGGACATAGGGACCCAAAATGGATTTAGAGGATGAAGGAGGAATATGATAGGTTGTCTTCGGTTGCAATGATGGAGGAGGAGGAATGACATTGTATGCTTTTGAGGGATGATGGTTAGATGCAATGGTAGTTTTGGAAGGGTGCTTGAATTTGGCTTTAGTTGTACCAATATTTTCGGAGGAATTTCCTTCGGATGTGTGCCCAATACCACATGATTTTGGATGTTTTTTGTCCTATATGGGCTCCAAATTTCCTTGTTCATGGATTCCTAGGCCTTTTCCTTGATAAGTACATTTCTTGAGCATTTTATCCAAAAAAGGATATTTCTAACCTGGGGAATAAGATAAACATCCTATTTCAGGTTCCATGGTGGAAGATATGAAACTAATCTCTTCTTCTTTGAGTAGGATTTCCTTGAAAAATGTAAGTGGACCCAAGGGATAGAGTGATGGTGGTGGGATAGCTTGGATTTGAGGATCATCAAGTGGAGAGGATGGGATGATAGGATCTTGACTAGGATTGGAGGATGGTGATGGATCTTGAGATAGAGAATTTGGGATTGTAGGATCTTGGATTGGGGTGATGGAATCAATAGAACATGCAATAGAAGAAGTGAAGGGATGGATGTTGATTTTCATGTATGGGTACTTTAACATGCTTTTGGACAATATTTGGACTAGATTGGATTGGTGTGGGTAGAATGATGGAGGATTTATGGATGGCCTCTTTAGAAGGAGTGGATGGAAGGCTGGGAGATTCTGCAATTGTGATGGCTAGAAGAGGGGTGAACTCATGAGGCTCATTGGATGTGCTTTGGGTAATGATAAGAGATGGGGACATGGATGGGGATTGGATGGAAGGGACTCAATGATGCTAGGAGATGGAAGAGGATCAATAAGTGGGATATATGGAAGAAGGATAACATATGGGAGTGATGGAGGAGGAATGATGGATGTAGGAGATGGATGAGCATCATCATTGATGTATTCACATGAAGGATTGAGATGACATGGCTCATCAACTTTAGGAAAAGGATTTGTCACTGGTTTCCTTGTGAAACTCCTTGGAGACTTCCATGATGGAGGTTGAGGTGAATGATTATAATGTGTATGAGATGGAGAGCTAGGATAGTCCTCACATGAAGATGGGGTGGAAGATTGTGAACTCACTCGAGGGGATGATGGTGCCAAAGAGGAAATGGAGGATGGCATGACTAGATAGTTCACATAGGTAGGTTTAGAGGAAGCTTGTGAACTTGATTGACTATTGGATGAGGTAGGAGTGATGGATTGAGATATGGGATATGAAGTGGATTGAGGGATGCATTCTTCTTGCGAAAGGGGATTTGTGGGAATGTAGGTAAGAATGGAAGATGTTGGATTGAGATAGGATATAGTGGATGGAGGATCAAGATAGGATGGGGGATTGGGATAATGGATTGGAAGACTAGGATTTTGGATTTGAAAATGGGTTGGAGGATAAGGGGATGATGGATTTGGATAAGGGATGTAGTTGGTAGTGTTATTGTGAAAATATGGTGTTTGGGATACAACCATAGAAGGAGATGGAGGTATTAAGGATGCATATAGAGGATATGTAGGCTCAAGATAGGAAGAAGGTGTAGATGAATTTCCCTTGTCAAAGGTAGGATAAGGAGAACTAGTGGATATGCATGAAGGCATGATAGGATAATTTGGAGGAATGATTGGATGCTGGGAGGGGCTTGGAGAAAGCCTTCCAAGGTTTTCAAAGTGCTCATCATGATTAATAAGGCCTTCATCATCATTGAGATAGGATGGAATAAGAGAAGAGAAATAATAACCAAACTCATCATAATAGTTTTGAGACATGCTGACTTGTAGATGAGTTGGATAGGGATGAAGGATGAAGATGGATTGGAAGGCTAACAAGATTAGACTAGGATTTGGATTAGTATGACCAAGAAGCTCAGACTAGGATCGGATTTGGCTCAAGATAGGATGAAAGAATGACTATAGAGGAAGACAAAAAGGGGATGGGAGATGACCAGGATGACTATGCTAACCTAGGAAAGGAGGAAAGGAGGACAAGACTAGATGAGGAAGACGTGGGATGACCAAAAGACCATGATTAGGAGGCTAGGATGACAAGATTTTGAAAGCTTGGATGAATTTTGGATTTGGATTGATTAGTTTTGATATGGAAAAAGGATTTGGTGTGTAGAAGTCTTTGTTTGTGTATGTTTCAATAGATGTTTTGCACTGAGTTTGAAACTTTGAAAGACACATCAAGCAATAACTACCTAAAAGACAGGCTAGTATCAAAATCTTTTCCCACAACTTGATATCCCAAAAAGAAATACAGATGGTGAGTAATCTTCAGGTGATGTGGGAAACCACTTGGAGCAGTCCTTGCACAAAGATTTTGATATCTTCAGGAGTAGATCGGGAAGCCTCTAATTAATAGGTATCTAATTTTGTCCGTGGTGTCCTCCTAATCAGTTTGTACACACATGACTCACTCAAGAGCCTAGTTGACCATGCCGAAATAGTAGGGATATTCACCTACCTCAAGCTACCATCAACACAAATCACCTCATCTTGAGGGCATGAAGTGAGAGTTTTGTCAATGATTTATTTCTATACCAGCTAGGGAAGTACTAGTTTGAAGTCGTTCTCTAAAGAGGAAGCACTTTTCTCTCTGGACAAGCTTCTCTAGAAGTAAAATAAGTGAACTTGTCAAGTTCAACTTGTTTTACGTCACTTAGCAAACAAGGATTTGTATAATTGAAGACTCCTAGAAAGCACATCATGAAGAATTATTTCCCAAATTGACTTAGTGATTTGAAATGAAAGCTTGTAAACACATGTGCTTAAGATTTTGATTTGTTCATTTCCTTGAAGCCAAGAAGGCTTTTGAAAAGATATTGCAAAAATTTTACCCTTTGCATTCAAGGTTGTGTTTGATTAGGACTCAAAATGAAAAGAGTTTGATTTGGATTTTGGTTCATTTCTTTAGATTCATTCAAGACTTTGTGCTCTAGAATTAAGTTTTTAAGCCCCAAAAGAAGTGTCCCTAGAGTGATTTATGCATGAAACTTTGAAAACTTTCAAGATTTTGCAAGAATAAGTTTTTTTTAACAAATAAAAAAGCATTAGGATTGATTTAGGAACATTTAGGATAATTTAGGATTGTTTAGGAACCGATTAGGAAAGACTATGAAAGATTTGCAGATTTTGTTCCTAGATTGCATGAGATTTGAAAAACACTTAAGACAATGCAAATGAAGTTCACTTTAGCTAAGAACAATTTTTCAAGATTTATTTGAGAAAACTTAGAATGAATTTGGATTGATTTAGGAACCAAATAGGAATGAAAATGCATATTTGTGATTCTTTTTAAGCTTCCAAAACTTGAAGTGTTCATACTTTGCATGAACGAACCCTAGAACCCTAGATTTGCATGAATGAGGTTCTTTTTAGAAAAATGAAAGACATTAGGGATGATTTTTATTATTTTAGGAACAAATAGGAATTTTTAGGATTGTTTAGGAATGCTTAGGAAATGAATAGGAAAGATTTGCAGCTTAGTCCTCTAAGGGCACTAGAAAATGACTAGAAGTTCCTTTTAAGCTTGAAAATGAAGTGTTTGAGTTCCTAAACATTCACAAAGGTTTATGAGCCTTAAGTAATTAATTATTTGGTGAAAAATTTTCCTCTATGAAGTAACTGCAAGAGTATGATGTCATAAATTACAAGCTTGAAGCCGAGGGTCACTATGATCCCCAAACAGGCCCAAAAAGTGAGTAAAAACCAAGTCTAGGGCCTCAAACAAGCTCTTTGGTTCCCTTACGACATTTAGGGCCAGGGGATTTTTTGAGTTATAGTTTTTTTCAACACTTCATGAACACCCATATGACAATACATAGTTTCCCATATGACACTTGAGCCAGAAGGTGAAAAATAGCTCAAAATGCAAGAAAAACTGGCCCATACGACAATTGCATGATGGTGGTCGATTGTCGTATGACATATGGGATCTAAAGATATGAAAATATCTCATAATGATCAATTTTTGTATGATACTGCAACAAAATTCATTTGAGAGGTGTTAAAAAGTGAGTTTTTCACCAAAAAAAACCCTAAAAAAGGCAATTTTGAAGGCTTGTGGAGTCCCATCGGGCGTGCCAAAATGTGATCAGAGAAAACCTAACCTGTTAGGAACAAGAGAAGACATTCAAAAATTATTCTAAGAGCATATTCCTAACATATAGTAAAATCTATTTGCAAAGACATTTAGATAGAGCTTAAACAGGAGCACCCTGTCACCATTTGATTTGCTTTTGATTTAGGGATGTGGGTGTGCTCTCAAAAAACTTGGAGCATATCCCTAATGTAGATTAGGAAATATTGGGATGGATGATAACCCCATAATGGAACAATATCAGGTATAGAACACCCGATTTGCCCCTAGAGTCTCAAAGAGCCTAACGATGCTAGAATGCAAACTAAGCTACAAATGATTAAACTGGAGTTGATTTTAGTCCAAATAAAGTGTGGAATGATGAAAATAAATTCAAAAAAATTAAATAAACTAAGATTAATCCAAGTTATCTAAGCTATGATGTGATTTAGGAAAGGTTGAAAATGAGTTAATCTAACAATTTATGCTAAAAGCTTATGATCTAGAAGTAAACTAGCATTATAACACTAATTATTATGAAGAATGTGAATTGGTGATTTTCTCTTAGAGGTGAGGGTATTTATAGGATTTTGGGAAGGTCTTGGGTTAGGAAGTGGATTTAGGGTCAGAGTTAGGGTTTGGGGTAGAGTCTGAGGTTGAGTTAGAGGTAAGGTTAGATGGATGAGGGTTAAGGTTGCTCACACATGTGTGAGCAACACTAGGGAAGTGTGCAAGGGGACCAAAGTGTAAGAGAAGACATATGTCTTCATTTATATCTTGTAAGAGCCTTCAATGGTGGCGTAAGAAGCCATTCATGAGCATGTAAGGCTCATTAATGAGGGGGTTTGACCAAAAGTTAAAGAAGACTGCATTAGGCTAAGAAGGTTAGGAAACACCTTCTAGATAGGTTTATGAAAGGTTTAGGGAAGTTTAGGAAAGATTAGAAGGGTTTAAGAATTTATAGAAGATTCTAGGGTTTTGAGGGATTTAAATAAATAATTTATTTATTTAAAGGATTTTTGGTCAATTTATTAAATAATTAATAAATATTGGAGGGAATGATGTTTAAATTGGATTTAAACATTTTTGGAAGGGATTTATTAATTAAATTTTTTAAATTAAGATAGGAGGGATTAATGGCATAATAATTAATTAATTAATTAATTAACAAATGATGATGTCATCAAGAGTTTTACAAAATAAAATATTTTTATTTTGGTAAAGGATTTTTAGGTGTCTACAGTGATGACATTATATTTGGTGGTAATGAGATAATATATATCATTTGCTAAGGAAATGAGGAAGGAATTTGAGATGTCTATGATTGGAGAGATTAAATTCTTTATTGGACTTAAAATTCAACAAGTTAAAGATGGGATCTACATCACTCAATCTAAGTATATCAGGGAGATTCAATATGAAAGATTCAAAACCGGTTGGAACACTGATGGCTTCTGGTTGTAAATTGTCTAAGGAAGATGACACTAAGGAAGTGAATGAGACTCTTTACTAATCCATGATTGGTAAGCTACAATATATTGTACATAGTAGACCTAAAATTGCACATTCAATTGGTATTGTTGCAAGGTTTTCAAAAAACCCAAGGAGACACATTTGTCTGCAGTTAAGAGGATATTTAGATATTTGAAAGAGACTGAAGATTTTATTCTGTTATACACAAGAAAAGAAAATTTTGATCTTAAAGTATATACTGATGTTGATTGGGAAGGAAATATTGATGATAAGAAAAGTACTAGTGGTGAAGCTTTCTTTTTGGGAGAAAGACTAGTGACATGGTTAAGCAAGAAATAAAGTTGTTTTTCATAATGTACTATTAAAGCTGAGTATGTGGCAACAATGAATTATTCTAATATTGTATGGATCAAACAAAAAATGGAAGGTATGCATGAAGAGATTACTGATCTTATTACAATCTATTATGATATTACCAGTGCTATTAACATATCAAAGAACCCTGTGATGCATTCAAAGAAAAAGCATATATCTATTAAGTATCACTACTTGAGAGAGCAAGTACAAGACAAACATGTAACATTGGAGTATGTGAATTCTAAAGAGCAGATAGCTGATATATTTACTAAACATTTACCGAAACATGCTTTTGAGTATCTTCAAGTTAAGTTAGGGGTTCTTCCCCTATCTAATGTACATTAAGGAAAGATGCATGATGCATCAATTCAAGGAATCAATAGAATATCTATCTTGTGAGTTGATGCTAGTATTTCACTCTTTAGGTGAAGCTTGAAGTTGTGAAAAAGGATGTTTATGACTGTAATGAAAAATCTATATAATTGAGGTATATCTGCAAGATGTTTATGTTTCTTTGTAATTATTGTTAAAGAGGGAGAATAAAGTGAAATTCAGAATAAGGGAGATGAATACAGTAAGAGGGAGAATATTATAAGAAGAATATTAATTAGTATATGTCAAAGAGGGAGAAGAATCAGAATGGATAGTGTTACTGACAGAGAGAGAAAGATTACAAATGAAAGATCAGAAAAGAAGAAGTTACTACTCAGAGGAAGTACATAATGTTAGATAACTGAGAGGGTGAGGGTGAATCAATTAAATACAATTATCTTACAATCCCAAATACTCTCAGATGTATAAAAAAAATCTTTCAAATAATCTAAACAACTCAGTAACACTTGACTGTGTCTTTATGATTCAATTACCAAATACCAATAAAAATTATCTAGTATATACCAATCAAACCTGTAATTATAATGTGTAAATTAAAATAATAAATCATCACATCCATACACAAAAAATTGATTTTTAACATGAAAAATATGTTAGGGGTGTAATACCCTAAAAATGGGCTATAGGTTCATTAATCCTCAATTCGAACGAAATCGACATCAAAGTCCTAACCTAAGGCACATCTGCACATTATCAGATCCTAATTGATTTTATCCTAAATTCTGCATCAGGGAATATTCCTAGCAATATTCCTATTTATCCTAATTATCTTTAATTCAATAATTATTTGGCGATAAATCTTATTTTTCCTAAAGTTTGATTAATTGAATATTTTGAATATTTAATTAATTAGATTTAAAATTGCCACTTAATTATTTAATTAGATTTAATTAAAATTATTCCTAAATTATATTATTTAATTTTGACAATAAATCAAAAATCTCATGACTAATTGATTAAATTCTTATTTAATTAATTAATGTCAACTGTCAAATTTAATAATATAGTTTTTGAATAAAAGTTTGATTTAATAATTGATTAACCCATAAATCAATTGTTTTAATTTCAAAAATTAGTTAAGTTGAGAATAAATCACTTTATTTTTAATTAATTTATAATTAAATCATGCACAATCAGAAAAGCAGACAACTAGAAATTAACAATCAATTTTAAAATTGAAATTCAACATCTGATGATGAGTTGAAATTTGATCTAAACTCTATTTTGAGTAAAACTCTGCTTTTGCATGATTTTATGACTTTAATTATCTCTAATTTCCTGATAACTCAAAAATCAACCTGAGTTTATCAAGACTGATTTATGGCTTTTCTCTTGCATCCTCAAAGCCCTGGATTTCTATAAAAACAAGGCTCAGCTCTTCATAATTATCAACACTTGAATTTGCACAATTACTCTAGCGAATTGGCGATTGAAGGATTGAGCACTTGCGATAGGCGATTTGTGAGATCTTTCATAGTTGATCATTAGCTTTTGCATAGTTTCATATCATAGATTTCATGCTCATTCATAGCATTCCTAGATTAAATTTGCATTCCATTTCATTCATATAGCTTAGATTCATACAGATTTCATATTATTGCATAGAAAATCCAAAAATATAGCTTAATCTGCATTCATAGTCTTTCATATTTTTGCATTCAAATCCTTCGTTTAGGTGTTCCATTGTCACTGATCTTGGTTTGATCTGAGAGTATCATACTCACATCTACTAGAAGGTAGTAAATCACTTGGTTAGTTTAGTTTCCATTTCATTGCAGATTTTAGTTTTTGCTAACCTCTAATGTTTTACTGAAGTGTTGTGTCTATAGCTAGGTACAAAATCCACACACACATTTTTTGCACCCACCGTGGGGCCCTAAAATGGGTTTCCATTCAATTTATATCAATTTCTATCATTTTCTTGTCATTTTCTGGTTTAAATTGTGATCTTTCATTTTCTGTCCATACATTTTTCATATGAATTTTGTCAGAAAGTTGTATTAGGAGGTACCCACTATTGTATGACAGGTGATCTTATCAAGGCTCATATCAGAAGCTGCACGTTGTCATTTGGAAGCTCAATTGTTGTATGAGAAGACACCCACTATCGTATGAGTTTCCCGACTGTCGTCTAGAAGGTAACCCAATGTCGTATGAGTTTTGACTCCAGGATTCAATTGTCGTTTTAGAATTTTTGGTAGTTTTTTAGATTTGGACTAACAGCTAACCCTAACAATTGAAATCTTCTATTTTTTATTGATATTTACTGAATTTGATTGGAAAAAGCACAACTAAATTGCTAAAATAGGTAAAAATCTACTAAGCGCATTGTGAGGAATTCAGGTATTCTTCTCAAGCTGATAAAATTTTGATTTGGATTAAAATGAACTCTCATGTGTCAAGCTTGTGTGACTTTTCTTGCTTTCATATCACAGACTTCATTTTGGGCTATAAAACAAACATAGATTTGCTTTCTACATATCTATTACACATAGTAAATAGGCCCTATGAACACTATTTGTGGATGATCTCAAGAGAGTGGGCTTCTTCCGCTTGTTCATGCATGTGAAGCTCTTCTTGACAAAGGATCCCCTTGTAGGTAGGGAGGTTACTGAGAGAGTCTCACGTTCTACTAGATTCGTGTGTCTTCAACTTTTGATTGATACATTCTCTCTCTAAAGAGGTTGATAGATCATAAGCAATTGACATCATAGATCTTTGTGAGATCATCTTGGTCTTAGAGTGTCAGATTAATCTATCTACTTTTTTTTGGTTAAAAGTGAAAAGGCTAGAGGACTATGCTCTACTCCCTTTTTGGGTAGTATCACAAACTTAGATCCTTGAATCTAGAACCAATCTCCATGTGGTATCTTTTGTGAGTCACCTTTAGAGAGGGTTAACCGTAGTGGACATTCCCTTAATTGGGTCAACCACGTGGTCATAACCTCAAGCGGTAATAGCCATTTTCATCATGGTAGCAACAACTACTATATAAATGTCCTTGTGGAGGAAATCTTCACAGGTGTGGTCTCTTGTTGGGCTGTCAAATCTCCCTAGCAGCTACTGATTGTTTAATTTCATGGACTATGTCAAAACCATGATGCACCTAGATTGGAGTTCACCCTCTTGAGATCACAAAATTTGCAGAGTCAGACCATTACTACAAACTGTAGTGAGGCCAAATTTTTATTTTTCTAGGAATATGTGCATTATTGAAAAACTTTTTGGAACATACACAATTAGCACTCCTAGGGATTAGTACATTCAGTCACTTGATTGTTCATGCATAGGGTTGCTTTGTCTCCTATTCATTGTTTTTAGATGTGCTTGGAATCACTTGCTTGCTATTTTACATGCTTGTTTATCTATTTAGTTACTAAAAATGAATGATCCCAGAATAATCTTCAAACCTAGATAGAAAAATTTGTGAACAATCTGAAACTGAAAACCAAAAATTTGCAAAATCTGAAGTAAAATTCCTTTTTGAAGTCAAAAGTCATCCCACAAGGTTAGAAAGTCGTACGAGTTTTGGCAAATTGTCATCTCAAAACCCCAATATTGTTGTATGACAGCTTGTATAGTGTCATACGAGTTTTTCCACTAGTAAAAAACAAAAGGTCAAAATCCTGCTATCAACTATCATGTGAGCTTTTCAATTATCGTACGAGTTTTGTCAACTGTCATTTCAGAGCATACCCACTATCATACGATCCTGTAGAAAGTCATTTGAGAAATCTTGAAAAATTGCTAGAAAGTGGTCAAAATTGTCAGAGATTCAATTTTACAGCCTATTTCCAGAATCTGTCGAATAAATCACTATGTCAGGAATAGAGCAGAAACTAGAACAAATTCATTCATTTTCCTCAAGTGAGCTCTTGAGTCTAATTTTGTCTTCTGATTTATCGATTTGAGTCTTTTTCATCTTGTGTCAAAACTTTGTCAAAATTATCTTCAAATTTAGTCTTCTTGCTAAAATGGCTAAGTGTTATGAGCTCATGCCCGCCATCTGTTGGGCGTATACCCACACTACTATGGTACAGTATCCTTCATTTATGTCTGATCTAATCTTTAATCACTTCAATCTTGACAAGGTTGCATCATTCAATCTTCTTGAATCAAGTCATTCTTCAGTTGTCTTCATCTTGCTTTCTTGCTTCACCCAAGGTTAATGGTGGAAACTAGAGCTTCCTCACATAAGAAATCCGGAGAAGCACTTAACACCGCAACTTTGTCTACTCACATAGGTCCAACTCTTGAGAAACTCTATAATTCTGGTCTTTACAAAGACGACGGTCTTGGCAATTTTTGATTGAAAATTGGTTACATACTGCCTCCATCAACTCATGGAGGTAATCAACAAACTCCACCTCAATCTAATCCAGGGAGCCCTAAAAATCCTAACATGTCTCATGGAGGGACACACCACGGGTCCCAAGGACATCAATCTCAACACAGTATAGATCAATAACCTACACCTTCTGAAATTGCCCAATATCAAAATGATGATAACTTCAAAAGAATGATGAAACATTTCTTAAAAGAAGATAGAGAAGCATACTTTCTAGAGTTAGCTCATCAAGGAGCTAAACTTCCTCCAAACTTTAATGTTGAAGATATCATTACCCATGAGGAAGAAACTCCTATCATGGCTATGATGAAACAGATGCATGCCATGCAAGTCAAACTTAACAAACTTGAAAAAAAAAAGGAACCTAAGGAGTTCTCCATGGAAGCTCTATGCCCTTTTCCATTTGATAAAGACTTGTACATGTCACCATTTCCTAAAAGAGTGGAGATGCCTAAATATGATAAGTATGATGGAAACTCTAACCCTCAAGATCATGTCAGAGAATTCTATACTCAATCTATGGAGTTTATGCACGAACCAACCTACTTAATGTGTCTTTTCCCTCGATCTCTGGGAGGGTCAGCCATTCATTATTTCTCTAGAATGCCTCCTACTATCAAAACTTTTAAGGAGTTAATCAAACTATTCTATCAACAATAATCCTACAATATTCAACATCTGGTCACCATGATTGACATCTGCAATCTGAAACAATATCCAGGTGAACCATTCCTAACATTTCTCAAGAGATGGAGGAAGAAATTTTCTCTATATACTAGACCCATTCCAAAAACTGAGAAGCTGGAAATCTTCATCAACAATCTTGTTCCAGAAATCAATTACCCTTTAAAAATGCAAAATCATACATCTTTTGATAAGATGGTAGATAATGCAATCAAAATTAAGAAAGTACTTGTGAAAAAATGAGACATCACACTTCAAAAGGACAAGTATGAATCTGGATCTAGTTCTAAGGACAAGAACAAAAACTAGAACATGAATAAAGGTGTTGTCACATATGGTATTCTTGATAATATCCATGCCCCATATAAGGCACCTTCTTTCAATCTCACTGTTGGTACCCAGGCCATCAAAGCTTCCGAAGATAAAGCAACAAAGTCCAACAAAAAGTCATCTGATTATAAACCTTGGGCTATAGATCGTAATCTCAAATCACTCTTCTTGGAGAATCCTTGGAATCTACCATGAAAACTTTATTAGCAAACAAGATCATCTACTTGCCTGAGATAAAAGTCTTTGATCCTAAACCTAAACTGAAATGGTGGAGAGAGAATGATTTATGTGAATTCCATCGCAATAAAGGTCATAAGAGAAATAACTGCGTTCGCTTGAAGCACATCATACAAGACAAAATTTATAATGGAGACATCATGATTGATAATCATAAGAGCAATAATGATCATACAACATTCACAGAACCATTTCCTAAACATGGTAAAGAAGATTCTTCTTCTCAGCCTAATAGGGGTGCTAAAGTCAATTATGCATACTCTGGAAACAATGCTATCATCAATATGGTTGAACCATGTCTATCTAAGTGTTGCAATGTCATCACAATTGTAAGAAAAGATAGAGAAAATCAATCAGCTAATGCAGTTACTTGATCACAAGCTCAGGCACACCTACGAGGACAAATACCAGATTCATCCAATGTCCCTAAGGTGCCTTTCAATCTTTCATCTACTTCTAAACAGAAGGCTACATCTAAATCTTCAAATCCTAAAAACACAAGGCCTACTTCATACAGTATTGTCCAACAACTCCAACACACAAATGCAAAAATCTCCATGTTTGAGTTGCTTCAGATATCTCCGACTCATAGAACCATTCTAGACAAAGCTCTGCTTAGATCCAATGCCCCTGATAACCTTGATTTAGACAAATTCCAGACTATGGTTGGTCATCTTACGTCTCCATAGTATATTTCCTTTTCAGAGGAAGATGATAATGCCTTAAGTCATCCGCATAACCAACCCTTGCATATTGAAGTCTTGATCCAAAACCATCATGTCAAATGTGTGTTGATAGATGGGGGCGCTGGTCTAAACATTTTTTCTTTCAGCTTGATTACACAATTGGGATTTTTAGAAATGGCCATTGATCCTAGAAATAAGATAACTATCAAAGTCCATGATGAGCAAGAAAGATCTTCAAAAGGAACAATTGTCCTACCTATCAGAGCAGGTCCTGTCATTAGAGATACTATATGTCAAGTTCTTGATCTACCTTTGGCTTACAATATCCTTCTAGGGAGACCCTAGATACATGAGATGAAAGCCATTCCCTCTACATACCATCAGTGTTTGAAATTTCCTTATGAAGGAGTAGAGGTGACGATTCCAGCTGATCTATGTACAACTTGCAACACCTTGAAAGAAAGTGCTGATCAACTTGTTCCTAATAATAAAGAATCTTCCACTAAGCAGCTGGACATTGCTTCAACATCCAAGATGGAAGACATTTCTAAAGAGGTTAAGATCAAATAAAATGGTATGGGAGAATATACTATAGAGCCAACCTTATCTTTGACATCTCTCCCTATCTCACCTAAGTCCTATGGACAAACTCTAAAACAATCCAAACTAGAGTCTAAAGAACCTCTTGAAGCATATAAAGGACATTTTGTTGCAGAAAAAGTATCTAAATAGGAGTTTGAAGAGGATGAAGTTGTGCTTGCATGGCTATACAAAGATGAACCCAAATCTCAAGTTGTTCAAAAGTGTGATGCTGAAGCTCCTAAGATCCCTTCTAAGTCATATGGACCAGGGGATAAATTGATCAAAAAAATGGGATATAATGGAAAAGGACCTCTAGGACTATAGGGTAAAGATCT
This sequence comes from Chamaecyparis obtusa, assembly GCA_027943335.1. Classification (NCBI taxonomy): domain Eukaryota; kingdom Viridiplantae; phylum Streptophyta; class Pinopsida; order Cupressales; family Cupressaceae; genus Chamaecyparis; species Chamaecyparis obtusa. Next base: position 205,225 of record BSBK01005905.1, read on the forward strand.
CCTGTCACCTCTTGACCATCATGCCCGAACAAAAAAGAATACAACAAGTCTAGGATATAAGAAGAAACCTTTCTGTCTTAGCAGGAACTCTCCACATGTATTAGAATAGATTGAGCCATCCACAATCAATCAAATAAAGGGAGACACAACAGAATAATCTGATAGTGATGATTCAGACACCACTGAAGATCTCATTCCCTATGAGCATTTGCCTAAAGAAATAAAAGACGTCCTTGATGCTAAAGATGATCCAATAAAAAGAATTAATGCAGTAGAAACACAAGAACCTACTATAGAGAAAGAGATAGTTGCAACACAAGAACCAGTTAATCTCAAAGACAATCAAATAGACAAAGAGGAAGGTGGTCATTATTCTGAGATAGATTCCCATGAGTATGAATTCAAATCAAAATCTGAGGGTAACTCTTCTTGGGGTATTCATCCTCATTTTACTCATGTTCTTAGATTTCTTAGAGGCATAGATGAAGAATCTAATGCCTATGAATGGGGAGCCATTCCAGAGGAAGATGAGCTTATTACAGAGAAACATGTTGATGTTATTCACCAATATGCACCTAAACCCAACGTAAGTCTAGAGCAAAATGATGAAATTATCAAGTTTGATCCACTGATGGCCGAGGTGGACTTCAACAATGACATTGAGCCTATTCACGAATTGAATGTCTTAAGTTGTAATATCACCTTTGAACTCAAGTGTCGGGTTTGGACGAATGATGATAGATCCATATTCGTAAACACTATTTCCCAATCTTTCACCACTTTGACTTTCCAAAATCCTAAAATTCTTGACCACACCTCTACGAATATGAGCCAAGGTATTTATACCTTTCCCAATGAATATGCCCTTGCTTACTACCTCAATGCAGTTGAGCCTGTGAGGACTTCCATCAGTGAACCAAGCATTAGCATGATGGAGTCAGATATCAAGTATCTTAGTCAGAAAAATAAGAATAAGAATAAAAATAAAAAGAGTTCTTAGGGTGAAAACCACTTTGCGGCAGTTTCAGAACCTACAAAAGTAAAAATAAAAGATGTATCCGAAGGTGAAAACCTCTCTGAGGCACCTAAAGATGAGATATTTGATGTCCTTCTGAGTAATTTATAGGATAGATCTCCAATTCTAATTGAGCCCACTCAATCTATAAACTTGGGAACATCAGAGGAACCACAGTTGATCCATGTAGCATAATCCTTATCAGAAGAAGAAAAGAAAAAATTTACTACATTCCTAACAGAAAAGAAGATCAACTTTGCATGGAAATATTCAAATATGCCAGGGTTGGATCCTGATCTTATAATGCACCATTTATCTATTGCTCCTGGAGTAAAACCTGTTAAGCAAAAATTGAGAAAGATGCATCCACATGTTGCACTCTTGGTAAAAGTTGAATTAGAGAAACTACTGAAAGCCAGATTCATCTGTGTTATTGATTATGCTGAATGTATCTCTAATATTATACATGTTTCAAAACTAGATAAATCAATAAGAGTATGCACAGATTTTAGAGATGTAAATAAAGCATGCCCTAAGGATGATTTTCCACTACCTAACATTGATATGATAGTGGACATGACTGCAGGTTTTGAGATGTATTCTTTAATGGATGGTTTTTCTGGATATAATCAAATAAAAATTGTTCCAGAAGATCAGGAGAAAATTGCTTTCACATGTGCATGGGGTACCTTCTGTTGGAATGTCATGCCATTTGGGCTTAAGAATATTGGTGCTACATATCAGAGAGCTATGCCATCTATTTTTCATGACATGATGCATAGAACTATGGAGGATTATGTTGATGATACCTTAGCAAAATATATGATAAGAGAGGAACATCTAAATGATTTGAGCAAGATACTAGACAGAATGAAAAAAATTAGTCTTAGACCGAATCCTAAAAAGTGTGCTTTTGGCGTCACTTCTGGAAAGCTCCTAGGATACATTGTTTCAAAGAAAGGTATTGAAGTTGATCTAGCTAGGGTCAAAGCTATTATGGAGATGCAACCTCCCAAGAATATCAGTCAAATGAGAAATTACAAGGCAGAGTTCAATCTATCAAATGCTTCATATCTCAGTTAGTAGACATATCACAACCTTTCACAAAGACATTACATAAAGGTGTGACCTTTGCATGAAACAAATAATGTGAAAAGAATTTTAACCATATCAAGAAATATCTATCAAATCCTCCTATTTTGATGCCTCCTATTCAAGGGAATCCATTGATCTTATATGTCTCCGCTACAGATAGATCACTGGGGGCATTGCTAGCACAACATGATGAGAACAAGAAGTAAAGAGCTATATACTATATCAGTAGAACATTGGTTGCATATGAAAAGAACTATTCAATGATTGAGAAAGCTTGTCTAGCTATGATTTTTGCATCACAAAAATTGAAAAATTACATGTTAGCTCATACCACACATTTGGTAGCTAAAATTGATCCACTAAAGTACCTACTATGCAAAGCTGCCCTAACAGGTAGACTAGCCAAATGGGTCATGCTCTTAAGCGAATTTGACATTGAATATGTCGAAAGAAAAGCTATTAAAGGCCAAGTTATTGCTGATCAATTAGAAAATGCACCTTTATTTGATGATACACGAATGCAAATGGAATTCCCAGATTCCTCTATCATGAATCTTTCTTCTAGAGAATGACAGTTGTTCTTTGACAGCTCCTATACACATAATGGATCTGGAGTAGGCATATTGTTCATTACTCCTCAAGGATACTCAATCCCAAAATCATTTGGAATCAAGTTTCCTTGCACAAATAATATTGCTGAATATGAAGCCCTTCTTAATGGCATGAAAATAGCAATTGAGTGGAGAGTGACAGAGATACACATTCATGGAGACTCACAACTTGTTATCCATCAAGTCAATGATGTGTACCAAACAAAAAAAAAAATCATTCCGTACAAGAGAATGGTAGATGATCTAAATAAGTATTTTATATCTATCACATTTGAGCAAATTCCTAGAACAAAGAACAAGGCTTCCAATGCAATGGCAACGCTATCTACTTTATTGCAGCAGTCTGAACATGAGCTATGCTACGAGTTCCTAGTGGAAGCACTATCTTATCCTGCATATGATTCCCCTGAAACCCACATGATTTACACTATTGTAGGTCATGATTCATCCAAATATAAAAACCTATTCTCCTATCTCAAAGACCAAATCATTCTCGATGCCTTTAATTGCCATGAAAAGAGATACCTTATCCGCAATGCCTCCCGATATGTTATCATTGGTCACGATCTGTACAAATGAGGTCTAGATGGTACACTACTTAGATGTTTAGAATGGGAAGAGTCTCAATGTGCATTAGAGGAAGTCCATGATGGTATTTGTGGGTCACACTCGAACGGTTTAACACTAGCCCAAAAAATTATTAGGGCTGGGTACTATTGGCCTAAAATGGAGAAAGAGTCTATCAAATTTGCTAAGAACTATCAAAAGTGCCAAGTGCATGGTAATTTAATTCATGCTCCAGGGACAGATCTAATTCCCTTTACTACACAATGACCTTTTCACCAATGGGCATTTGATCTTATAGGAGCCATACATCCTCATTCTTCTAATGGACATACCCATATAATCACAGCTATAAATTATTTCACAAAATGGGTAGAAGTAGTCCCTTTGACACAAGCAACTGGAAAACAAATATCTATGTTCATCTTGAACTACATCATATGCCGGTATGGTGTTCCACACTCTATAGTCACAGATAATGGTGGACAATTCAAAAACAAAGACTTAGATGATCTATGTGCCAAATTCAAGATTATACAACATTGGTCATCCATCTACTATCCTCAAGGGAATGGATAAGTAGAGGCTTCCAACAAGAATCTATTGAAAATCTTGCACCGTACAATTAATAAGATAGGAAGAGACTGGCATCTCATGATCAATCCAGCTCTCTGGGCCTATAGAACAAGTATCAGAATGCCCACTAGGGCTACACCATTCACTTTAGTTTATGGGTCTAAAGCGGTACTGCCTATTGAGGTTGAAATCCCATCACTAAGAATCAGAATGCATGGTCTAGTAACTGATGATGACTACAAAGTGTCTAGGTTGCAAGAACTTGAACTACTAGATGAGCACAGACAAGTAGCGTATGATCATCTCAGAGTGTATCAGAAAAGGATGTCTAGAGGCTACAACAAGAAAGTTAGACACAGAGAATTTCAGGTTGGCGATCTAGTCTTGAGAGAGAATCCTAAAAATCAATCACATAGAGAATGGAAGGGGAAGTTTGAACCCAACTGGCTAGGTCCCTTTGTTATCATTGTTACTTTTGGCTTTAGAGCCTATCAACTCTCAATGACCGAAGGAGAATAGCTCCGAGAACCAATCAACGTTCTCCATCTAAAGAAATTCTATGCCTAAGGCATTCAGTGTATGGTAAAATATCTTAAAAAGTCTTAAAAATCTGAAAAAGTTTTGAAAAAATGAACATCTTGGTGAAAACCTAGCAATAGGTGCCTTGATGATTCACAAAAAAATAAAAAAAATATCAAAAATACAAAAAATAAAAAAATACCAAAAATATCAAAAAAATTAGAAAAATAAAAAACACAAAAAAATGAGAAAAAGAAATAAGTGCCTTGGTGAAAACCTGGAAACAGGTGCCTTGGTAGAAAAAATAGAATCTCTTCCAAGATGGTGAGAACCAGGCAAATGGGTGCCACTTATTCAAAATGCTACATCTATCAGCACAATCTTGGTCTTTTCTAGCTTTCAGTATGCTTTAGTCTGTATATATCCTTATTTCAATAAAGTCAATATATACACCAATAAGCTCAAGCGTCTATGTCCTATCAATGTTTCAAACTTGAGAATCAATGTCATATCCTATGGCCTCCAGTACATCTTAGATGAGTCATATCTAGTCAGAGTCCTTTGAAGCTTCATCCGAGTCAGTCAGTCAGTCTCCTCTCTAGAAAGGATTTTGCATCTACAACAACACAATCAAACACAAATTAAAAACAATTTGTACTTTATGCTTTTATCTCCTTGTATGCTTACTGATTCGTATTGAGATTTTTGCATATTGTGTCCTTTGAGCTCTTCGATGATGTCCTTTATAGGATTTAGAGAGTGATGATTGGGGGCATAATCTTTTCTTTGTCTTTTGCTTGTATGTGAAAATCTAACAACTTTTGAAATTCTGGATTGAAATGATGTTTGTCTGTAAGAGCCTCTATCTCGAATTGGATGGCCATGCGTACCTTGACCATTGATACCTAAAAAATTCAAAGAAGTTTGATCTAAGTATTATCTTTTTGAGTGAGTTCTTTCTCCTATTGTGAAACACGATCTTACCTAAGGATGTGAGCGATAAAGGGTCACTACGGGTAATTCACGCTGGATTTAGAATGATCTCTTGACTGCTTGATGTGTTTGTTTCGCAAGGCATATTCTGGTCATCATGACATCTATGTTTTGATGCTTATACAAATTTCTATATCAAAATGGACATGATATTCAGGTCATCCTGGCATTTGTGCCTTGGTGCTTGTATCTAATCTGAAATTCCAAAAATGAAATCAATATTCATATGTCCATGGTTGTCTAGCCAGTGGGTGTTGTATTGATTTATCCAATTACTTAAAAAGTTCAATGATGAGAACAAATTGACACATGATCAGTGACTAGGTCCTAGGTCCTAGGTTTGCATTTCATTTTGCACTTTGCATGATCTAACAAATTGCTTGAACACTTAAACGATTCTTCAAAACCAAAAATGCTAAACATGACACAAGGACTGAGCATTGTATGAAGGTTCCTCCAACGAAACAACAAGTAAAATCCTTTTTTGGGATAAAAATTGAAATATGAGATCATTCATATTGTAAACTGCTTGCATATTCGACCTTCAATCATCAAACAAATCTAGAATTCAACTTAACTGATTATCTTACATCAAACTATTAAAATTTCAACTTGGTCACCCATGGTCAACTCATGGTCAAATTTGGTCAAACTTGGTCTCTAGGACCTCCAAACGATGCAGAACGCATTCTTAGATGTGCACAACCACTTTTCAAATCAATTAACATGCTTCTAAACCATTCAATGTTGACTTTTCTTGTTAGATTTCAATTTTAATCCCGAAGGGGGCATGGAATCGTACATCATTCAAAGTCTTTAAATCTAAATTTGAAAATCAAATCTTTCCTCAGTATTCAAGACAACAATCACGTCTAGTTAATAATTCATCTAAAGTCCATGTCACTTGGGGCAAATCTAACATCTCTTGGGGCATATCAAATTCATCAAGATCCATATCAATCTGGTATCCTAAATCTATCTTGTAAACTATATCAGCTTTTTGTAACCAATGGCTCATTAGTGTTATTTCCTTGTTTCTTCGTAACTGATGGGTTCAGGATGTGATACCACTATGATTCTTTTGGACAATCAGGTCTAGAATCGGTCACTCACTTCTTCGCAATCATAAGGTTCAAAATCAAGCGTTTTGACACTTTTTCGTAATCACCGATTCATTACTGTTATAGTTAACATTATCTTTGGTCATCCAGGACCTAAATCTTGCATCTTTAAATCTTTCAATCGGTTTCTGTCTTGAAATCACTTCATCTTTCAAATCAGTTTCATACATCTTTATCATACATAGATTATTCTTTGAACCACTACGCTTTGCACAGTGATTCAAAGAGGGGCAAAATGTAATACCCAAAAAATGGGCTATAGGTTCATTAATCCTCAATTCGAACGAAGTGGACATCAAAGTCCTAACCTAAGGCACATCTGCACATTATCGAATCCTAATTGATTTTATCTTAAATCCTACATCAGGGAATATTCCTATTTATCCTAATTATGTTTAATTCAATAATTATTTGTCGCTAAATCTTATTTATCCTAAAGTTTGATTAATTGAATATTCTAAATATTTAATTAATTAGATTTAAAACTACCACTTAATTGTTTAATTAGATTTAATTAAAATTATTCCTAAATTATATTATTTAATTTTGACAATAAATCAAAAATCTCATGACTAATTGATTAAATTCTTATTTAATTAATTAATGTCAACTGTAAAATTTAATAATATAGTTTTTGAATACAAGTTTGATTTAATAATTGATTAACCCATAAATCAATTGTTTTAATTTCAAAAATCAGTTAAGTTGAGAATAAATCACTTTATTTTTAATTAATTTATAATTAAATCATGCACAATCAGAAAAGCAGACAACTAGAAATTAACAATCAATTTTAAAATTGAAACTCAACATCTGATGATGAGTTGAAATTTGATCTAAACTCTATTTTGAGTAAAACTTTGCTTTTGTATGATTTTATGAGTTTAATTATCTCTAATTTCCTGATAACTCAAAAATCAACCTGAGTTTATCAAGAGTGATTTATGGCTTTTCTCTTGCATCCTCAAAGCCTTAGATTTTTATAAAAACAAGGCTCAACTCTTCATAATTATCAACACTTGAATTTGCACAATTACTTTAGCGAATTGGTGATTGAAGGATTGAGCACTTGCGACAGGCGATTTGTGAGATCTTTCATAGTTGATCATTAGCTTTTGCATAGTTTCATATCATAGATTTCATGCTCATTCATAGCATTCCTAGATTAAATTTGCATTCCATTTCATTCATATAGCTTAGATTCATACATATTTCATATTATTGCATAGAAAATCCAAAAATATAGATTAATCTGCATTCATAGTCTTTCATATTTTTGCATTCAAATCTTTCGTTTAGGTGTTGCATTGTCACTGATTTCGGTTTGACCTAAGAGTATCATACTCATATCTACTAGAAGGTAGTAAATTGCTTGGTTAGTTTAGTTTCCATTTCATTATAGATTTTGGTTTTTGCTAACCTCTAATATTTTACTGAAGTGTTGTGTCTATAGCTAGGTACAAAATTCACACACACAAGGGGAAACACCACTTGGGACTGGTACCTGAAATAATTTCACTCTTCTGAAGTGAGCTCAGTTAAGAGACAACCTTGTTAAAGGTTACAAAACACACTATAAGGTGTGACCTTGCTAGAGGATTTATCACTAATAATTCTCCATGACCATACATTCACTTGGGTCATCAAGAAAACAATCAACATTCATTGAATGTCATAATAAAGACTATTAAGTCCTACTTGATTAAGATATTTTGTTTGTAGCAATGGTTAGAATGCAATAGTAAATGATTTGATTCAAATACAACTTCCTTTACAGATATTAAGATCTATGCTAAGATCATATACCTCTGGCCATCATAATCTCTTCAATTTCCTTTTATCCTCCAACTCTGTTGTGCTCGGTTATCTCCTTTTTTTGATGCTCGGTGTAGTCTGTAAAATTACTCGGTTCTCACTTCAACCTATATGACCAGCTTCACATTAATACAATCTCCTCATTTACATTATATATTATGAATCTTTTGTCTCTTTAAATAGACATGATAAACCGTTTTATTCTCATCCATATATTTTGCCACTTAATCTTCACTGTTAATTTTTCCACTTTAACCTTCTTTGGAACTTGTGCCTTAAACATGTTTCAATTTTCATCATCTGATCTTGAATTTTGTCAGTCATAGATCTTCATATCAAAATTTATCTTTAACCTCAAAATCATCCATATTCATCCATCTCATCATCTCAAGTCGGCAATCACATGTTCCATCTTATTTCTTTCACTCGGTCAATACCGTGATGTGTCAGTGACTTGCAACTTGGTTAATACTGCACTCAATATACACTACACTTGTTCGGTGTACACTGTATCAACTCAGTGTATACTAAGTTCTTTATATACAGACCACATAAACTTTTACATTCTTTTCCTTCAATTCTTAATAGAATAATATAATACAATCAAATCACTATCATGTTGTCATAGACTCATCAATAAGTTACCCAATGAATACCATACTCATAATTTAATCATACATCTCATCTTCATATTAATATCTCATTCCTTCACCATTATAGTTTCTTCAGATGTTTGCAACTATCATGATAAGTACAGTCAAAACTAGTTGACATCAATGACAATATAATAACTGATTTAATATGTCACATATACCTTATAGCTCGGTGATCATCTTCATATTATGCTCTCCAAGTAATCAATCAGTTGTAGTGTAACAAAAAATATGAACGATAGTGAAGGATACCATCATCAATTGAACACTGAATTTTTTAGTGTTGCCATCAATGTCAAAGAGGGAGATTGTTACCATAATTGATAACAATGTTGAAAATTGATTATCTAGTGGAGCTGATGATGAAGACCGACCAATATTAGAGGAATACATGATAGTAGAAAGATTAGATCAGTTATAGTCTTGTCATTGCTATCAAGCAATTGATTTCTAAATTATATTATGTTTCCATATCATTCAGTAATGATATATGATGAATGAGTTAAGGAGAAGAAGAAATGAGAAGTTGTAGAACTTAAATGGGCAACTGATACAGATCAGATAATGATCTGATTATGTTGATATAGTTATTTTCTACCTAACATATGAGTATGTTAAGTTGGTAAAGCATGGTGTTGAAGATTTGACAATTTGGCAAGTAAAGTTGTTTCGGCTAACGAGATGGAAAAGCCACTCGGTAAGGTAAAAGTAAAAAGTTGATCACTTGGTAAAGCGGAAAAGTTTAGGCATAGAGCGATGCAACCGAAATTCTAATGAAGAACACCAAGCAAGAAAAAGATATTAAATATGGATGGAATCAATATTTAATGATTAGCTATGATGAGCTGGATGATCATGATGATGAGGAGAGTTAGTTACAAGAGATATACGGTTATGAAAATTCAAGATAAAGATCTATGACAAGATCTAAGTAGCAAAAAGAGATGGAACAAGTTACTAGAAAAGTTTAAGTTCTTAGGTGAAAAGGAAATATGTTACTAAGATCTAGATTCGATGTATAATGAATTGAACAGTCAAGATTAATTAAAGGAAAATGAACTAAATGAGATTAAGAGGCAAAAATTGTCTATATAAAGGATGATCTTGTATGGAAAAATGGCTGACAAACTAAATATTTGAAGGGTTACCTGTTGGAAATATTCAAGAATTAACCAAGTTACTGAGAGGGGAGGGGTGAATCAGTAACTCCAAATTTTCTTTCAATTACAGATGTATTAACATATAGTTTACTTTATCCTTTTGCATATTGAAAGCATGAAACTTAAAAGCATTCACAACAATGACACATAGATTTGGTTACCCAGAAACCTTCCAAAAAGAAAGTAAAACTGGGGTGGGGATGAAACCCACAAAGCTTTAGTACTGCAGTATAAAGTTGGCCGGTTAAGGCTTACATTTGATCACTTCTGATGATCTGCCCTGTTAGGAGCAATAAGGACTGCTAGGTCCACCTTGTTAGAGGATTTTTACAAACTTACAAAAGAAGTATGTACTCGGTAAAGAGATTTTACAAAAGACTGTTAAGTCTACCCGGTTAAAGGATTTTAGTACTGATTCACTTGTTAGGATGAAACAATAGATCTCTTGCTTTGCAACTGGATTGCTGAATGAGATTCGCTGATGTACTGATCACCTTCTGTGATGAATTTGTCTTTGCTGTTCCTTATACTGCTATAGCCCTTTGTAATTCGCTTATCTCTGCCTTTTATCTCTTTTCATATTTATACTCATTTCATTACATCTTGGTATTTTTACAACATTGTTTATATACAAGTCTAAACAATTAATTACAATTACAATTACAAAGTCAGCTTGACAAATAAACATAAGTGCTATTAAGTCGGCCCAAGTATGGTTACATAGTTCCTGCAAACTAACTTGGTGACTTTCTGATACTCGGCGTCCACTGCATTACTCGGCATCGTCATGCACTCGGTAAAAGTGAAGGCTCGGTTCATACTAACCACTCGGTAGGTTTCAAACTCGGTAAATACTGGTGATTCGGTAGACATAATGTTACTCAGTTTACATTGTCCTGCTCGGTTTGCACTGTCCTGCTCGGTTTACACTATTCTGCTCGGTTTGCACTGTTCTGCTCGGTTTGCACTCAGAATGTAAATAAGTGTTGTCACTAGTGGCAATCCTGCTTAATGCCAACATTACCAACTATTGCAGAGAAGAATGAACATAGATATTTTGAGCGTGAAAATAGTGATTCGATGAAGTATTGATGCTAGTGGATTATGAAGAATTGAAGTGCAGACTGAAGAGCACATAAGGATCTTATTGAGCAAAGATAGTTGCACATCTATAGGTCATTTTTATTACTATTTCTTACTAGCATTTTTAATAGAGAAAACTCTTAATAGAGTGGACTTAATAGTCTTATTGTAAATCCTTTAGAAAGGTGACATTCTAAAGAATGTTTAAAGCCCTCTAACAAGGCCACTCCTAACAGGGTGTGTTGGATATTGTTAATGCATTGGGGAGATTGTTGATACATTTAATATGTTTAATCACTACGTTGAGTGATGCTAGAATTGTTGCTGTTGTCATTCATGTTTTGTCACTGATGTCAACATATATTTTCATGAAGAGGACACACTAGTTATTATAGTGTACAGACACTGTACAGATGTTTTAGAACGTGTGAAGTCATTTGTGCATACTGGAAGATATTTTTATCTTATATCTAAGATCGCATGGTGTCATATTGTATATTGACTGAGTTACAGAAGAATTGGTGAAGACTTGTCACTGGACAGTAATAGTGGAAGTTGACAAAGTTAGTCTCTGAGTTTTGGGAATATCTTACAAGAGATAAAGTTTCAGTGTATGCGAGCTTAAGGGATGGTAGACAAGATACTGAAGAATGTTCGATGGTCTGTGCAAGGTATGGAAAGTAGGATGATGTCATCTGTAGCATGCATTTTGGAGAAAACTTATTTGGAAACCGACTTCAGAGATGAAGTGTGTATTATAGGCGACAAACTTGAATTAAGGATGTCAGTCCTTAATTGTTGTATACTTGTTTTAGATACCATGTGTATCTTAGCAAGGAGTTATATAATTAATTATATATTAGGAAAGCCTAATTGGCCGACTTGATCATGTAGAATGTAATAGGGTATATATGTAAGATCTTTTTTTGTGAAAAGATATGGAGAGAATTTATGTGATGTAAAAGAGATTGTGGAAGCTGTGAGCTTGTGTCTACTGGATGTAGAGAAGAGGATCAATTGTATACTTCATTGGAACTAATCAAGCAGAGATAGTTTCTATCAGATAGTTCAAAAGATTATGTATTTCTCCATATACACTTGTGTTGAGAACAATGAGTTTTGAAGGTGGATTTAACCTTCTTTGGGCAGTGAGCCCCCCCTCTTTTCTTGACTCCTAACATGGTCTGTCCTTTAACAAGGACTGTGTACTGTAATGTTTTAATCAACTCCTAATAGGGCTAGATCTTCTAACAAGGATACTATACTCTCAGTACATCATTAGTGGGTGTTAATTCCTACCGAGGTTTTACCTTTAACAGGGTTTCCTTGACAACAAAATATTATGTTATTGTGTTAACATTTCATTGTGTTAATTGGATTTTGTTAGAGTAAAGTATTAATTTTATTAATTAACTTTACTCCTTTCTTAAGATGTCAACACTTTTATTTTTAGTTGTTTATATTTAAATACACATGCACTAGTTGATTTAAACTTATGCACTTATTGTTTTAAATATAAACTTGCATGCATTAGTCTTGTAATAATTTAACTAATTATTACATGCACTAGGGTTGCCTTTCAAGGCTTTTGATCTCCTTTATATGGATGATCCATTGTACATTCAATTCATTCATTATTTGAGGATATTTTTTTCTTCATACTCTGAGTTAAACCCTTGCCCTCTTCTTCTCTTTACTTCCTTGTAACAGGTTTTTGTATGCAGGTGATCTTCAGTTTTGTGAATTTGTATTGTTCAAGTCCTACATATTTAATATTGTTGCTACTCAAAGTTTAAAGTTTTATAATCTGTCATACAACTGATTCACCCTCCTCTCAGTTGTATTGTGGACTGTTATTCCTAACAGGGTGAAGACCTTAACAGATTTGAGGTAAATCCCTTAACCAGGTCACACCTAGTAGTGTGTTTTGTAATCTTTAACCAGATTGGCTCTTAACCGGGCGTACTTCAAAAGAGTATTTTCTTAGTAGGTGATAATTCCTATAGTGGTTTTTTCGAAAGCTAGGTTTCCACGTTAGTGTTACACATTGTGAATGATTTACTGAAAGTTATAGTTTATTTACTATTTGTCGGTAAATAATGAACTGTGTTGTTACTGAGTTAATCAAATAAAAGTTTGTTAAGGTTGAACACTTTTACTTACCTAGGTTGAGTTCATCAAGTCATCCTATTTGGCTTTTGATAATCTTCTTTTATGCCGATCACAACTAGATCTCAAATTCGTGAAGGAAAGTAACTCGAATCTATCTTTGACAAATCAACTAAAAAAGGTCCTATACCTTGGGGTTTCAAACCCTTTGCTAACATCTCTAGTGAATCTACCTTATCCTCTCCTAGATTGGCAAATAATGTTTCTTACTCTCCAATCATGGAAGGACGAAACAAGAGGATTGAGGAATTCTTAAAAAAATTGGGTGACAAGCACTTTGGAACAAACAACAAGAGCATCCCAACTCTAGACATGATTCTCAACATACTAGGTATGGATCACATTGCTCACGAGGTGGTGATTCAGACAATGAAATAACTGAGGAAGACATCTTGTAGTTTCAACAAGATGAATGCTTACAAAGGCTTATCAATTTAGGGTGGCAAAATAAATAGGAATAATGGACTAACATTTGAATTTAATTTTTTTAAAAAAGAGGGTAAGTTAGAGATTGTAAGAATGTGCCTAAGGAAAAGAATAAAAATGCCAAAATCTAGAAGCTCAATTCATAGCACAAAAGAGAGGCAAAATGATATGATCAAATGATTGATTCAATATTGATCAAATAATAAGAGATATAATTGATTATGCCCAATTGATTAAGGCCAATTGATTAGATGAATACAAAGTAGATGACCTGAATATATAGGCAATGCATGATAACTAGGAGATATGCAAATGATAACATATCAACTATACAAGGTGTAATCACATGTCCACCAAAGGTGGATCATCTTCCATTGTACAACAAAGTATGTGCAATATGTGCAACAATCAGAAGATGATAATGTGATAAGAGTACTAAAGGTGGATCTCACACATAAAATGAAAATTCTTTTACACCATGTGCTAAAATGAAATGCAAACTCCTAGATGTGTCAATGACAAACTACTACGCAAATGCATTATCCTAAATAAACTTAAGTAACGTATAACTAGGAATATTTAATTACACCAACATAGACTATAGAAATGCCCTTAGATGAGAAGCACCTGAATTTATGTGTATAGTTATATATAAAGATAAATAAACAAATCAATATAAAATAAATGTATAATATATATACCCGAAAAAAAATAAAAATTCAGAAATAAATTTAATCTATTCCAAATTTGAACAAAATTACAATTTTTTTTTTAACCAAGTGACATTTCCTCCAAACCTCTCCATCCGCATTTACACGATCAACTTCCTATTCCCCTTACATTTCAATTAAAAGACCATTTCCAAAAACAAATCAGGATTACACAGGATACGTACCATGTATAAATTGTAAGAATCAAAATAAAAAAGTGGATCGAAACAACAATATCCCATCTCACCCTTTTTAAATAAAAATGGTGACGGGATGCTCTTCTTCGTTATGGGCGGCAGGCATTTTCAGACTGTAATCAAAAGTTAAAAACTGGGATCAGGTGTCTCCATAGATTATTTTGCACTCAAACTGCATTATCAGCGTGCATAAAATGGCAGTGACCACAACCCAAACAGCATCAATATGTTGTTTTCACCTCACATTTTCATTCTAAAACAAATCAAACTTCAAAATTTTTTCTGTCCTTCAAAATGCGGGTTTCTACAAGCTTTCTGCTAAAACATCACCTTTGTTGTTTCTATTATCATCTCGGTTTAGTTCTGTGCATATTTTGGAAGTGTATGTAAAATTTTTCAGGAGATTGTTAGAGAATTGAAGTGGCGTTCAAGATGGAAATTTGTCAGAAAATTGTTACTTTCGGTTTTCATGAAATGTGGCAAATTTCGACCAGAGGTCTTAAGTTTTCGTCGACGTTTGTGTTAGCTTTGTATATGTTGTTATTGTGTTTACCAGACGGGGTTTCCTCTCGTTCAAAGGAGAGCATTATAAGTGGTAACTCCGCATCCTGCCGATTAAACTACACTTGCTTAAATTTTTGTTTTTAAAGGCTTTCTGAGAAGGTTCAATTTCTGCAAATAGCACAAGTTTGAGAAAAGATATGCTCTAATTGTGCTTTAAATTATTTTTCTCCTTGTTGGAGGGTCAATTTACACAGCATTACCTCGAACAGATAGCTTTATGCTAACACCCTGCAATACACTTGGAAGGTTTTAAGTTCGAGCAAGCGTATTCCATCGATTTCCTCAATTACTTGCTACTCTGTGCTAAAGATAGTGGAGTCATTTTAGTCTCCAGGAATGTACCACCATTTTCCTTGGTAGTATTACTCTTACATTTATCGTTCCTAGATGTTGGATATCTTGACTCAATTTCAGCCAGAGGCAGGGCATATTTCAATGGACTTTGGGTGTGGTGAGATAAACAATGAATTTGATGAATGAAATCTCAACAAATCAGCTATATCACTTACAAATTTATTGTTTTTTTCGACTTTGAATAAATTATTTACGTTCCTTTGTTAGGCTTCAATATTTGAATTTTGATAATAGCTACTTGCTTAAGAGAGTGAGTGATTCCTACTTTTATTTTTAGTGCATTCAAACTATCCTTTTTCTTTAGGTGAGAGTAAAAATGTCTGCCACTCTCATTCTGATGTGAGAATGCCCTTTGTTACGAACAAAAGTTCTAAATAAAGCTAGGAATTGAATCCTGTAATTTCGTTACATCTTTATACTTATCCTCAATTCTTAGTGGGAAAAACATGTGTTTGTTCTTTCTTACAAAATTGGTAGATCAATTTAGCATCTAATTGTAAATCGATTTTGCAGGAAAACAAAATGTGACCCATTTGACTTCAAAAGCATTTGGATCCAAACAAATCCTGCCTGTGTTGTCCACTGTGCCTGCATCTGATGATGGTAGTAGCATGGATTCAAGTATTTCTATGATTTTGGCTGAGCATCGAACTAGGAGGCCTGACATTTTGTACAAATTAAGACTGTATAAAGGTGGATGGAACATCACCAACAAACACTACTGGGCTGTAAGTCCTTTGCACAACCTCATCCGAATGTGAAAATTACCTCAAATAGTGTCAGTGCACTAAAATGATTCCATTAGTGACTTTTTTTCTAACGATTCAATGTTTAGTCTTCCTCTTGGCAATTGGATAACCATGGAACTGGAATATTTTGAGTGCTGCTGCTGCTGCTGGCAATATACCAAACCAAACCTACATGATTTTGAAATTTCATGGATTTATATTTGTGCAAAAATGTTTTATATGATTGATTTCTTTATTTCTTCATAGGTTTGATAGTCTTTAAATTGCCTCAGGGAAAGGGAATGCAATTCAAGCATTGGATTACTTGATTCGAGCTATAATAATTTCTGTGACTGATAGTTATCATCTTTTAGTCATTCTCAATATTTACAACGGTAACTGATTTTATTTTTTTTCTTTTGCAGTCTGTTGGTTTTACCGGCGTTCCTGGGCTCATTCTTGCTGTACTGTGGTTTACTGCATTTGGCTTGGTCTTTCTTGTGCATTATTGCTGCAGTCAAATAATTAAAGGCAAACAACAGTACTTACTGATCTTTAATGGGGTTTCATTTCTACTGATAATTCTTTTCACATGCGCTGCAGTGTAATGTTCTGTCCGTTTGTTATATCCTCCATTAGCTTTAGTCTTTAAATTTACAAAATGTATGCTTATATTACTAAGTTGACTCTACATTTTACGTTAACTGATATATCCGTACACCTTAAGATTTCAACCTGTTAATGTCTCAAACTTAAAATTTAGAATCATTTAGCCTAGTAAAATATCTGCCTTTTGTCCCGAGATGTGTCTTATTCAGTGTCGTGGATGACCACAGATCACATCTTATATGTATAAACATTTCAACGTGTACAGACTATGACATGATGCAAACTTGGTTGGTTGCTCACAATTTGCTCTCAAGCTTGTATACTTTGTACTTACCTTGTAAACTGCAACCCTAATTTTGATTTATTGGATATTATATTGTTTCAATCTGAATTCTCAAGTGTGCTTTAAAGGAACCGTATGTGATTTGGATTTAATTGTCTCTTTGCAGACTGGGATGCATATTGCTTTCCTTGGGGCAGGATAAATTTCATCATGAGATGTCTAATTCCATTGATTTTGTAGTTAAACAGTCAGATTTCACAGTTGAGAATCTTAGGAATGTCAAAGGGTACCTAGCAGATGCAAAGATTATGAATGTATCTCAGAATTTTATCCCGGAAGATGAGCAACAGCAGATTGTTGAGTTGAATGAAAAATTGTCAATGGTAACAGCTGAGTTTGAGGAAAAAATTACAGACGATGCTGACAAAATAAAGAGACCCCTCAATGCTCTGTAAGATATAAATCTTTGTTTGAAATTTCACTCACTTTATTAAAAGCCATCTGATAGGAAGATTCTACTAATGTGATATTTCTAGAAGCTAAGATAACTTGGATCTTTATTTTGGCAGCCAAGATGCCTTAGTTGTGGTAGCTGGTGCGATGCTATTCCTAGTCATTATTGGTCTACGTATGTGCCCTTCTTTTTCTATCCAACATGTCTACAAATGAAGCTGAAATAATTCCTCTGATTTTCTTCCTGTTTTCCCGCTTATAATGTTCAAAAGTTTGATGTTTGAACTGATGTTTGTGATGATAATGACCAACAGCTTTGGCTGCTCTTGGTTTCAGGAACATTATTTGCATGTAAGTACTATTCATTTTCAAGTTTTACCGTTGTCCTTTTGAAAATTTAAATTTGGTTATTGTAAAATATCATATTTTCCTGTGTTCTTAACTTTCATAATTCTATAAGTTCAAACAAAATTTTCTGTTCTGGCAGATTGATTATTATTGGATGGTTACTTGTTGCAGTCACATTCATTCTTTGTGGGGGATTCATTGTACTTAACAAGTAGGTAGCCATTTTGTTGAATGCAAGCTCATATATGGATGCTTACATTTGTTAAAATTGTACTGTTGAAAACTGAATTGTGTTCTTCTAGTTTGGGAGCTGCTTTGATTTGATGGTAGAGGAGGATTCATATCATAACAACTGAGGGAAAGATTAACTCTGTACAACTACAAATACATAGTACCTTAAGCTCTAAGAAACTAGAAAAGAAATACAAAAGGGTATTGCAATATAGTTTCACTGAAGACCATTTCTATTGAAACAAAATCAACAGTTTATCAGACAAATACCATCCAACCACACGAATCTGGTATTAGATCTAGAATGCTGCGTTGAACAGTTCACCATCCAAATTAGAGCATAAAAAGAACATATAGAGATGATGCAAAACATTTGACAAGTAATTTGCTAAGAAGATGTATATCAACAACTATAAGGTTGCTTGGCCATGATCGGATAGGAAAGTCAGCATCTGGCAGGATGTGATCAGACCCTGATTGCACACTAATTCTGCCAACAACCATGAAACCATCTTGTATCTCCGAAGTATTGCTTGTTTATGGGATTGCAATTAACTAGAGTTGAAGTTGTCAATATAGGTGACAAAATTATCCTCACAATTACATTCTTTACTCATTCCAGATTCCTCCATGTAAACAAGGTCTTAACTAATGTGGAAGTCTTTATTTTTATATAGTGGCCAAGTATATTATACAGCAACTGCCCCATTTTGGCTTACCCATGGTAGACGCCACCATCCCTAGTTCAAGGAACCTACAAGCTTCAAGAATGCTAAGACGGGAAGAATCTCTATAGGCATCTACAGCTCATTTAGTCCCAGAATTTCCTACTATTCCCTTACTTAACTGCTTTCTAATCCTTAATTCAACATGTCACACAGTTTTGGAAATATGCATTGCTTTGTACTCTTCATACCAAGTAACTAAGGTCCGTAATTGACAGCAAGAATAAATATTTTACTTCAGTAGAAATTTTGAACGAGTTATTTTTCATGCTATAGTTGTTACCATTTGATCTCCTTGCATCCTGAATTGCCGGCTATAACTATCCAAATTTTAAAACATTTGTGATCTTTCTCTAGATCCATTGTACCCATTTATAGTTCCAAAATGTAGAATGCACAATACTCCCACTCTTGACAAAAGAGAATAGGAAACCCTTGCCTCCATTTCTACCTTTGTAGTATATGCGCTTAGATGATTCTAGTGGGTTTCCAGGAAGTGAGGCCAGAGCCACAATTAATATTCAGAAGACAACCACTTTTTAAAGGTATTTATATTAAACGTCAAAGATAAATCATAAATCTCAAAGGAACAGTGCCTTGTAAATGGGTTTTTTTAGCCAAACCCTATTTCTATTGGACACACTTCCAATAGCAAAAAATACGCATACTCCCAGTACCTCATATTATATCTCATCAAGCTCTTAAGTGTGTTAGCCGTCAAGTTGTGTCACCGTCGGATGTTAGCCGCCGACGGAGGTAAAGTTGGGTTACCGTCGGATGTCAGTCGCCGACGGAGGTTAGTTAGTTGTAACGGTTGAGAAGGGTGACGACGTTTGGTTGTACCGCTTCGGATGTTATATGTATATTGTATTTGCTTATTGGCAAGGGCACTGTCATGGTATGATTCCGAATGATTAATAAAAGCTATTGTGTTCTTTCCTATATAAATATTATCTTTGTTGCATATCTTATTGATGGTTGTGCGTGTGCGTCTGTAACAAGTCTACCTTTCGGGTAAACATTTGGCGCCACTACCTAGACATACCCGGATGGTGAGTAGGCATAATGGGCTTACCCGTTAGTGCAATAAACCCAGGAGCCGAGGAAGCCCGTACAGAGTTGTACGACGGAGAGGATAATCTGGCACGTGACTTTCGAATTTTGTTTCAAGTAGCTCTTGAAACTCACGTCCGAAGGGAGGCAACGAACGGAGACGTCCCTGCTAGCGTAGTGTGGGACGCGATTGGGGCGAACCCTGCAGCGAATCGGCTGTTGAACCAACTTCCACGGTTGCTGGCACAAGCAGCACTCGCACGACGTATTCGGCAAGAGGAAATTGACCGTGAGGACCGCCGCTAGGAGATCCTCCGTGCATTCCACGCCCGAGAGCATCTTCGTCGCCGTCGGGAGGAAGGAAATGACAAACAGTAAAGTTGTTGAAGTTTGAAACGAAGGGGAACGGAACACAAAAATTCAATTGTAGTTCAATTGAGAATGTTGTAAAGCAGCATGAATTAATAAAAAATAAGTGTTCTTTTTGATTGAGCAATGTGTATAGTCTATCTTGATGCCCAATAATTTAAATAAAGATTGAAATAAGAAAGTGATAGATGACGAAGGGGAAGCCGCACAGAAGGCTTTGATATCTGTGCAGCAACGTGAACGTCGGTATAGGCTCAGGCAACTTGCCAAGGACCAGCTTGCCGGAGGGTTGCCCAAAGGGGACCTCGGAAGTGGCACGGAAGGTGCAGAAGCCGAATTGGAACAGTTCATTTCGCCGGAACATCGAAGGGTGCGGAGTAGTGAAGAACTAATTGAGGAAACGCGAGCGTTGAAGACCTTCCTCCAGGAAGAACGAAACCGGTTTGAAGACTGGGTCCGTACACCACGTGCGGAAGACCGCGATAACGAAGGGAGACGTACGGCTGAGGGTGACGTTGACGGAGCAGAGACACACGGGAACCCTCCGTTGGAGCCCACGACTCCATATAACACAGTTCCACCGGTGACACAGGCACAACAAGTGCCACTAGTAAATACCATACAAAGCAGCACAGTAGGGGTGGGTGCGGGTACCACAGGCGGTGGTACTGGACAACACACAACCCAACCACCTATGGCGACTCATAAGGAAAAACTACCCAAATTCCAAGGCGATGGAAAGGACGATCCCGTCCGACATTGCCACACATGTGAAACAATTTGGGCAGCAAATGGAGTTACAGATCACGATGAATGGACGAAACAATTTCCAGCAACCCTCCGAGGGGTAGCAATTGACTGGTATTCCGACTTAGATAAAACCCAAGTGACCACTTGGGACCAGTTAAAAAAAGAATTTGAGAAAGAGTTCAGGCTCCTACGAGACGATAATGAAATCGTCTCCGAAATCTACGGAACCAAGCAAGGACCCAAGGAGACCGTACGGAACTACGGTCGCCGACTGAAAGAATTGGTAGGCAAAATGGAGAGTCCACCAGCCGATGGATTGAAGAAGCGATGGTTCTTCGAAGGATTGAAATCCAACCTTTGGAGGAAGATGAAGATAGTTCCTCCCCCTTCTTACATTGACGCCTACAACCGAGCGATGGACCTTGAAAATGAACAGAAAACATCGAAGAAGAAGAAAAATGAGTCTTCTTCGTCGGAGGATAACAATACTTCGGGAGATGACAGCGGTAGTGACGGGAAAGCAAAAAAGAAAGTCTCCGCACTCCAAAAGGACATGGAACGAATGCTCAAGGAATTTCGCAATATGAAGGGTAGCACCAGCCGGAACAACGAAGGAGAACTTTGGTGCACCGACTGCAAAGAGGCTGGCCACGCTAAGGGTGCATGCCCACGGAAGATGTTTTGCGATATTTGTCAATTGGCAGGTCACTCCACAAAAGAATGCCCGTTCAATATGAAGACACGAGGCCAACAAGTTATGTTCACACAGGAAGCTTCAACCTCCGGAGATCAAAACACAGCCTCTTCTGGTAGATATAGGAATAATTGCCGAGGGGGAAGAGGAAATAGCAATAATGATGGAGGACGAAGCTGCCTTCAATATGATACAAGTGGAAGACCGATGATTCAATGCCACACGTGTAGTCAGTGGGGGCATTTCGCTCGGGACTGTCCGAAGGGAGAAAAAGCGCAATTTCTGTGCAAATGGTGCGGGCTTGGAGATCATGATGATACAAAATGCCCCAAACTAGGAGTGAATTTAATTAACATTGAAGGCAACGAGGGAGTGTTGGCAATCACCCGAGAACAAGCACGGAAAGCCACCTACCCACACCCAGAGATTGAAAAAAAGAGAGTATCGGAGACAAGGGAAGATATTCAGATGGCCCAACGAAACGAAATGCACGACACCGTGGGAACTTCCGAGGGAAGTCACGGGGAACGGATATTAAGGCAAATTATGCAAACAGAAATTCCAGTACAACTGGGAGATCTTTTGACAGTGGCCCCACAATTAAAGATGGCTCTACTCAATGCGGTACCATCGCCGAACAGACAGAGGACAACAACCACGATAGCAAACTCTCTCGAAAAGGGAAAATTCGTGGAGGATCCCATGTTATTGGCACTTAACACCGGGAGGCACCCGACAGTAGTAGAAATGGGAATCTTGGGCACAATACTCACGGACACTATCATTGATGGAGGATCGGGGGTCAACGTCCTACCCGAAGAAACCTGGAAGAAGCTTGGACAGCCAACACTATGGCCGCCGACTTTCCAGCTTGTAGGCGCAGACCAACATGGAATTAAACCAATAGGCACACTGATGGCTCAAAAAGTGATGATTGGCACCCAACCATTTGTCATGGACTTTATTGTTATTCCAGTAAAAAAGAAGGGATACGACGCCCTCTTGGGGAGGGGGTGGCTAATACAAGCAAGAGCTAAGCATGACTGGAAGCGGAACGTTATTTCTATGGAGAGAGACGGCCGGAAATTCACCATTGATTTGAGAAGTCAATTGGTGAGTGAAGACCTGGCGTCCTCGTCGGGATCAAACATAGATGAAGAAATTGATGAAGGAAGACACGAACCGAACAAGGAAGGTGTATTACAAATAGAAGGATACTCTGACGATGACATGGATTCACTAAACGGGCTGTTCCATTGGCAAATGGAGGATTATGAGCTAAGGCAATGTAACATGCTGGAGATAGAGGACAACGAAGAAAACCAGATAGGGGATGAGGAGGAGCCTACATTTCTGCCACAGTACGAGGAGTACAAAGAGGGGGAGCTTCGAATTCAGGAAACCCCAGCACACCAATTCGACAAAAATAAACCCATTAAGTATGAAGAACCGACAGTAAAGCCCATGAATTTAGGAGATGACACCAACCCGAAGAACATTTTAATAGGGGATGACTGGAACCCTGTGTTGAAAACCGCGGCATTTAAAATTTTCACAGAATACAAGGATGTATTCGCCTGGACTTACAAAGACTTAAAGGGGGTACCGCCGGAACTGTGTGTCCACCGGATCCCACTCGTCGAAGGAGCAGTCCCCGTACGGAAACGTCCGTACAGAATGAACAAAAACTATGCGGCCCGGGTTAATGAAGAGATCGGAAAGATGCTTGATGCAGGTATAATATTCCGAGTACAGACGAGCAAATGGGTCTCCCCCATTGTGATCTCATTAAAGAAGGACTCCACCCAAATAAGAATATGCATGGACTTCAGATGTTTGAACGCTGTTACAGTCAAAGATCCCTTTCCAATTCCCTTCACGGATACCATCTTAGAGGAAGTTGCTGGTCACGAAATCTACTCCTTTGTGGATGGATTTTCGGGGTATAACCAAATATCAATAGCAGACGAAGATAAGTTGAAAACAACGTTCGTGGTAGAAAATGGAGTATATGCTTACAACAGGATGCCGTTCGGGCTTTGCAATGCCCCAGGAACATTCCAACGAATAATACTGCACATCTTTGATAAAATGTTGATAGGCAACTTCAAAGCCTTTTTGGATGATTGGTCTATCTACAGTACGGAAGATACCCATCTGGTGGCCCTTCGGGAATGTATGGAAAGGTGCCGACGGGCACGGTTGGCGCTTAACCCTAAGAAGTGCAGATTTATGGTCCCACAAGGGAAACTGCTCGGACATATTGTATGCAAAGCCGGACTAAAAACCGACCCAGACAAGATCCGGGTGATCCTCGAGATGAAACCCCCCACGGATGTTACGGGACTCAAGTCATTCCTCGGACACATCGAGTACTATCGAAAATTCATTAAACAGTTTGCTCACGTGTCTCGTCCGATGGAACAACTGACCCGGAAAGGAGAACCTTACAATTGGGGGTTAGAGCAAAGGGACGCATTCGAAGACCTTAAGGCCAGGCTAGTCGTTGCACCTATCCTGGCATTCCCCGACTGGGATAAAGAGTTCCATGTGCATGTGGATGCCTCCAATTTTGCGATTGGAGCCACGCTGGCACAGACAGGTGATCATGGGTTAGATCACCCTATATACTTCGCAAGCAGGCTCCTTTCGAAGGCAGAGAAGAACTACTATACAACAGAAAGAGAAGCATTGGGGATGGTATACGCGGTACAAAAATTCTGGCATTACTTGCTCGCCACTCCATTCACATTTTTCGTGGATCATCAGGCCTTAATGTACCTGGTAAAAAAACCACTTATTCAAGGACGAGTAAGTAGGTGGTTGCTTCTCCTGCAGGAATTCACATTCAACATCATTGTACACCCCGAAAAAAGTCACGTGTGTGCAGATCACTTATCTCGACTCAAATCCGGGGAGCCACCAGAAGGGGTAAATGATGACTTTCCCGACGCTCATCTATTTCGTATTGCTGTTCTTCCTCCCTGGTACACAAGCATTGGAGAATTGTTATCCACAGGACAGTTCCCAGAGGGAATGCCGCCTGGCGAACGAAGGAAATTAGTACTCAGAAGTAGGACGTTCCAACTCATTAATGGGTTATTATACAAAATGGGACCGGACGAGGTACTTCGGAGATGTGTGATGGAAGAGGAAGTCCAAGGCATTCTCAGAGAAGCCCATGAGGGTCCCATAGGAGGCCATATGGGACCCGATACGATAGCAAGGAAGGTCTTACTAGGAGGCCTGTGGTGGCCCACTTTGTATAATGATGCACGAGAATGGGTAACGAGCTGCGACACCTGTCAAAGACCTGGGAAACCTCTCAAGCGGGATTTTATGCCATTAAATCCGTCTAATGCGCACGAATTGTTTGAGAGATGGGGTTTAGATTTTGTGGGACCACTAAAACCAAGCCAGAGGAGGAGGTGCCGGTATATTATGGTGGCAACGAAATATCTTACAAAATGGGTTGAAGCTCGGGCCTTGCCAGACAATTCTGCAGTCAGCACAGCCAGGTTCATATATGAACAAATTATTACAAGGTACGACATCCCCATTCAACTCATGAGTGACAGGGGCGGGCATTTTGTTAATCACGTGATACGATTGCTCACTACAAAATTCAAAATTTTTCACTCACTCTCCAGTCCCTATTACCCGAGGGCGAACGGGCAGGCGGAAGCCACGAACAAGATTCTAGTATCTGTGATTTACAAGTCCTGTGGAGTCGAAGGAGAAGATTGGGAAGAACAACTTCCCTTAGTTCTATGGGCGTACCGCACGTCGTATAAAGTCGCTATGGGACATACTCCGTTCCAATTAATGTTTGGCCAAGAGGCTGTGGTCCCCGTAGAGTTTATGGTGCCAAGTCTACGAATAGCACTCAAAAATAGATTAGGCGACATGGAAAGCCTTAGAGAACGTTTCCATGCTCTCAACAAACTGGATGAACGACGGATGTTGGCACAATGGGCAACCGATGTCGCGCAGCAGCGTCAGAAGCACTGGCATGACAAGCATCTCCGTCACACCCGATTTGCTCCAGGACAACTCGTACTGAGGTATAATGGCCGAAACGAGATTAAACCCGGCAAGTTCAAGGTAAAATGGTTAGGCCCCTATCAAGTTCGGGAAGTCAATACCAACGGGGTGATTAAGTTGTCCTCGATCGACGGGGTACCCATAGCCGATGCAGTTAATGGGTCGAAATTGAAGATTTACCATGATCGGGTCCCCAATAGAGTGCCAAATGAAAAAAAAAAAATAAAAAAAAATAAAAATAAATAAATAAATAAATAAATAAATAAAATAAAAAAATAAAAATTGCCGTATGGTGGGACCACTGAACGGTGGAACCACCCGACGGTGGGACCACCCGACGGTGGAACCACCGAATGGTGGAACCACCCGACGGTGGGACCACCGAACGGTGGCCACCCATCGGTGGATCACCCGACGGTGGCCACCCGTCGGTGGATCACCCAACGGTGGCCACCCGTCGGTGGATCACCTGACGGTGAATCCACCGTCTTTATAACTCCCGCCTCCGCGGTCAAGCGGTAACATAAAGAGCGGACGGGAGAAAAACAGAGCGGATGGGAGAAAGAACGAGGTGCGGACGAAGGAGACTAGTGCCGCGGAAGGAGGAACAGCGGACGGAACAGTGTGGTAGGAAGGAACAACGGACGGAAGGGAAGTGTATGGTTCACGGTGATACAGTTCAGGGTTAGTATATATCACCATTTTATGCAAGTATCACCGTACGGAGCAGGGATACACGATAACTACCACACAAAGAGGGAAAATTGCTAACGGTTTCTTGCATTTTAAAAAACGGTTTCTTGAATTTAAACCGGGTGAACATGCACTCTGCGGGAAAGAGAAACAATTGGAAAAAACAATTACAGGCAGGGAGCTTAGGAAAAAAAGAGATGAACAGGCAGGCTATTGTTCTACCATCAGGGGTGAAGGTTGCGGGGCATCATCAGGCAAGTGGGAGCAGCGGGAAGAAAATGACGCCTGCGCAAGAGGAAAAAGGGAAAAATTCTGTCACCTATCAGACGATAGCATTCGAAGGACTTAATGGGCTGGAGTGTAGGACATGGTGGAAGGAGACTCCGGAGGATGATGAGGTAAAGAAGTTTTTACGGCAGGCAGGGGTCCATTGGGCTATCCAAATGCCCTTGTTTCCTGTGTGTAATCTGGAGACCACCTTGCGGATGATGATTCAATGTTTCGATAGCCAGACGAGGACAAGTACATTCATGTATCGGAAACATATGCTTACAGTTTCTTATGGCCCGAAGGACTTCACACGAGTCTTTGGTATCCCAGGACGTAATGGATAGAAAGTGGATACCACCAAGCAGAAGATGTCCACAGAGCGGAAAGAGTTTTGGATAAAGCGTGTATGCCGTCGGCTTACTCCAGCAGAATTGGAAACAGTGGTAAATGCGACCAAGGCACGAGGGTTGAGGAGGGAGTACATAGCAGAGGGTGCTTGGCGTTGTATTCTTGATGTCCTCAAGAGTAGGCTGACTAGTTCGAGCCGTGCATCCGACATTGCTCTCCCACAGATAGTCTACATGCAGGGGTTGATGAACGGGGTGGTCTATGACTGGGCTTTGGTGTTGGCGGAAAGAATGTGGGAATTCATGACGCTGCAACACCGCACTTTTTATATGCCCCATTACGCTATTGGATTATTTCTTGAGGCCGCACTGAGACAAATGCCTACGAATGAGTTGGAGCTCAAGCCGCAAGGCAAACTCACGGGAGGAGCTCTGCCGGTGTTCTACTGGCGATATTTGGATACGGGGAGTGTAGTCAGTGGACAGAAACGAAGGCGGCAAATGGTGGTCGAATCCGACCAAGAGGACATTGATAGCGGCCGGGAAGCCAGTGAAGAATCTTCCGATGCGGACTCAAGCGAAGAGGACATAGTACGGTTTGCACCACCAGTGTTATCTCCCTCGGCCCACTTCACTTCAGCACCACTCGTGAGTTCTACAGTTCCTTTAGTTGAGTCTCCACGGGAGGAGGCAGCCACAGACATTCTAGGGGAAGGAGATCCTAAACCTCCGTCGGAGGTAGCAGTCGCATCAGGAGGGGAAGAATGCGAAGGTATTCAGGACATTGGAGAGGGTCAGGTCCGGATGGAAGTGATTGGGTCGGATGCTGTAGTGACTGTGGATGCTGCACTCTTGCGGGATCCCTCACCACCTCAGGACTCTGTGCAGATGGGAGCTATGCGTTCTTGGATCAGCCGACGATTTCAGTTGGTTCCGACTCCACCACCAGCAGTAGTTCTCTCTCCTCAATGGGAGGACCCGCAGGAGGTGATTGGAGTAGAGTCCGCAGATGTCAGAGTGGCAACAGATGATCTCCCTCCTTTCTTTGAGGAGGACAGGGCTGTGGCTAGGGGCGAGGTGGCTAGGGAGGCACCTTGTGGAATTGAATTGGCACGCCTAGTAGCCCTTACTGGTCCTGGGGCATTGGAAGGAGAAGATGTGGAGACCTATTTAGCAGACATGGTCACTAGAGGACGTCGGTTGGTGGCTGTAGCAGAGTCCCGAGCTGTTGCGGCTATTGTTGAGGATTTGAGACGCCTCCTAGCCTTTGCCCGATTAGGCTATGGTGCAGCATTTGCTGCTTGCTTTGAGCAGGGGTTATGGCCTGATGGGGAGACTGCCAAGATGTTGGCTGCCTGGGCGGTTCCTACGCCAGTCATTGAGAGTGAGGCAGCATCTCTTGTTCAAGAGTTGGAGCAGACTTTCAGGGAGGGGTACTACGCGTTGCGGCGATCTGAGTATGTCTCGTCTGCTCTAGAGATTGCATTGGTAGCTGCGTAGAGAGCTCGGGCGGAGCTAGGCACCCAGGTGGAGGCAGTAGAGAGAGACTTACTCCAGCGTACCTAGGAGTTGATGGCTGAACAGGTAGCACGGGCCGCTCTAGAGCAACAATTGGCAGTGGCACAGGCAAAAAATGAAGCAAAGGAAAAGGAACTATTGGAGGCTGCGATGATGATCAAGTCCGCCTTGGAGTTCCAGATGGTAGCTGAAGCACAGTTGCAGACTCGGACCACACAGGTTTATGAGCTTCGGGCTCAGTTGGGATCATCCACCACACCAGTTCTTTCAGCGGAGCAGCATGCTTCTTCATCAGGGACGCTCCCTCTACCCCACTTTCCTTCTCAGTCTTAGCAATAGAAGTTCATCATTCCTATTTTGTTGTTCGGTCCCGGACATTTTGTTGTCGTCCGGAGACGACTTTTCTTAAGGGGGGGATGATGTTAGCCGTCAAGTTGTGTCACCGTCGGATGTTAGCTGCCGACGGAGGTAAAGTTGGGTTACCGTCGGATGTCAGTCGCCGACGGAGGTTAGTTAGTTGCAACGGTTGAGAAGGGTGACGAGTTTGGTTGTACCGCTTCGGATGTTATATGTATATTGTATTTGCTTATTGGCAAGGGCACTATCATGGTATGATTCCGAATGATTAATAAAAGCTATTGTGTTCTTTCCTATATAAATATTATCTTTGTTGCATATCTTATTGATGGTTGTGCGTGTGCGTCTGTAACAAGTCTACCTTTCGGGTAAACAAAGTGGAAAATATAGTGGATTTCCTTTTCCACTTCAGTTCTCCCTTCGAATTGGTGTCATCTCCTACAATTGGAATTATTGCTTGCACAATTGCCATTTAAAGCTACTTTCCTTCTTCTGATCCGAAACACGGTATAGTTTATCAGATTTGTTAGGTTCTGAAGACAGGTCACTGGTGAACGATGGAAGCTCGCCTGTAGCAAGCTGCAAGTTCACCTGCAATAGTACTGCAAGTGTTCTGTAATGCTGCAAGTTCACCTACAATAGTGCTGCAAGGTTCCTGTTTTTGTTCTCAATCACCTTGGGGACCTTTGCTCTTTCAATCTGGGCACAAATGAGGAAAAGTGAAAAGTTTTAAGCAAGAAGAAAGCATCACATGAAGAAGATTGACCTTTGGGGATCACCGTGGGCCTCATAGATTGTAAGTCCATTGCAAACCTAAAAACAAACCTCATAAACTGCCAAGACCTGAAAGCGTTTGCATATTTAGATTCCTCTAGAAAAGTTGCATAATTTCAAAACAAACGGCACGTCATTTCAAGTCCATATGCAAAAGTTATGACATCTAGAAGAGGAAACTTATGCAAGTGATAGGACGGATACATGCCTCATTTTTTTTTTTCTGTTGCAGAACATTTTCAGACTTCCTCCAAGTCTGATAAGAGATGATTTGACTTCTATATGTTGTGTTTGACCTATAGGCAATTACTGGGTCAATTTGTAGGGTTCTTGGTTTGACACAGTCATTTTCCTTGTGTCATAACAAAACGATATGCAGTAGAATTAAATGATTTGAAATGTCATAATTTGTCAAAAATGGCCAAAAATGTGTCATTTGGTACTCCACATCTTAATGTTTCATATTCTCATGGGAATCTAAGGCATTAGTATGTCATATGTAAAAGAAAATAATTTAAGACAAGTAAAAAGGAGAGATTTTTCTTGTTTTTGGTGATTGAGAAGCCATTTTTCAGACTACCGCATGGTGCTGAAACATGACAATCATTTGCAGCTGTAATGAAGATCCAAGAACTTGTGAGTGGGAGCTTGTAGAAGCCATGCTGGTTGTTAAACATCTGTAGATTACCTTTTAAATTGAGGGGCCATTACTATTGTATTTGGGCAATGAGGTAGCTTATTATTCAACAAGTGGGGTTAGTGCAACCAACCCAAACTCATTTGAGAGAGTGGATTATCTGGATTTAAGCATTACGTTACCAGTTGATAGCATCTTTTTATTGATGAAGAATCACTGCAAGTTATGTCATCTTCAAGACAAAGTGGGGATGTGTTAGAACTTACAATATGAAGTCAGACCTTTGTAAAGCCCAAGAGGCAATATTTACTACTATGGATTAGAGCTGTGAGGAGTAGGCCCTCACTCTTCCTGGTGTTTTATTCCCATTAGAGGGTTTCTTTACTGTTACATTGTGTTTACAATTTGTTTTGTGTTACATAGTTGTTTATTTCTGTATTTTTGAGTGGTACTTTAAATGTTGCATTGAGTCAAATATACTTGTTAGTTTGAGTTCATCTTGAGGTAGTTGATCGAGTGCTTATCATTAGGTTTGTTTTCTGACAACTGAGCATGTGGAGTGACCACCCTAGTTTATATATCATCTTTTATACACACATATTCTTGCATCAGAACCTCAGCTCACTCTTGGAGTCTCTCATAGTCTATCTAATTAGTTCCTTTTCAGTTAAAGAAATCTTAAACCCTTATCATATCATGCTCTTGCAGTATTACTGTTATAAAATTAGACCCATGTTCTTGTAATGGAAATAGGTTAGGTCCCCTCCACTTCATTGTTCATATGTTCAAGTCACCACTTTCTCAACTAAGTTGGATAAAAACTTTAGAAAATTTCAAATATGCTTTACTCATTAGTGACCACATCACCATTCCATATCTCACAAGGTGTGTTGTTCATAGTACTTGAACCATACTCATAGATTGTCTAAGTCATTACTCAACTCGGTCCTCTCCACCTCTTGTTTAGGTGTACAATTAATCACCTCCTTGAATATTTTGGATAAAAAATATACAATAATGTTCCAAAAAACTTTTTAGTGCTTATATTGCCATCCTTGATCTTATAGGTTGTGGTGTTCTTAGTAGCTGAACCATATCCATAGATTGAAGGAATTTAATTCTAATGTTGATATTCCATATCTAATAACCCTCTAGAATAATTCTCATGGACTCTTATCTCCTTTATTTATTCAAGGCCACATATTGCTTGCCTTGACCTCATGGAGGGTGGCTTGCTCATTACTTGAAGTGTACTCATAGACCAAAGGTATTAATCATAATTATTTCTTTCCCTATTTGGTCCATTGTTGATGTGAGTTTTGTGATCACCCCAACATGCAAGATATAATACTAAGCATTCTACCCTTTCTTGAACAAGGAAACTCCAAATGCTAAACAATATAACAATTGTGTGATTAACTAAAATGACCCCAAGGTTTACAATGCGTACTTGTGACTTAGTGTTGAACACCACTCAGTTTTATGATGTGATTTGTGAGTAATCACAAAGGGACTTATGCTATTCATTCATGGACATCTATCAACTTTTCAAATGCAAATGATTTGACAATGCAAGTGCTTCAGCTACTTCTAATGAGGATTTCAAAATAAAATGCAAATGGATATGGGTCTAGGAATCTAAGCTAACTCTATCTCTAACTCTATCAATACAAGCTATTGATGATGAGGTGAAACTAAACTAGTCCTTGACTTGCCAACTTAAACAACTATGCAAAGGAGGGTACTATCTTCTAAGGATGCGTGGATGATTTTCAAATCACTTATGCACATCAAAACCATAGACCATGCAAATTAGTGAACATGAAACAATTGAAGTTAAGTTCTTTGCAATGAGTTCAGTCTAACGTTGCACTATTACTTGCAATCAACAAGTACCAAAATTTATGAACATAAGTTTCACCATGAAGCAACAATAATATCTTCCATTCATCTACTTAACATAAACAAATCCCATCTAAGTGAGAAATAGAAAACTACGCAACACTACAAAATAACACAACTAATTCACCATGAAATAATAATGAATATGCAATTACTTTGGCAACATTTCAGCAATAATTTCTCCAAATCCTCCGTTACAAATGAAGTGAGAAAGCCTTATATAGAGGCTTTAAGTACAATGGATGGCTCAGATTGATTCAAGATCAATGACCTAGATTATTTAAAATTGCCCTAATTAGGGTTTTCCTTGACTATCACCTACAAGCATTAAATGCTGGCCAATGAGAAAATTACATTTCTTTGAAATACACATCCTCTTGAGGATGGACCAATGGGAAAATTCATTTGGGTAAAACATTGAATGCATCCCACATGTCCACTTGGAATAACTTGGTTCGTGGAAATGAAAAGGCACCATGTCAGCATGTTCATATTGTAATCTCCCCTTTTCAACTCCACTTCTTCATCCTATTCATTTTGGAAATCTTCTCATTGAAGTGTTCTTAAAGTTGTTCTTGTCTTGATATCTTGGCCTGGATCTTTGTTCCATGAGATGTGTATATTTTCAATTCAATCATCACCCTTGGTTGAGATTCCAACAAATTTGGATATACAACATTGATCATCATATCAATGATGCCTTCTTTGTGGGGACATTGAATCCTTTCACACGGAAAGGTGTAAGCAAGGCATCTCATAATCCTTCCTTCTACATCATTGAAGTTGTGACTTAGGCCATTGTACTTGCACTTCCACTTTTGGTTTCCAATCCTAATTTTTTTCACTTGCTTGATGAATGACTTGCAAATGCTTTCTGATGCTTCCATGTTGACCTTGATGTTGTAATCATCCTTGCACACAAAATGCTTGTCCTTGAGTCATCTTCTTGCTTGTCATCTCCATCTTAAAAATCACCTTTTTGCATCATCCATTGTATCCAAACCTGAAAAGTAAGATAAACAACTTGAATCAAAACTTTAAATAATGGAATGAAGGTTATGTTGTGAAGAACTTAAGAAACAATTTCTATGATAATTAACCCTTCAAAGAGCAAGATTTTAATTGAATTTGCACTTAGAAATACAAATCTGAAAGTGCTCTTTAAATTCTGATCTAAATCTCATATTTCTGACTTTGATTGCCATGATCTGACCCAAATCCACCTTGTCTACCTTGAACTCACGTCTCATTTAGGAGATTTCCTTGCCTAAATATGTCTTGATCCACCTTGAAGGTTGACAAACACTCAACTTGTTTTATCAACTCCGATCTTTGCCTCCCTTAAGTCTGCAATGCAATTTGAATTAATTCACTGTTTGTTTGCATTGAATGATTGAAATGAGGTGATCTGCCTTTATTTTATATGCCTCTCCTCAAATAGTCACGTCCATTGGGAGTTTAGGGTGGCTGACTTGACTATGAAATCAATTCATTTTCAGTTGGTTTAAATTCTTTCTCAGGATGACTCCCTTTGTGGTGCAAATTTCCTTCTTAATGGCAAGCAATTCTCTTTGCAAAACACTTTAATTGAATCCTAAGTGAGGTCAGATTTCCGACCCAGCTTAGGCTTTTAGCTTGATCAGATTTTCAATTCTACGTCTTCTCCTTAATCAAGTTGGATTCCCTTCCTCCATTCATATTTTGACTTTGACAAATCAGATTTTACTTCAAGTCGTCAAGAAGTATGTTTTCTATCAACTAAACATCTGCAGGATGTTTGCTAGGAATTTACACAATGCTGATTGAAAACTTTGACATTTTTTTGGACAGGTGTATGGCAATTAGGTTGAACTCCTTGAGAGATGTTTGGCAATTTCATTAACAACAACCACACCACACCCTTCCCTTAAGCGTTTGTTAGGAATGAATGCTAAATGTTTGGCAGCCATTCTATAGCAGTTGTTGTTGCATTCATGACTATGATTGTCATTGATGTCAACACAGTGATTTACCAGAGACTTGCAGAGAAGCAGACAGTGTTTGGATTAGTGCACGTGGGATATTGTAGTTGGAGCTATGCGATGTTGAGGATATACTCTTTGATATGTTATATGTTTATGGTTAAGAGCGCAGATAGTAATTCATTTATTCATGAAAGTTATGAGCATTTTGGTGGAAGCAGTATTCAGGTAGTGTTCCTGAGTAGTGGTTTGTGGAAATCGGATGATATCTCCTAATCGGGATGGAATTTGGTTTTGCATAGTTGAAGGGAAGTTGAAGACACAATGTTAGTGATGTGGATGACAGCGCAAACTTCGAGGTCGCACGAGTGAAGAATTATTGTAGTTGGAAGCCGACAGTTTTATGTAATTTTGATGTAGCATGTGGAAACTTTTATTTTGTAATTGTATGCTGACTCATTTGTAATTACTTGAGTGTAGTATAAAGGAAGGAATGTTTTTCCTTGTTGTAATATGGTTGGATGTGTTGATGTACGCATGAAGTGAAGAAAAGAGCTAATGCAGTTGTGAAAGCGAATTTGTGAAGGAAGACATGCGAAGTACAAAGATTTGAAATTGAGATCTAGTGTAATAGTGAGTGCAGTTTGGCACAGTCAAAGAAGAGGTAACATATTGTTGAGATCAGTAATCTTTTGGTATTATTTTGTTGAGTAATACAAAGATCAGTTGGACAGTGTGTTCAGTGATCTTACCTTGAAGCTGTTTGGGCAGTAGGTCCTTCTGTCTTCCATAACTCTTAACAGGGTTAGAATCTTTTAACAGGGATTCAAAATCTCCTAACAGGGATTCATATGTACTGAATGTATTTCATAAGACTCCTAACAGAGTCCATCCTTTCACAAGGAATATTCATATTAGTGCATCTTTTGTGGGCATCATTCTCACCGGGGTTTACTCTTTGATCAAGAGGTTCCCTAGTCAACATATCTTGTGTCATTGTGTTATTGTGTATGAATATCTTTCTATGGTTGGTAATTATATTGCTTACATGGTTTAATGCCGTTGAAGTTGATAAAAGTTATAATTATCAGATAACTGATTCACCCCCCCCTCTTAGTTATTTTGGTGGACTTTACTTTCTAACAATTGGTATCAGAGCAGTAGGTCCTTGAAAAAGAAGTTTAATAGCTTAAGGAGATCCATGGAAAATTTTAGAAAAGAAAGCCCTAAGTTTGATGGAGTAAATTTTGACAACTGGAAAGAAAAGATGAAGACACACCTACTGTGTTTAGGACCAGGTTATTGGTTGATTACAAAAAATGATAAGACTATCATTGAAGAGGACAATCTTGAAACATGTACTGGCGATGAGAGAGATCTATTCATGTGTAACATACTTGCAAGAGAAGCACTTTTGACAGCCCTTCCGGAGAATGAGTACAGTCAGGTAAAATGTTTGAAAAAATCTTATGAAATCTGGAAAGCTTTACACTCTACTTTTGAAGGTGATGAACATGCAAAAAGAGTTAGATTACATAATTGGATATGTGCATTTGAAGATATAAGAATGATGGAAGATGAATCTGTTAGAAGCTATATTGGTAGAATGTCAGAAATTGTTACAGGCATAAAATCTTGTGGAGGAACAAAGACAGAGAATGAAGTGATATGGAAAATTCTAAGAACATTGACTCCTGTATTTAAGCAGACAACACAGATGATTGAACAAGTTATACCTTGTACTACAAACTTTACAAGAGAAACTCTTCTTGGAAGATTGGAAGCAGCAGAGATGAACCTGAGGTTATCAGGAGACTTGCCTAGAATGGAGACAGCATTCAGTGCTCTTAGTGTTCGCCCTACTTTGTCAAGAAGCATCAGTGTGAGCGGAGTTTATGCTGGCAGTAGCAGATCTAGAAATGAAGAAGACAAGAAGATTGAAGAAGGTATTGCCTTGCTTGTGAAGAGAGAACCAGACGGTAAGAAATTTTTTAAATGTTGGACTTGTCAAGAATATGGTCATTTTGCATCTAAGTGCCCTAAGAGAGTTAAAAAGTACAGAAACAATTTCAAAACTAGAAGATCTAAAGAATGTTATTATGCTAATGATGAAGATCTTGAAACTAGTGTAGAAAGAACTCTAAGTGAAAGTGATACTGAGAATAATGATGACATAGGATTTGTAGCAATTAAAGAAGAGAATCCTGAAACTGATGTTAAGGAAGAAAAAACTTTAGTTTTTCAAGTTGAAAAGAAAGCTGATTGGATTATAGACAGTGGTTGTTCACATCATATGACTGGAGACATGAAAAAGTTCATAAAGTTTAACAATTATGATGGAGGAGTTGTTAGAGTTGGAAACAATGCACCTTGCTTGATTAAAGGTATAGGATCTATTACTCTTGATGGAAAGACTAATACTGATGATGTTTATTTTGTGGATGGATTGAAACATAATCTTTTAAGTGTTGAACAGTTAGTTGAGAAGGGATATCAAGTTTGGTTTACTGAGAAAACTTGTGTGATAAAGGATAAAGATGGAAATCTGATTGGAATTGGATCTAGAACCAGAGGTAATGTATTTCAGTTGAATCCTACTGAGATGACATGTTTGATTACTAAAATTGATGACAGTTGGTTATGGCATAGAAGGTTTTGTCATATAAACCTTGACAACATTGTGAAAATAAGTACTACACTTACAGTAAGGGATTTGCCTAAAATTATGAAGCCTACTAACATGATTTGCAAAGAATGTGTGATGGCTAAATAGAAGAGAAGTTCTTTTCCCAGTAAGAAGTTTACATCTGCAGAAAAGTTGGAGATTGTTCATACAGATTTGAGCGGTCCTACCAGGACTAGAGGATTCTATGGAGAAAGGTATTTTATGATTCTTGTTGATGATTTTACAAGAATGATGTGTATTGCATTTCTTAAAGAAAAGTCTAAAGCATTTGATAAGTTTAAGATCGTTAAGAATAAAGTTGAGAATGAATTTGGAATGAAGATTAAATGTTTGAGATTTGATAGAGGTGGAGAATTTACTTGTAGCGAGTTTAACACCTTTTGTGAAGAAAATGGCATTAAGAGATAGTTTTCAGCCCGTAGGACACTTGAACAAAATGGTATTGCAGAAAGAAGAAACAGATCAGTAACTGAAGTAGCAAGAGCTATGTTATTTGAGAATGATTTGGCGAAGATATTCTGGAGAGAAGCAGTGAACACAACAGTATATACAATGAACAGAGTACAAATCAGAGCAGACACAGACAAGACACCCTATGAATTATGGTTTGGACATGCACTCTCAGTTAAGTATTTTAGAATTTTTGGAAGCAAATGTTATATAAAAAGAGATGATGATATTGGAAAGTTTGATCCTAGAAGTGATGAAGGTGTATTTCTTAGATATTCTTTGAAAAGAAAAGCCTATAGATGTTACAACAAAAGAACTAAGACTATTGTTGAGAGCGCAAATGTTAAAATTGATGAAAAATTCAAAAATCAGGAAAGAATTCTTGATTATGAATCAGATGAAGAAGCTCATCCTAAATCTAACACTGAAACTACTGAATTATTTTATGAGATTGACAGTGATTTGTTGAATGAAAGCCACAGTGAAGTTATTGAAGAACCTACACCTGAAGTGAGATCTGAGACAGTGACACCTAACAAGAATTTATCAAGAAATCATCCTATTGAGCAAATTATTGGAAGCATTAAAAGAGGAGTTCTAACTCGGAATAAGGTACAAGAACAGTTATGTTTGATTTCTCAAATTGTGTTGTCGGGATAATTGTATGTACGGGTTATTGTATTAGTAAAGTATTATGTTACTCTCGGTCGTTAGTGACCGACAGGGTAGACAGTTACGTCACGACATTTCGGTCGTGACCCTTCGGGTACTTTATATACTCTCTCGGAGGTTGGACATGAGATATAATTGTATAATCATTATGATATAAATGTACTTGCCAGTTTCGAATGATTAATGAAAGTATTTATTATTCTCTGATATATTCTGTGTTTATTATATTTCCCGTACTATGTCTGTGCAATACTAAGTTTACCCCAGCGGGTAAACATCTGGCGCCATTGCCTAGACGTACTCGGGAAGAGAGTTGAGGGAAGGATTTATGCCCAATGTCTTAAATAAAGATAGAAATAAAAAGGCACGAGGTGACGAAGTGGAAGTTGCACAAAAGGCTTTGATCTCTGCGCAACAGTGTGAACGTCGGTGTAGGCTGAGGCAACTTGCCAAACACCAGCTTGCCGGAGGGTTGCCCGAAGGGAACCCCGGAAGTGGTACGGAAGGTGCAGGGGCCGACTGGGAATCGTTCATCTCGCTGGAACATCGGAGAGTGCGGAGTAGAGAAGAACTACTCGAAGAAACACGACTTAGACAAGTCTTGCTTCAGGAAGAGCGAGACCAGTTTGAAGACTTGAACCGCACGTGGCGTGCGGAGGAAGGGAACTACGAAGGTGAGTGCATTGCCAAAGGCACACGGGGAAGCACAACCGAAGACACACGGGAAGGTACGACCGAAGACACACAGGACGCGCAAGCAAACCCGCCATTGGAGCCAACGACTCCACACAATACGGTTCCACCTGCTACACAGATACAAGTACCATTAGTAATCGGCCAAGGGAACGTGGGTGCCGGTTCTAGCACAAGCGGTGCAGGAGCACAAAATCCACCACGCACGCAACAACCAAAATCAGCCCGACCAACCATGGCGGCACATAAGGAGAAGTTGCCAAAATTCCACGATGATGGAAAGGACGATCCAGTACGGCATTGCCATACGTGTGAAACCATCTGGGCAGCCAACGGGGTGACTGACCAGAACGAATGGATGAGGCAGTTCCCCGCCACACTGAGAGGCGTGGCCATTGACTGGTACGCGGATCTAGATAGAATGAACATAACCACATGGGATGACCTGAAGGGGGGATTCGAGAAGGAATTTTGGCTACTACGAGATGATAATGAGATAGTCTCAGAGATTTATGGAACGAAGCAAGGGAAGAGGGAGACCGTACGAGCATATGGCCGCCGGCTAAAGGAATTAGTCGGAAAGATGGAAAGCCAATCGGCTGACAGCCTAAAGAAGAGGTGGTTTGTCGAGGGCTTGAATCCTAAGCTACGACGGAAGATGAAAATTGTGCCTCCGACATCCTACAATGATGCATACAACCGGGCCATGGACCTGGAAAGCGAAAATAAGACGGCCAAAAAGAAGAATAGATCTTCGTCATCCGAAGACGATACGTCCGAAGAGGAGAGTAGCAGCGACGAGAAGCCGAAGAAGAAAGTCACGGCCCTTCAGAAGGATATAGAACGGATGTTAAAAGAGTTTAAGACAATGAAGGGGACAACAAGCAAGGATGATGAACTGTGGTGCACGGATTGTAAGGAGAGCGGCCACACGAAGGGTGCCTATCCCAAGAAGGCATTCTGTGACATCTGCCAGATTATGGGACATTCTACGAAGGAATGCCCATACAATCTGAAGGCGCGTAACCAGCAAGTGCTCTATACACAAGAACAACCATCCACATCAGGGGGGACGGAACCAAACAATAATGCATCTTTAGGAGGTTACCGTGGCAACCGGCGAGGTGGAGGAGGGAACAATAATAATTCCACCCGTAACAGGGTCCAGTATGACGCGAAGGGACGCCCAATGATCCAATGTAGGGCATGCAACCAATGGGGTCATTACGCAAGTGAGTGTAACAATAATGACGCCCCTCAACAGCTGTGTCGGTGGTGTGGCCCTGGGGACCATGAAGATGCTAATTGTCCAAAGTTTGGCGTAGGGGCCAATCTGATTGATATCAAAGGCAACACACGGATCAAAGAAGCTATACTTGCTCTTACTCGAGGGCAAGCGAAGGAAGCCCGCTACCCCCATCCCCGAACGGAGAAGCAGAGAATGGCGGAGGCAAGGGAGGAAATAGAAAGGGCGATGAAAGCCCAACGGGGAGAGACACACGAATCATCCGGACCCTACTGCACAGACGTGGAGAGGAACATTGTACGGTAGATGCTTCAACTAGAGGTGCCTGTCAAGCTGGAGGACCTCCTAAACACCATGCCTCAATTGGGGACAGTGTTGTTGGGTACAAAAGTTGATAAACCCAAACCGAGACACACGGATGCTTCTGTACTGGGAAACTCGGTGACAAATCTAATGTTGCTCGCCATCAACAATGGCAGACATCCAGCCGTGGTGGAGATGGGCATCCTGGGCACCATCCTAACGGATACTATAGTAGACGGCGGATCTAGGGTAAACGTCCTCCCGGAGGACACATGAAAAAAGCTAGGAAAGCCCACTCTATGGCCACCTACATTTAATCTGCTAAGTGCCGACCAGCACGGGATTAAACCCCTCGGCACGTTGATGGCACAGCAAGTCATCATGGGTGCACAACCATTTGTGCTCGACTTTGTGGTCATTCCGTTGAAACAGAAAGGGTATGATGCCATACTCGGAAGAGGATGGCTGGTGGCAGCGAAGGCAAACCACAATTGGAAACGGAATACACTCTCGATGGAGAGCGGAGGCAAGAAGTTTACTATTGATCTTCGGACCCAGTTGGTGAGCGAGGAACTTGCCTCTTCCTCGGGATCTGAATCGGAAGGGGAGAATGACCCACGAGACGAAGGGAGAGAGGGGATGGATCCAGATGCCGAAGGCATATTAAAACTCGGAGGATGCTATTCGGAGGATGACACAGATTCACTAAATGGATTGTTCCATTGGCAGTAGGAGGACTATGAGATGTTCTCACCCTCCTGTAACGTATTAAGCGTCGACGGAGAGAAGCTAGATAAATATCCTCCAAAGTACGGGGAGTATAAGGAAGGAGAAGCTACAATGGACACCGTACCCGCACACCAGTCTAAAAACAAGGAGGAACCCATCTTGTATAAAGAAGCAAAGTTGAAAGAAATAAACCTCGGGGATGAGAGAAATCCGAAAACCATCGTCATGAGAGACGACTGGAATCCTGTGTGGAAGATTATAGCCTTCAAAATCTTGATTCTTCTTCTTCTTATGTACAGGAACGAGACCGTGGTCCCTGTAGAATTTATGGTTCCAAGCTTTTGGATCGCCATTGAAAACAGACTCGGCAACAGGGAGAGGGAACGATTGCACACTCTGTGGGCTCTCGACGAACGGATACATGACGGTGGCAACGGGACCAAATTGAAACTTTACCCGGAGAGGATGGATCCGAAAGGAGGGACAAAGCAATCGAGAGGGACTCGGCAGGCGTCCGTACGGGTGACTAGAGAAGCCTCCGGATAGAAAATTGAAAAACACCCGTACGGCTATGCATGACCGTACGGTGGAAAAAAAAAGAAAAAAAAAACAAATAAAAAAAAAGAAAAAGGTCAGACCGTATGGCCGTACGGCATTCAAAAGTGCCACAGCATTGTAGGATGTCGTACGGCTGTCAAGTGCTGTACGACAATAACATCCATGCCCGTACGTTAATAACATCCGCAATATAAGGTGTCGTATGGCTGTCAAGTGTCGTACGGCTGTGCAATACACGGCAACCCGAGAGCACCGTACGGCGATAACATCCATGGTGTTTAAAATACCGTACAGTTAAAACTCAGTTTGTACGGCGCTGTACGGAAGGAGTGACAGTATATAGTTGAGCCGTACGGCACTCAAACCCGCAGTCAATGCCATACGGCAACGGGACCCAACATTGGCCCGTTTTTTAATGCAGCAGTCACCGTACGGAAGGAAAGAAATAAAACGTGTCTGAGAACAAAATACCGTACGGACAGAGGACGCATAGCGAGGACAGGTTCGAAAATAATTGTCGTAGAAACAAAGGGAGGAGCCACATCCGTACGATCGTTCCATTACTAAGAGCTGGAAAAATCCATACGGTTCATAAAAAGCACATGCTGTACGGCTAGGGAGAACAAAGCCGGAGAAATTTGAAAGATGGTAATTGATGGCAAGGACTGGCAACAGCCGAGGAAAAGTTTTGTTAAAAAAAAAAAAACGACGACAAATCAAAACAGTTCAAAATGAGTAACTTATTGTACCGAAGGGAAGGGCATAATGAGGTAGTAAGGAAAACGCAAGCAGTTTGCAGAAAAGAGTATGGGATCAGAAGAAAATCACAAAATGGTGTGTTCCATAGACTTTTGTGTGGGTTTGAGAGTGCTAATTTGGTCTTGGCGGCGGGGGCGCTGCCCCTCGACCCCACTGGGGGCGTTGCCCCCTAGACCCCTAGTTGGTTCAGTTATCAACCCTTGGAGAGTGTGACCTGTTGATGAGATCGGAGCTGCTACAGGCATGGAGTGTCTGCATGCCGGAGGTGAAGAGAGCACTGGAGCAAGTCTTTCAAGAGGGGTACTACGCTTTGAGGCACTTGGAGTAGGTGTTGGCTAGACGTGAGACTGTCTTGGTGGATGCATAGAGAGCTCGGGAGGAGCTGACCACCCAGTTGGAGGCAGTAGAGCAACACTTGGCTCAGCGTACCCAGGAGTTGGAAGCAGAGAAGTTGGCACGGGTGGCTATCAAGGTCAGATTGGCTAGGGAGACAATATGGTGTTAGCGGAGGCTATAGCTGAACAATATGTTTTGGAGACAAGTTTGGTGCGGGCACGAGAGAAATGGGATGTGACGGAAAAGACCTACTGGACGCAGCATTGATGGGGAGGGCGGCACTTCATCTTTTCAGGGACGCCCCTCTGCCCCTTCTCAGTGATTTTCTTCTTCTATGTGGTGTATTTCATCTCCCTGTTGTTGTAAGTCGTCGGAGATGACTTGTTTTTTTGGGGGGGATGATGTTGTCAGGATAATTGTATGTACGGGTTATTATATTAGTAAAGTATTATGTTACTCTCGGTCGTTAGTGACCGAGAGGGTAGACAGTTACGTCACGACGTTTCGGTCGTGACCCTTCGGGTACTTTATATACTCTCGGAAGTTGGACATGAGATATAATTGTATAATCATTATGATATAAATGTACTTGCCAGTCTCGAATGATTAATGAAAGTATTTATTATTCTCTGATATATTCTGTGTTTATTAGATTTCCCGTACTATGTCTGTGCAATACTAAGTTTACCCCAGCGGGTAAACAAATTGAACCTAAAACTACTAGTGAAGCTTGTGAAGATGAAAGTTGGACAAATGCTATGAAAGAAGAACTAGATCAGATTGAAAAGAACAAGACATGGGAATTGGTCCCTAGACCTAAAGACAAGAATGTTATTGGAACTAAATGGGTATTCAGAAACAAGATGAATGAACAAGGAGAAGTAGTAAGAAACAAAACAAGATTGGTATGTAAGGGATACTCACAGCAAGAAGGAATTGACTATGAAGAAACCTTTGCACCTG
This sequence comes from Chamaecyparis obtusa, assembly GCA_027943335.1. Classification (NCBI taxonomy): domain Eukaryota; kingdom Viridiplantae; phylum Streptophyta; class Pinopsida; order Cupressales; family Cupressaceae; genus Chamaecyparis; species Chamaecyparis obtusa. The sequence continues at coordinate 248,991 of BSBK01005905.1, forward strand.
TAGCAAGAATTGAAGCAGTAAGAATGTTTTTGGCTTATGCAGCTTATAAGAAATTCAAAGTATATTAGATGGATGGGAAGTCAACATTTCTGAATGGAGAATTGGAAGAAGTCTACATTGAGTAGCCTGAAGGTTTTCCTTCGACTCAAGGAGACATGGTATGTAAATTGAAGAAAGCCTTATATGGAGTAAAGCAAGCACCTAGAACTTGGTATGCAAGATTGGACAAGTATTTGTTAAAGTTGGGATTTACAAAAGGAACAACTGATAGCAATCTGTACACAAAAGAAATTGAAAATGGTTTGCTGGTTATAGTTATTTTTGTTGATGACATTATTTTTGGAGGAGAAGATGAAGCTAGTGACAAATTTGCTGATGAAATGAAGACTGAATTTGAAATGAGTATGATTGGTGAAATGAAATACTTTTTGGGATTACAGATAACACAAAACAATGATGGTATCTTTGTAAGTCAGACAAAGTACTTGAATGACTTGTTGAAAAGATTTGGAATGGAGAACTGTAAACCAGTTGGAACACCTATGGTAATTGGACATAAATTATCTAGCACAGATGAAACACCGATAGTTGAACAGAAGAAATACAGATCTATGATTGGAGGATTGCAGTACTTGACTCATACAAGACTTGATATAGCACATTTAGTTGGAATTGTAGCAAGATTTCAAGTTGAACCTAGAGAATCACATTATGTAGTGGTAAAGAGGATACTGAGATATTTAAGAGGCACAATGGACTATGGATTGTGGTATGAAAAATCTGATGATTTTACCCTATGTGCATATACAGATGTTGATTGAGGAGACAGTGTTGATGATAAGAAGAGCACCAGTGGTGGAGCATTTTTCCTTGGAGGAAGATTGGTTTCTTGGCTAAGCAAGAAGCATAATTGTATCTCACAGAGCACAACAGAAGCAGAATATGTAGCAGCAGCAAACAATTGTAACCAGATAATTTGGATGAAGCAAATGTTGAAGGATATTGGAATAAAGTTTGTTGAACTTGTTGTCATACATTGTGACAACACCAGCACAGTTAGTATGTCTAAGAACCTTGTATTACATTCTAAGACAAAACATATAGAGATCAAGTATCATGTTGTAAGAGAGAAAGTTGCTGAGAAAGAAGTTAGACTTGAGTACATAAGTACAAAGGAGCAGATAGCAGATATATTTACAAAGCCTTTGCCTAAGGATACATTTGAGTATTTGAGAGGTATGCTTGGGGTTATGCCCCAGCCTACTTTTGAGTAGTGATGCAGCTGGTTGCATCCGTCCAGTGGTATATAAGCCTTATTTTTCTTCTGGACTAGATGTTGGTACTTCCTCTATGGGGGAGTATGCATATCTGAGCTGAGTCATGAGGACTCTAGTGAATGTATTTTCTGAATAGTGTTTTTTGACATTGGAGTTGTTGTTGACATAATGATGAGATTTCTGTCATTGATGTCAATGGGGGAGAAGTGTACATGAAAAAACTATTTGTACTATCTGAACAGGAAAACGAAGCAAGATTTGATTGATGAAGGGGACTTGAAATATTTTCTTGAAGCAACAGTATTAGATTTTTGGAACATTGGATGTTTTTTCATCTATGTTGCCATCAATGCTAATGGGGGAGATTGTTAGAAATGAATGCTAAATGTTTGGCAGCCATTCTGTAGCAGTTGTTGCATTCATGACTATGATTGTCATTGATGTCAACACAGTGATTTACCAAAGACTTGCAAAGAAGCAGACAGTGTTTGGATTAGCGCACGTGGGATATTGCAGTTGGAGCTATGCGATGTTGAGGATATACTCTTTGATATGTTATATGTTTATGGTTAAGAGCGTAGACAGTAATTCATTTATTCATGAAAATTATGAGCATTTTGGTGGAAGCAGTATTTAGGCAGTGTTCCTAAGTAGCGGTTTGTGGAAATCGGATGATATCTCCTAATTGGGATGGAATCTGGTTTTGCGCAGTTGAAGGGAAGTTGAAGACACAATGTTAGTGATGTGGATGACAGCGCAAACTTCGAGGTCGCACGAGTGAAGAATTATTGTAGTTGGAAGCCGACAGTTTTATGTAATTTTGATGTAGCGTGTGGAAATTTTTATTTTGTTATTGTATGCCGACTCATTTTGTAATTACTTGAGTGTGGTATAAAGGAAGGAATGTTTTCCTTGTTGTAATATGGTTGGATGTGTTGATGTACGCATGAAGTGAAGAAAAGAGCTTGTTGTGAAAACTGGATCGTCCTATAGAGATAATATATACTCGTTTGATATTGTAGAATACAATTGCCTTCATTATTGATTGATTCTACAATAACAATAGGGTATATGTATATATTGAATAGTCATGTAATGAATAGACATGACCGTATATACTTATGGTCATGTCACTTCATTACATAACTATTAGTTAACATATCTTAACCAATAGTTTATTCATACTTTGTATAATATATATATATATATATATATAAGTATACACATATGCATATTAATATATACTTACTTTTCAATTATATTATATAGTATATATATATATAAATATATCTATATTTATATGCATATCATGATTTCTCGTTTATTTAACACGAACGAACAATACTTTAACACTCCCTCTTGAGAGAGAGTTTAATAGAATTTGTAGAATCTTTTCATATCATGATATCCAGCACATTTCGGATAGACCCTTTCGGGAGTCAATCATGATAGGCGTCAAGATATCCGACACATCGGGGACAGACCCTTTCGGGAGTCGATCTTGACAAGTTATTACACACCAAGTAATAACATAGCAACAAGATATCCTGCACATCTGGGACAGTCCCTTTTGGGAGTCAATCTTGAAGCCTGGTTAACTATTTTCAAGATCGTCACCTTGAAATAGTAACCCAACACACGTGAAAGATCGTCACCTTTCATAACACAAAATGAATGGGCCCATAAAGTCTACCATGACTTCCGACACTTCGGGACACACAATTTAATGTAGTCTCATCATGAAAATAGACTTGAATATCATGATCTCCGCATAGTCGGGACACATAATTAAGTAGTCTATCATGATATGGTTTCGTTATTACACATCCAGTAATAACAAGAGTCAAGATCTCCACACAGTCGGGACACACAATTAAGTAGTCTATCTTGACACTTTGGTTCACTATTATCAAGTGAGGAAGGCTTCCACCTTAAACTTGTCTATCAAAGACAAGAATCATTTAAGATACAAAGTGATAGATCACTAAGGCTGAAAATCAACATCAGGAATACTTCCTCTAAATTAATATGACCACGATCCTGGGTTGCCATCTTAATTTGATCTTCTAGCTTCTCCCACTGACATGAAAGCATAGCCTTCTCACATGGTAATTCATCATAATTCTCTGCTATAGTTTCTTGATCACTAGGTAACCAACAAAACATGGTCTACTCCCTCTAAATCAAGATCTTCGAATGTCCATTGATGCAGATCCTTTTGCTTCCTCTTCTGTCACGGAGGCATACCCTGTTTATATGCTCATCTCAGTGTTATTGCAGGATGTGACTCCATACCTTTTTTCCTGAGAGAATCGATGTCTCATACATGAATAATCTGAATAAACATAAGGTTGCCGACTCACATTGACTAGCATACGATGCATTTTGATCTTTTTCAAAGCCACAACATTAATACTCCCTCTTGGACTTGAGGGAAGATAATAAAAACCTCTAGTGTGATGTTCATCTCAATAACTTGAAGTCTCAAGCTGTATGGAATGACTCAATTAGAGATTCTATCCATGTGCATCTCATCGGTGATTCTATCCACGAGTTTCCACTTCTATAGCCTCATAATTGTTTCACCTTCAGCAATGATCACCCTCTCAATCAATATGATTGATTTTGTCACAAGTTGACAGAACCATCTACTCCCTCTGAAGCTCAAGTTCATCAATTCTTAAACTTTCTGAAGATGTCAGGACTCCCTCTTAATCTGAATTTCACATGCTTTCATCCTTTTATATCCCCTTTCGTAAGGTGAGCCCAAAAAATATTTTGAAGAATCCATCTTGCTATAGTCCAAAGGTTGTACACAAATCCATGAGTACTTATTATGAAATTTCACTATCATAGTGTAATCAAAATCTAGAGTAGTGTAGTTGTAGGAGCTTGTCAGTGCCACATGTGCAACGGACCCTGCACTCAGCAGTCCATAGGTACTTGTGATCAAAGAATCACCCTGCACTTATTATAGTACGGAACAACCTTGCATAATGCCTTGATTGCATCATTCTTCTTTTTCTACAAGAACATTCTTGGAGACAAATGAAAAGATCAAGGCAAATAGCTCTTATAGTACAAACATGAATACATATAAGAAAATGACTACAAAATTATAAAAATTTAACACAAGGATGAATACTTATCTTAAGTTTCACATATTTCTTTCTTTAAAGTGAGCCCATAGTCACTTGATATCCTTGATTTTCTAATAAGGTGATCATGCATCTGTAACCCGGTGTCACTGAAATCTGCTATAAGATTCCTTATATAAGTCTTCAATTTTCTTAATATTTCAGCTTTGAGAGTTTCATACTAATCCTTGTCTTCTCATAACATGCCATCATGACGTAGTCTTCATTCTAGATGATTTTTAACTCTTCATATTTTTAAGTAGTGTTGATACGTTCCTTTTAAGCCAATACCCTCTGTATTGTCGCCCCTTAGTTTTACAAGTCTAAGTATCAATTAAGAATTAGGATAATGTGATATGTCAATTTAATTATGCGAATGTATAGGTATCGCTAACAGCAATATGTTGCTATTTCAGATTGACAATTGAGTGCCCACAACTTGAAAATATAGTTTTCTTTATGATATACAACTTCAATATCTGCAAATGCTTGGTGCCATCACCAATCTGCACTATTGTTGCTTGCCACTAATAGTGCCACAAGACACTTTCTCTTACAGAACAGATCCAAGTGGAATTAAAAAGAAAGAGGTAAAATCCCATCATCAACGGAAGTTGATATACTCATTCTAAATTTATTATCATACATTCCAATAATATCCCATTATTGGTTACAATACTTCTCAACCTGAAATTATCGGATGCTATCATGTATGAATCTGTCGCTGTCTTTGATCATTGTTTGTCTTATCGATGCAGTGGCTTCCTTGAAATCTTATCATGGGGCTAGCTTTCATCGTGATTAGATCCTCAATATTGTTGTCGTCTACCTCAGCATATCCGTAATGTTCCCTTGTAGCGTTACTTGGTGGTCGCATATAATTCTTTATTGACAATCCCATCGTCACTAATATGTCGTTCCATTACTTAATTCTATGAATGGTAGAAATAATAAAAATTTCCTGTAAGGTGTGATGTAATAAGAGAAATAGAAGATGATCCATGATTCGACGCAGTAGTCTTCTCCCCATGGTCGACTAATATGCCTTAGTCGGTTATAAGTATTAACATTTCCCTCCTAATATATGGACAATTCTCTCTCACCGTTATGGAACTGAGCGATCTCCTCATCGAGTATATCCCTTGTGATCCTTCCTATCGTGTTCTTCGATGCCTCTCTGAATACTCCTCCAGTTTGCCAGACGTCTGCATATATCCCTCAAGGGATTGCTGGTAAGATCTCCCTTGTTTTATCCGTGACTGCACTTACTGGTTCGCTGAGTTAACTTTCTTTCTTGCTTATGATATGTGTATCTTCTCCCATTACCGTAGATGAATACGTTTGCTGCTTATGATTTTGATCGATGGATTTTCTTATTGTTCCATTGATGATCATTGTTCTTCTCCTGAAGATGATAGTTTGAAAGTCTTGATGTATCTTGCAATTGAAATGATTGGTTGTGTTCTAAAAACATGTCTAATGTCTCTTTATCATTGCCACCTCTTAATACTAATCATATCGCTTTCACGACTATTGTTTATTATCGATTAGGCTTCACAATTACTTTTATTTTAATCGCACCATTCCATGACTATTGATTAGTCTTTAGCTTATAATAATGGATTGTTGCTTCTGTGCCTCTTGGATATCAATTTCTTAATTGCCATTAACTAATCTCAATGACCTGGGTGATGTTATCTCTTATATACAATGGATCGTATGAAAATATTTAGGCTGTCTAGCATCGACTATATCAGGTATGTCAATATCAATTGGCTTTGAACACTGAAAACGTCTCCAATATGACTTTATATAAGTATGTCCTGATTATGATGTCGTCTCTGTTATGGTCGATAGGCACTTGCACCGATGGTTGCTAGAGACAACACAATGATCTAAACAGGAAGACCCGCGACTGCATATATCAGTCAATATAATAGCAATGGTATCTCGAAGTGTAGAGATATTGAGCGCAACAGTAAATGGATATCGTATACGTTGTGTAGGAACAGTCTTCCTTATTCTACTTACTGATCTGTATATATATATATATATATTCTCTATAGGTTAGGCTCTGATACCATGTTGTGAAAACTGGATCGTCCTATAGAGATAATATATACTCGTTTGATATTGTAGAATACAATTGCCTTTGTTATTGATTGATTCTACAATAACAATAGGGTATATGTATATATTGAATAGTCATGTAATGAATAGACATGACCGTATATACTTGTGGTCATGTCACTTCATTACATAACTATTAGTTAACATATCTTAACCAATAGTTTATTCATACTTTGTATAATATATATATATATATATATATATATATATATATATAAGTATACACATATGCATATTAATATATACTTACTTTTCAATTATATTATATAGTATATATATATATATATATAAGTATACACATGCATATTAATATATACTTACTTTTCAATTATATTATATAGTATATATATATATATATAAGTATACACATATGCATATTAATATATACTTACTTTTCAATTATATTATATAGTATATATATATATATATATATATATAAATATATCTATATTTATATGCATATCATGATTTCTCATTGTTTATTAAACACGAACGAACAATACTTTAACAGAGCTAATGCAGTTGTGAAAGTGAATTTGTGAAGGAAGACATGTGAAGTACAGAGATCTGAAATTGAGATCTGGTGTAACAGTGAGTGCGGTTTGGCATAGTCAGAGAAGAGGTAACATATTGTTGAGACCATTAATCTTTTGGTATTATTCTGTTGACTAATACAAAGATCAGTTGGACAGTGTGTTCAGTGATCTTACCTTGAAGCTGTTTGGGCAGTGGGTCCTTCTGTCTTCCATAACTCTTAACAGGGTTATAATCTTTTACTAGGGATTCAAAATCTCCTAATAGGGATTCATATGTACTGAATGTATTTCATAAGACTCCTAACAGAGTCCATCCTTTCACAAGGAATATTCATATTAGTGCATCTTTTGTTGGCATCATTCCCACTGGGGTTTACTCTTTGATCAAGAGGTTCCCTAGTCAACATATCTTGTGTCATTGTGTTATTGTGTATGAATATCTTTCTATGGTTGGTAATTATATTTCTTACATGGTTTAATGCTGTTGAAGTTGATAAAAGTTATAATTATCAGATAACTGATTCACCCCTCCCCTCTCAGTTATCTTGGTGGACTTTACTTTCTAACAGCGTTTGCATTGGTTTGCAAGTTGGAATTCACCATGCCTTAGAAATTTTGTTCCAAGCAAGGTTGTATTTCCAACCTGTTGATATGAGTTTTGTTCCACTACAACATGCAATCGAATACTTAGTATTTTGAGATGAAACATCGAATCTCCAATTCTCTCTTGAATAAGGATGCTCATGTGCTAAACAATGTATAGAGATTGTGTGATCAAATGAGACAACATCAAGGTTCCTTCTTGTTGTGGACTTTACTCAATTTTATGATGTGATTAGTCGGTTTATCACAAAGGGATTTACACTGTTCAATCAATGGATATCAACTTGATTTCAACTCCTTCAATCACTTCCAACCAAATAAACTGCAAGGGGACAAGGGTTTAGAGAATCTAATCTAACTCTAAGAATGCAAGACAATGTTGATGATGGGGTGAGCCTCTAACCAATTCTTGCTTCACCGTATCAACTAGACATAAGAGGGTGCTATCTTCTATGGATGCAAGAATGATTTTCACATTGTTAATATTCATCTAAATATCCTATGAAGGTGCAATCTAAATGAACATCTCCAATAGAAGTTAAACACTTTCAATTTAGGTCCAGATCTTTGCACTGCTACTTACTATCAACAAGTACCAAAAGGTATGGACACTAGCTCTACCATTAATCACCATTCAACAATATCTTCCATTCATCTACTTCTACTTCTACTTAACATGAAATGAAATCCTAAATGAGGAGTTGAAGAAACCATGCAATACTTCAAAGCAACATTAGTAATCCACCATGAAGACCAACAATGAATCATCAATTACTTTGATAGCATTTTGGCAACAATTTCATCAAGTCTCCTCTCCTACTCTACTTCTACTACCAGCTAACTAACTCACTATCTATTACAAATGAGAAGGCCTTGGCCTTTTATTGTTATTCAATTACAATGAAGGGCCAAGATCAATTCAAGATCAATGGCCAAGATTTATACATCAAAAACCCTAATTAGGGCTGCCACACTATCAACCAATTACATGAAGGCACCACCCTGTGGGCCAATAAGAAAATTACAATGCTCTTGAGAGCCAATGAGAAAATTGTACACTTGGCATAATATGATTGACTATGATGTGTAACTTGAATTTTCTAATTGGTAGAAGAGAAGTGGGTACCACCTTAGCATCCTTATCTTGTAGACTTGATCAATTCATTTGTGATGAGAAAATATCTCTTGATACTCAACATTATCAAGCCTTCGATTGTTATGGCCTATTCCCAAATTGCTTCATCTTCTCAAATTTTCTCCATCTTCGTTTTTGGAAATTTTCTCATTGCCATGATGTGAACTTGATTGTACTTGCAAACTTGAAACTTGAACTTCTTGAAGTGATAAAGTCTTCATGCACATGGATCCTTCAAAATGAACTTGGATTTCTGGAGGAAATTAAAGTTGATGAAAATTTCTTCCACTTGTAGATTCTGATTTTTCTTCTTCTTGCTCTTCGCTTTCTTGAACTCCATCTTGATCTTGAATTTGCACTTTGATAAATTGATTTAAAACCTCCTCATTTGAAGTCCTCAAGCTTGCTTGAAGCTTTGAGCTTGACCTGCAATCATCTCCTTAACGATTTACCTCACAAAACAAAGGAAATACTTCATTAGCTCACAAAGTTGATAAGAAAACATGAAAGAGATCTTAGAATTTTCATGAACTAGGATTGTATTAACATCAAACAAGGAGGCAAAATGTAATTTGATCATGGATTCTTTCAAGTTTAAAACCAAATTTCTCCATCCTCTTGCAAATGTTGACGTGATATCATGTTAAAATCTGGAAAAAAATAAGTTTTGCAATATAACATACCCAGATTTTGTTGCCTTGCCACCTTCTTCTCTGATTTTTGGAGAAAATCTGCCTTAAATGTTCAAAAGTGTTTCTCTCTCAAGATAGTTTGATTCCTCCTCAAGGTAATCTACTCCTTCAAGACAATAGTTTGGTACTTCTTGAGATAATTCGCTGCTAATCAAGATGATTTACTCCACTCCAAGGTAATTCACTCCCTCTTTATGATAGTTCGCTGCCTTGGAAGAGATATTTCGCTGCTAATCAAGAGGTGAAATTGTTTTGATTTGATTCTTGAAATGAATGCTCATCACCCTCCTTATATAGGCAACCCACATCTTGAAAGGACATTTCCTATGTGAAGGCTGACTTGGTCTTTTTAGGTTAATTAGACATTTAATTCAATCACTTTTCTTTTTCCCTAATGCAGGCCGACATGCTAAGAGAGCAATAGATGCAAATTTTAATTATCAACCATCAATCACATCTCAGCCTTCTCATCTCCATGTTATTGTTTCATGCCACCTCTCTCATTGTAAATTTTGAAGATCCAATCCTTATGAGAACAAGGCGGAAATCATGAGAGCTTGAGATTTTCACCTTCTCAAATTTATCTTTCATCATGCAAGTTGACTTTCACCTTTTGTACATGTCATTTTACTTCCTCACTAAACTCACACTTGGAGACTAAAGATTGGCCTTATAGCATCCATAATGCTAGGCAGAATTTAGGTACCCAAGAAGATAATGTCCTTGGGGGATGGCGGATTCTGCCATCCCTCCAGGAATTTCTCTTTTATTGCTTTCAAACTGCATTCTCATTCCTCATGACAACCTCTCATTTTCTTTCATCTTCTTCCCCCTTTTTACCCTTTCATTTTCGCTGTTACTAAGCAAGTTGAGGGGCCTTGTCCATATTTTCATTATCATCCTCAAGGCAGAAACTAGGGGATAGGGAGGATTTTAATCCTTTACTTCCACTCCCCATATTTGGTTTCATTGCCTCTTTAGACAGCACTTTGTCTCTTATCCTCCTTTTCATTTCTGTTGCAACTTGAAGGCTTTTGTTTCATGTTTTCTGCCATAAATCCAAGGTGGAAATAAGCGGGGGTGGGTGAGGGGGGCGGCGGAGTGGGGGGGGCGGGGGCGAGAGGATTTTGATTCCTCAAGGGCAGGCGGTTTCCGCCCTGCCTTGAGGAATTTCCTCTTGATCTTTTCGATTCCTCAAACTCACCATTCTTCATTAATTCGGCCAATCACTTAGTCTTTTCATTCTTGTTGATCATTTAGCCAAATTTAAGGACTTAATTCATGTTTCCATATCATAGATGCAAGGCGGAAATCATGGTGCCAAGAGGATTTTTTTTCCCTTCATTTCAAATTCAATCTCCACCCCCCAATTTAGCCCAATTGGTTTCAAATAGACATCAATTTTCATTTTGCGCAAGTCTAGGGGGGGCCTCTCATTGGCAATTTCTTCACCTCATCTGGGGGCGGAATTCAAGCCCATGAGAGGAATTTGGATTCCTCCAAGGCTGGCGGATTTCGCCATGCCTTGAGGAATCCTCCTCTTGCATTTTGTTTCAACTTTTCACCTTGAATCTCTCCCACTAAACCCTTCATCTACTCTTTTCTTCTTCTTGACAATGCAGATTTGGAGAATTGGACTGAATTTCACTAAGTTTTAAGCAAGGCGGAAATGGAGGCATGGGGAGGAATTTTGAACCCTTTTGCTACCAAACTTCTCAAATTTGCAATCTCCTCATAAGACTTTGCCAATGTCTTGATCTCCTTTACACTTCTCAAGCTCCTTGTTCATCATTTCATGTTGTTGGGAGGCTGCCTTCAGGTTTCTTATCAGTCTAACCATAGGGCGCAAATTTGGGGTATGAGAAGAATTAAGATTCCTCAAGGGGAGGTGGATTCCACCCTGCCTTGAGGAATTTTCCTCCTTCACTTTGTTTCACCTCCCTTGCCTTATGCAAACTTTCCAAAAGCTGGCTCTTTTCCTTAGCGATTTCTTCTTCATCATACCTTCACCTTTGCCTTCAAATTGCCTTCTTTGTGGTGGCGGAAATTAGGGTGTTGAGAGGAATTTTATCTCATTCATACTTCAAATCTGCCCAACCACCTTGATTCCACTTCCAATTCACAGCCATTATGTCAAAATGAATTTGCTTCAACTCCATGATGCCTTTTCTAAACCAAGCTTGAGGGCGGAAATTTGGGGTATGAGAGGAATTTGATTCCTCTAGAGCTGGAAGAATTCGCGATGCTTAGAGGAATTTTCCTCTTAGTCTTGTATTTCCCTCATTTCATCTTTACAAGCTCAACTTTGTTCACTTAATGACCTTAATTACTTTGCCAAAGGTGGAATTGAGGATGAGGAGAGGGTTTTAGGCCACAAAGGGGGCGGAAATTTTGTGTGTGAGAGGAATCTGGATTCCTTTGGGGCAGGCAAAATTTGCCATGCCTAGTGGAATTTCCTCTAGGTGACATGTTGTCCATACTTAATCAATTTCTTAGTTCAGAGGGCCGGAGGATTTATATAAAATATAACATTTAAGTATAAGTATTTCCTTTCTTATACTCTAAGTTATATTTTATATAAATACTGTCAGGATGTTTGAGATAGGTTTCAACTTCATAGGAGTTATAATAAACATTATAGATTTTGACAGTTTTCAAAAAAATCAGACTTAGCCAAATTTCAGGATTCAGCATGGCTTCAACAATGTTACCTCCCCCAACCTTTCCTAAATTTCTAAGGTGGAATTGAAACTAGAACAAAGATTTTCTAAAAGATTCTAACTCATTTCATCATAAATCACTTGGTTTCAACTCCATATCCTTGACTAGCTTAGCCCATCTTTCGCTCACGTCTTAGATAGACTTGACTTCCCAGTAGGCCCAAAATTGCTCAAACTCATCTCTTAGATTTGGAGACTTGAAAATTGCCACCAACTAAGACTATCTAAGACCACCTAAGAGCCTCTAAGACCGCTACTCCTACTGCTAAAGAAAAAAGAGGGGGTTCGCATTTGTAATGGAGCGATGGTTTGAAAGCCTCACAACATGACCTCTATTGGAAATTTTCATTTGAGGTTGACTTCAAAAAACTTGTTGAGTGTTGGGAACTCATCTAGGAACAATCAGATGTCACCTGTGTTTTTGGGTTTCCATCAACAGATCGAATTCCATTACTTGTTTGCACAAATTTCAGTGTGGAACTTTGATCAATACTCAATCCAAATTCCATGGTCGCCAAAGGTTTTCTCCCAAAGAGGAGATCAAATCCCAACCAAGCATTAGGAATTTTCATCATTCTCAAATCGGAAACTAGAGGTTTGTTTGGACAAAATGTCTCATCCAAGTCAAAAATTTGGTAGTCTATAGGAATCTTATTTGAGATCAAACCAAAAAACCAAAGATTTTACTAAGTGTTGGACTTCCCTCTCATAGACAGGTCGGAAGTGAAGCTTGTCTTAGGATTTCATCTAAGATGCAAGGTCAAAATTGAGCCTCTTGATTAGATTTTGACATGGCCTTGAAATCATCTCTCTAAATGCAGATTGGGAATTGGGTGGTTGTTAGGAATTTGCTCACACACTTATGACCTTCAAAATTATTGATAATTCCACCCAAAGCTAGGCATAAATCACTCAATAGCATCGAAAATCCACTAAGTGCTTGGATCATGGCTTGACAATTGAAACTTCTAACTCACTCAAAGATCCTGACTTGCAACTAAGAGTTGACTTGCACTTCTACAGTGCCCAAATTTCACCTTATCAACACTTGAGAGTTTGCAATCATTGTCAAACTAAGACTAAACTAAACCAACTACTAATCTACCAAGCAAAAGAGCGAAGCAACCAAAAAAAAATGTTGGGGTCCTCATTTACAATGGGGCGTGTGTGTTTACAACACAATACTAGTGCCAATTCAAAAAAATGTTCCTAAACATTTCAAGGATAAATACTCAGCCCGGACTTGGAATCTCCGAATAATTCTTCCCAACGTACCAAGCGACTAGGAAATATACTAGAAGTGGAAGAAAAATCACAAATTGAGCTAAGAGTCTTCATCCTCGATTACCTAAGTGTGTGCAAGTGTATTATCTCCATCTCAAACACCACTGAAACTTCTAGAATCCATCGTGACAAGCTACATAAGGTATCTTGCTCCAAAAGAATCCTGGGCATTGCCTCATTGCTAGTCAGGCGTCTATAGCCCCGACAAAGTTATTGTTGTGATTCCCACAACATTGCTCTACTGCCAGCTAGGGGTCCATAGCCTTGATAGAGATATTTATAAATTCCCAAAGCCAAAATATTTCATGATATTATTTCATTTCTTTTTTTCTTCTCTTTTCTCTTTTTGCTTTTTGTACTACTTTTTTGTAAGAACTCCTTGTGGTTCTAACTCTGAAAAAACACTGGTTTGCTAAACCAATGATAGATATTGTTTTGAAATTTGAATGTTTGATGTTTTGTCAAACACTTAGCATGCAAGCTCTGATACCACTGTAAGAACCCCAATAGGTTCAAGCTCTGACAAACACGAAATTGCTTTACTTTTTAGATGTTTGACATTTTGTCAAACACTTTGCATGCAAGCTCTATCTTGCTGTCTTTTATTTTTTTGTTTTCGGTTGCTTGAAATGGTTTCAAATGAAGTTTAAATGCTTGCGAATGATTACTAAGATATCTAGTTAAAGAACTAAAATGCAAATGCAATCCTTTTTGTCTTTTTAAATGCATATATATGATTTCTACATGTAAGATGTGCACCTACAGCCAATGGACATTTTCACAAACACTTGGCATGCATACTAAAGATTCAATATGAACTGAAATGAATAGCTACAGGAAAGACATTTCAACAAACAGTTGTTGTGCAACCTTATAACTCCTTATTTTGATTACAAACTACTTACAATTAAACTATTTGCAAATATTGAAATTTAAAACTACTAAGCACATGATATAGAAAACCTGGAAATCTGAAATTGTATGCTCAATTATATTTCTCCAAGAAGATGCAACTCTCTAGAATTGGTGATTCCTTGATAACCAGCTGTAACTAATGACGGAGGCACTCTCCAACAAAAACATGCCTCTTGTCTTCAAAATGCAGCCTTCACAAACGCTGCCCCAAATTATCAAATGTGGCCCCTAAAGACCCAATCACAGGCAGAAAATAATAATGCTGTTCCACTAACTATGGCAGCGGCAGCCTCTATATTTAATCACAACTCCCATAATTTCATACATGCTGCAATTAATAAATAGTCTCCAATTATGCAATCTATATCTGCATGAAATGTTGGATCTACTCACAATTTGGTCACCAAATTAAGCACATTGTTAACCTCTAGATGAGATTAACGCTGACACAATTCACTGGATAGTTTCACCAGTTGAAAGTGCTTGAACATTTGAGAATTATCAATTCTTCAAACCCTTGAAATCTGAAACCCCTAGGCTCTCAAACAACAATACAATTCACCAAAATCAAATGCACAATAGAATGAATTTTCCCTTGCATTGAATGCATTTATAATTCTCAAATGCAAATTGGTTGGATGCTTCTTTGTCACAATTTTCATAACTTAAAGCATACTTAGGCATTAAAACATATTTGCTTTTGTTGCCATGTTTGAAATATAATAGTTTATTATATCTCTTAAAATTGACACTTCACATTTTTCCTCATATGCACTTTATAATTTGACTTTATAATCATTAAATAATCCCTTTTAATAATAAAGTCAAATAACATTTAATGATGTGCACCTTTTAATTAATTATTAATAAAGTATTACTTTGTTAATAATTAAAATGTCATAACTCCAAAAATACTCATTATTTCTCAATTTTGTCAAATACAAGAGATCCACCATTGTTCCCACTCCGCGTCCAACTACCTTACTAAAAATAGTAAGGGTCCACCTCTATTAACCCTTGATTTGCTATAATTAGCAAATTCTTGAATCCCTGATCAACAAAGATGCTAAGGGTCATCACTGCAATTGAGGCCAGTCTAGGTGTTCGGCCAAATATAGAAATGTGGGATAAATAACTTACTATAAATAGTAAGTGTACCAAACTGACCCAAAGAAATAGCAATCCTGAACACCTCTAACCTCCGGAAGGGAATTGGCAGATTGAATTGCCAACCGAGACCCTTTGACCAATTGGCTTAGCCTATGAGGGCCACTGGTAGGATAATCGAAACCACCAACCATGGTGAGCTAAAAAGGGGACATTACTGTCAGCCCTTCTTGAAATTGCTTGTCCCCAAGTAATCTCATAAACAAATAACACTCGAGTCCACTCGGATCCCAAGAGTAGAACTATGTAATGTCCCTGTGATCGCCAATTAGCTCCTGTAACATCATCACCAACCTAACTGATAGAACCTACCAAATTGAAACGAATCCCACTGTAGATGTTGCAGGAGTGAACATCTCATAGGGAAGCAACTCGGAAGGTTGATGAAGCTTGCTTCCCAAAACTGTGGAAGGTGAGTTGTCATGCACACTGTCCAACACATGCCAAATGAACTGTGCACCTAAAAGTGATCATGGACACATCCCAAAACTCCTTTGCGAGCCCTGTCTGAAATCCCGATGCACTAGAAGGATTCCAAACTCTGAATAGAAGCCTACTGAAAAGAACATCCTCAGACTTCTGGTGCTCAACTCTGAAGTCAACTTCACCGTGCCCAAAGTGGTGAAGCCAATCAATGAGACCCACCCAAACTGCAGTGCTAGCCCTATCATCACTCGGGTCCCAAACTACACTGAACTCAC
Source organism: Chamaecyparis obtusa (assembly GCA_027943335.1). Taxonomy (NCBI): domain Eukaryota; kingdom Viridiplantae; phylum Streptophyta; class Pinopsida; order Cupressales; family Cupressaceae; genus Chamaecyparis; species Chamaecyparis obtusa. Next base: position 265,288 of record BSBK01005905.1, read on the forward strand.
ATGCATCCATACTATGGAGATACAAGAAGCCGAAGGTGTTTGTAACACTACCACTAACTCCATCCTCTGTAAGGCTACCATGGATGTGTTGACTCTGCAAGTAATTCAACCTGGAGCCATTGATCCCATCTACTGTAGATGAAAACTACCCATCCCACGAAGGATGGTACAACTTTGGAACCAATCTAGACTGATGCATCATCAAATCCTCTGTGTGTGGATCAGAAAAGTAGTGATGAGCTCTCCTCTCTATGCAGTCCTGATAGAAGGCTCCCACCTCGGTCAAGCTGTGACTGCATAGTTCTAAATAAAAGTTTTGTCAGTTGACTCATCACCAACACCTATAGTGGATGTAACCACAAGAGAACTAGGTCTAACACATGGTTCTCTGCTGCTCTAGAAAGGTGCACTCATCCCATCTGTATCATCTGCACTTGTAACTTTGATAAATGTGGCCACATCCTCAACCTACTCACAACCATAATCTGTGGATATAAGGTCATCATCAACCACCGCTGTGGATAACTATACTTTATCTGTAGTTGGTGAAGACTGTGCCAACCTTAACTCCATGGAAAGCTCCTCAATCCATGATTGAGACTCATAAAGGACCAACTGCACTCTCTTCAATGAATCCATAGTCACTCCCAACTCATTGGTGAGCTCATCTACCTCCTCTTCCTTTCCCCTCAACGCATCATAGCAAGTACAATCCCACTCGAGAAGATATTCTCTGTTAGCTAGTAGTTGCAGGTAATTTTGTTTCATTATTCCAATTGCTTCTTGAAGTGCATGAAACTCTACTAGGGAAAGACCACTATCACAATGCTCATTTGTCATGGGATTTCAGTAACCATAAGTTGCTAACATCTGCAGAGTGACATCAAAATGCTCAATGGCTGTAGCAATCATACTGTCATCCACCTTTAGTTGCCCAACCAAATGATGTGGACCATGAAACGTATTACTCCCAAAATCTGTACTGTGATATGAGGCTGTATCCACATCACTCACCTCATGATAAGAAACATCATGTGTGCAATCATCAGTGCACACATCATCAACTAAGGTACTGCTGTTATGTACCTCAATGGATAGCTTGGAATACATTGTAGAAATTTTTGATTTGACAGTATCTCCACACACTTCCACCCGGAATGTAACCGCAAGTCCTTGCAAATCATGATCCTGGGACCTATTACCAACCAAAAGATTTTCTGATTTATCTACAAAGGTCTGATTCGAAAAATCAGACTCATCATGACATGAATCCACATCACACAAAGCATCATTAGTACCCAATTCTTGAGTACTATCATGTGGGAACTCACTAGTACCATCCTACACGTGTCATCATTGCTATCCCATGTTGATGCAAAATATCACTTGCTCCCATCAATGGTTGATGTCATATCCTTGGTTTTCTCATGATCACAAAATCCTATCACATGAGAATGATGGGACTTCATGTGATTGTCTTCAAACAAATCAGAATGACAACATGACTCTGTAGAAAATCTACTTCATCATACGTAGTCAAAACACTTGTGGCTGCTCCACTATGTAAAGGATCAACTTCCATATCCACCTTTTGATCTTGGGCCTCCATTAGAGTTTCATAATTATGAATAACATCACAAGAAACCTTATCTTCATGTAGTTGTTTGAATGCAATTGGTTTGTCTTCGAACATCACTAGCTCCTCCCAAATTTGGAAGTCATCATAAAGTGTTTTGTGCCCAACATCTCCCTTAATGTTAGTCTGAATTTTAATCTCCATCGGATCAGCTGCATGCTGGTCACTAGTGTTAATATATTCAGATTTATGTAAGGAAAAATACAATCTATAGATAGCTTTTAAGGCTGAAAATAATGATGACAAAAATTAACAAGGAAAGGAGAAGATAATACCCAATTTGTAGAAAATAATTCCTCTTCACTTTGAGCCTAATGTTCTTCCATCTTCAGCTGCATATCTTCTTCTAATGTGTATGAGAAATGAACAATTATTATTCAATGTATGACTGCTGCAATAATCAAATTCGGATCTGCTTGTAGAGCAAATTTCCTTGACATGTTATGTCTTCTATGTCTTGGATAATTCGCACCATAGGTCACATATATATATGTGTGAAGACATTCAAAAGACACACCTCAACATCAATGGTAAAGGACGACCTGAATCGGCTAAGTATATTTCGCATAGTATTAACACAAGTCGTCCCTTTTGGACAATATGAAGTCGTCCCTCTATGACAATATAAAGATGTTTCCTATCTTTCATTCAGAGTTTGATACAACAATTATTGAGATGTATGTTGAGATAAATAATAAATAATAGGTATATTATTTATTATTCATCTCAACATACATGTCATTGATTTGATCTTTCCGAAAAAGACCACAAATATCAACACTCCCTCTTGGTCTTGAGGGAAGATCAAAATAAATCTTATAATTAACATAATGTAGTTAGATGATATAATCAATCATACCATGTCCCAAGAATATCTCATGATGTAAAGTATAATCATAGAGTCTCGATGCTCTAATGCTCAAATGTCCAAGAGCCTCAATGCTCAAATATGCAAGAGCCTCAATGCTCAAATATGTAGGAGCCTCAATGCTCAATTATGTAAGAGCCTCAATGCTCAAATATGTAGGAGCCTCAACGCTCAAATATGTAAGAGCTCCAATGCTCAATTATGTAAGAGCCTCAAACAAATTACTCATATTTTCACCATGCCAAGTTTATTTCTAAAATGCTCAATTTTGTTCTTAGCAAGGGGTTTGGTTAGAATATCTACAGTTTGTTCCTTAGTACAGACATATTTTAATTTAACAGCTTTCCTTTCTACCATGTCTCTAATATAGTGATATGGAATTTCAATGTGTTTGGATCTGTTGTGGAACATGCTGTTAATAGAAAGTTTAATACAACTTTGATTATCACAGTGAATAATTGTAGGTTCCATGGGTTGACCAAATAATCCTACAAGGAGTTTTCTTAACCAAATTGCTTCTCGGGCTCCTAAGGAGGCATCAATATACTCAACTTTAGTAGAGCTTTGGGCAACGGAATTTTCTTTTTTTGTAAACCAAGAGATCATAGCTGACCCTAAGCTAAAACAACATCTTGAAGTACTCTTATGATCTGATGAGCATCCAGACCAATCTGAATTTGAGAAGTCGTGAAGCTCTAATTTCTCATTTTTATATAATAAGCCATACTCTATGGTTCCTCGAAGATATCTTAAAATGTGTTGGACTGCACTTATATGAAGTTGTTTTGGTTCTACCATAAATTGACTTAGAAAATTTACAGCATAACATATGTCAGGTCTAGAGTTAATTAAGTACATTAAGGATCCAATAATTTGTCTATAAAGAGTAGGATCTGCCAATTCTAAACTATACATAGCTTCTCTCAACTTGAGAAGATTTGTTTCCATGGGAGTTGACATAGGGTTTGCAATCCATCATGCCAAATCTTTTTAAATTTTAATATATCAATTGTATATTTACCTTGATTTAAGATGATTCCATTAGATTGTTACCACACTTCTAAACCAAGGAAGTAGTTCCTAGGTCTTTCATTTCAAATTCCTTTGCAAGATCTAGTTTGCACTTTTCTATGAGGTATTCATCACCTGTAATTAGAAGATCATCCACATATGATACTAAACTTAACATATCACCATTTGTAATCTTAAGGTATAAATTAGGGTCTGCATCGTTCTTAGTGAATCCTAATCTGAGAAGATAACGATCTATCCTTTCATACCAAGCTTGAGGAGCTTGTTTGAGCCCATACAGTGCTTTCTCGAGGTTACATACTTGAGATTGTTGATCATGAATAATGAATCCTTCAGGTTGTTCTAAATAAAATTCTTCGATTTCTCCATTTAGAAAGGCAGTTTTCACATCCATTTGATGAATCTTCTATCCTTTGGATGCTGCAATGGCAATTATAGTTCTAATAGTTGTATAACGTGCAACAGGTGCAAAGGTTTCTTCATAGTCAATTCCTTCCTTTTGGGAGAAACCTCTAGCTACAAATCTTGCTTTATGTTTTTCTATACTTCCATCCGCAACATGTTTTATTTTGAATATCCATTTAGAAGATATGACAGATTTGTCTTTAGGTCTAGAGACGATGTCCCAAACATCATTCTTATTAATGGATCTATATTCTTCTATCATAGCATCTTTCCATGCCTGGTGGGAGAGAGCCTCTTCAGAAGAGGAAGGTTCTAAATCTATAATCTCACTCATAAATGCAGTATAGTTAGTATATCTCTTTGGTCTTTTGCTTTCCCTAAATGTTCCTAGAGGAGCTGCATAGTTGTTTGCATCTTCCAACATCTTTGTGGCCCAAAGTGGCCTCTTCTTGTTGATAGTGGAAGAGCTAGGAATGCATGGGATATCTATAGGTTCAGGAGCATCTTCAATGATCTCATTTCTCTCCCTCTAAATCTCAGAAGGTTGAATTTTATAAATGGATTGAGATAAATTATTATACTCATATGAATTATCCTTAGATTTTGAGAAGGCAAGGTCTTCTTCAAATATTACATCTCTACTCAATTCAATTTGATTTTGACCCGGAACGTAGATTCTATATGCTTTGGCTGAATCACTGTATCCTACAAGTATACCTTTCTTTCCTGATGGTTCTAATTTAGGTCTCTTCTCTTTAGGAATATGGAAGTATACAGGACATCCGAAGATTCTTAGGTGACTGATGTCAGGTTTGTTCCTAGTAAATGCTTCTTCAGGAGTCTTATTTTCTAAGGATGAATGAGGACATTTGTTTTGAATATAGATTGCAGTGTTAGATGCCTTAGCCCAAAGTGGAGTGAGAAGATCTTGGTCGTGAAGCATAGCTCTTGTAGCTTCTACAATGGTTCTATTTTTCCTTTCTGCAACACCATTTTGTTGGGGATTATAAGGAACTGTAAACCCCCTCTTAATTCTTGCTTCTTTATAGTAGGTGTTGAAGATCTCAGAAGTGTACTCACTTCCATTATCTGATCTAAGAACTTTTATCCTTTTGTTGGTGAGATTTTCTATTAGAGATTTAAACTCTTTAAATTTCTTGAGAACTTCAATTGATTCTTTTCTTTTGAGAAAGTATATCCATGTTTTCCTGGAGAAATCATCCACAAATATAATATAATATAGACATCCTCCTATGGATGGTACAGACATGGGCCCACAAAGGTTTGTGTGAATGATTTCAAGAATTTCTTTAGTTTTACTTTCACTGTTGTTAAAGGTAGTCTTAATATTCTTTCCTAGAGCGCAACCTTTACAGACACCTTCATGTTTTAAGGGTAGGTTAGAAAGACCTACAACTAGATTGAACATAGATGATAATGTCTGAAAATTTAGGTGACTTAATCTCCTATGCCATAGTTCAAAAGGATCAGTGGATGCAACTGAGAGAGCTTGAAGAGAGGTTGTATCAAGCTTGTATAAGCATTCATGATGAATTCCTATAGTATAGGCTTGTTTTAGATTTGAATTTTTAGGCCATGCTAATACTTTCCCTTCCATAAAGGTGATTCTATAGCCTTTATCCTCAAGGGCTGATATGGAGACAAGATTTTGTTTTATGCCTGGGACATATAAGACTTCAAATAGCCGAAGGGTTATCCCAGATTTCAATTGGATAAGACAATTCCCAATTCCCATGATAGGATAAGAGGTATCATCTCCTATGGTGACTTCTTCTCTACTGGTTTCTATAAATGAATCTAAATTCTCTTTGAATCCAGTGATATGCCTAGTAGCCCCACTATCAATAACCCAGGAATATCGATTAGATGTTTGAGTTGATAGGGCAGAATAGAGGGCTAGATTATCCATAATTTCTAAGCCTTGAAAGTTTGAGATTGTTTTCCTAAAATCTGAGATGGATCTTTTCTAACTTGGCTCTGATACCATGTTAATATATTTAGATTTATGTAAAGAAAATACAATCTATAGATAGCTTTTAAGATTGAAAATAATAATGACAAAAATTAACAAGGAAAGGAGAAGATAATACCCGATTTGTAGCAAATAATTCCTCGACTTTGAGCCTAATGTTCTTCCATCTTCAGCTGCATATCTTCTTCTAATGTGTATGAGAAATGAATAATTATTATTCAATGTATGACTGCTGCAATAATCAAATTTGGATCTGCTTGTAGAGCGAATTTCCTTGACATGTTATGTCTTCTATGTCTTGGATAATTCACACCATAGGTCACATATATATATGTGTGAAGACATTCAAAAGACACACCTCAACATCAATGGTAAAGGCCGACCTGAATCGGCTAAGTATATTTTGCATAGTATTAACACAAGTCGTCCCTTTTGGACAATATGAAGTCGTCCCTCTAGGACAATATAAATATGTTTCTTATCTTTCATTCAGAGTTTAATACAACAATTAATGAGATGTATGTTGAGATAAATAATAAATAATAGGTATATTATTTATTATTTATCTCAGCATACATTTCATTAATGTGATCTTTCCGAAAAAGGCCACAAATATCAACAACTAGCTGCTGAAAGTTCATTGTAAAGATTTCTAGATGTCCCACCTGTAGAGACCTCTTGTTTCTCTTTTTGTTTTGTGATGTAGACCCCTTAAAAATGGATGTCATATACCGTGCTAAACAATTTATGATTGTTGGGTTTGAAAGCAATTCATCCACCTTTTTTTTACTTTGCTTAATCTTCTCCAAGTTTTTCATTATGACATTTGACTACTTCCTAGAAATAATCATACTATTCAATTGGTTTCCCTGTTTAATTGATTTCCTGGATTTTAACATAACTGAAACAACTACAAGAGTGTTGGTCACTCAAAATCAAACGTGTGAGCTCAATGATTTCCACCCCCAACAGGATGACAGAAAACCGCTTTGATACTACTGTAAGAAACCCTTGTGGTTCTAACTTTGACAAAACACTGGATTTCTAAACCAATGATAGATATTGTTTTTAAATTTGAATGTTTGACATTTTGTCAAACACTTAGCATGCAAGCTCTGATACCACTGTAAGAATCCCAACAGGTTATAACTCTAACAAACACTGAATTGCTTTACTTTTCAGATGTTTGACATTTTTTCAAACACTTTGCATGCAAGCTCTATCTTGCTGTCTTTTATTTTTCAGATTTGTTTTGCTTGCTTGAAATGGTTTCAAATGAAGTTTAAATGTTTGCAAATGATTACTAAGATATCTAGGAAAAGAACTAAAATGCAAATGCAATCTTTTCTATCTTTTTAAATGCACATATATGATTTCTACATGTAAGATGTGCACCTACAACCAATGGACATTTTCACAAACACTTGGCATGCATACTAAAGGTTCAATAAGAACTGAAATGAATAGCTACAAGAAAGGCATTTCAACAAATAGTTGTGCAACCTTATAACTCCTTATTTTGATTACAAACTACTTACAATTAAACTATTTGCAAATACTGAAATCTGAAACTACTAAGCACATGATATAGAAAACCTGACAATATGAAATTGTATGCTCAATTATATTTCTCTAAGAAGATACAACTCTCTAGAATTGGTGATTCCTTGATAACCAGCTGTAACTAATGATGAAGGCACTCTCCAACAAAAACGTGTTTCTTGTCTTCAGAACGCAACCTTCACAAATGCTGCTCCAAATTATCAAATGTGGCCGCTAAAGACCCAATCGCAGGCAGAAAATATTAATGCCGTTCCACTAACTATGGCAGCAGCAGCCTCTATATTTAATCACAGCTCCCATAATTTCATACATGCTGCAATTAATAAGCAGTCTCCAATTATGCAATCTATATCTGTATGAAACATTGGATCTGCTCACAATTTGGTCACCAAATTAAGCACATTGTTAACCTCTAGATGAGATTAACGCTGACACAATTCGCTGGATAGTTTCACTAGTTCAAAGTGCTTGAGCATTTGAGAATTATCGATTCTTTAGACCCTGGAAATTTGAAAACCCTTGGCTCTCAAACAACGACACAATTCACCAAAAATCAAATGCACAATAGAATGAATTTTCCCTTGCATTGAATGCATTTATAATTCTCAAATGCAAATTGGCTGGATGCTTCTTGGTCATCCTTTTCATAACTAAAACCATACTTAGGCGTTTAATTTTTTTTTCTTTTGTTGCCATGTTTGAAATAAAATAGTTTATTATATTTCCCTTTAAATTGACACTTCACATTTATCCTCATATGCACTTTATAATTAGACTTTATAATCATTAAATAATTCCTTTTAATAATAAAGTCAAATAACATTTAATGATGTGCACCTTTTAATTAATTATTAATAAAGTATTACTTTATTAATAATTAAAATGTCAACTCCAAAAATACTCATTATTTCTCAATTCTGTCAGAAACAAGAGATCCATCATTGTTCCCACTCTACATCCAACTACCTTACTCAAAATAGTAAGGGTCCACCTCTATCAATCCCTAATTTGCTATAATTAGCAAATCCTTGAATACCTGATCAACAAAGATGCCTAGGGTGATCACTGCAATAGAGGCAGGTTTAGGTGCCTTGCCAAATATAGAAATCTGGATAAATGACTACTATAAATAGTAAGAGTACTGAATTGACCTAAATGAAGAGCAATCCTAAACACCTCTAACCTTCAGAAGGGAATTGGCAGACTGAACTACAAACTGGGACCCTCTGACCAACTGACTTAGCCTGCGAGGGACATCAAGAGGCTAATCCTAACCACCAACCATGGTGAGCTAAAAAGGGGACATTACATTTTTCTCACATTTTTTCATTTTGGCTCATAAGCAATGAAGCTCATAATGTGTTTGAGAATTATAGTGGCGCTGAAGTAAAATTTAGGATTTTTCATTATCCACAACTTCGCCTAAGGAAATTCAATGACTTAGAGCAATCAATTATGTGTGTAAAATATAGTAATCAAAAGATTTGGTGTCAAGACACAATGATGATTCCCTTCCAAGTCGAGGACAAATTCTAACCCAATGATAAAATTAGAGAAGAATAACCTCAAATTCTAAAGCACTTCATGGATAGTTATCCAAGAAATAAACTTGAACATAGAATCATAATCATGCCTTGGCATGTTGAAGCAACAACACCTTTCTCACAAATTGGGATCCCACAAAACTAACTAAAACTAAAACTAAAATTAAAACTAAAACTAAGCAACAACAATTGGACTCACAACAAACTAAAGCACACTAAACTAAACCAGAACAAACTAAACTAAGGAAAGCAAATGACTAGAATTAAATGACTACGAAAATTGAAAGCAAACTAAAACTAAACCCCTAAACTACTTGAGTCAAATAACTCGAGGAAGACCTAATCTATGTACAAAACACCTAAATAGACAATACTCAAAAGACTTAGATATATACATGACCTAACATGATTTCTCAAAATGTTCAACAATAACAAGGCATCAGTCATGGTTCATAGCCTAACAAATTCATCCGTGTACTCTGATTTTTTTTTTACCACCTCAAATTCAAATCCAAGAGATACATCATGCAAAATCAACAATTGAGGCAATCCACTGGGTCCATGATTAATCCAAACACAAGTTGTCTTCCTAAATTTCCATAATCAAATTGATAACTTTAAAAATTAAGATTAGGGAAAGAAATAATTTGGTGTGCTTCGTCTTTGAATGGGGATTCTTGTTGATCTTCCACAATTTTAGGAGGTTGAAGTTGATGGTGTATCATCCAATTTGCATCAGCATCATACTCGTGAGTGAAGAATGTGGGATCAACCTTGAACTTAGGTCCATGGAATATCTCATCCACTTGTTTATCTCCATGTTGCATAAACCATGCATCTTTGTGTAGCTCTGTGAACGTGTCCTTAAAAATCAGGATTCTTTGATAGGTTGATCTTCAAATATTTCTTCAAGATTTTCTGCAAACACCATATCCAATTGTAGCGCCAAACTGATATTCTAAATTCCTTTCTTTCATGGAAGCAACTTGCTCATCATCTTGCATACTTCTGTGAAGGTGCTTGAAGTTTGAACATCTGAAATGAGATCACTAATTGAACTACTTTCTCTTTCTTGTAATACATTGAAATTATTTCCTTCACCATCAGATGATTTTGATACCAAACTCATTTGCTCAAGTTATTGTTGATGTGTGTTTTATAATCGCATATACAGTAGAATAAAATATTGAAGTATCTTATCCTCTCTTGATCAAAATTCCGCATATGCTAAGATTGCAAGTAAGATCACACAAGTAATTTCCAAGGTTCCTTCTAGGTTGGATAAGCTCAATGGTTGATGTGATATGTTGGTATCACGGGGGGATTGTGGAGAAAGAGAAAGTACACTGACCTAGAAACCTTTAAAGTATCAAGGGATGAACCTTCCCTTGTGCCACCTCACTTCAACTAGCATGTGGAGCTAGGGGGATCAAATATTATCTGTGTTGGAGAGAGTTATAACTAATCTTAAGTGCTTGATACAAATAGATTAAAAACAACTAAGACAACTAATGTGCCAAAATAGACGAAAATGCAAATAACTTGAGCAAATCAACAGGTAAAATATTTGGATTATTAGAAACAAAAGAGTTAATTATGAAGAATAGGCAATGAAATCTGTAAACTCACTGCCCTAGACACCAGTGTGAGTCACAAAGGACAATGCAGGTACGAGATGCTAGTGCGGCGTGTGTACGTTCTGTACAGACAGAGTATGAAGATAGTGACAAAAAACTAGGAAATGAACCATAAGTAACATAAATGAAACTATGCTAATAGTGGTAAATAGAAAAACGACATAATATTATGAAGCTTATTAAAAAACACGAAGAAGGGAAAGATGATCTCACAATAATCACTATGAGTTGATGAAACTGGTGAAGTCTCCAGCCAAAAGCTTTTACATCCACAAACCTACACACATAGAAACAAGGGAAAATTGTTGGGTGGCTGTTTTGAGGCCTGCCTTAGTCAAGTCCCTGCTCTGGTGTTTTCACCTCCATAGAAGCCGAATAGCACGATAGAACAATGATAGATAACCATATAAAAAGTGACAAAAATGAAAGATAATTACTTAGAAAGGATCAAGAACTTGTGATATGCTTCAAGAGAACAAATAATGCAAGATATGGAGACTCTGATGGTCCCAACCGGTGCTGAGAGGGGAGGGGTGAATCAACACCTACTAAAACTTCACAATAAATCTGATATAGTGTATCTATAACTGTAAGCAGAACAGATTTTAGAACAGTAATAGCAATCACACAAACAACAATAAGCAACACCAGATTTATCATGTTGAAACCAGATTGGGGGAAAACCACGGTGTGAGGAAACCTCACAAATTCTGTACTCTTCTGAAGTGCACCCTGCTAGGAGCCTTCCCTGTTAAAGGATTACAAATGCACTATTAGATGCAACCCGATTAAGGGATTTGATACAACAAGGCCTGTTAAAGCCTGCCTGGTTAAAGGACTTAGAACACCTAATCAGATGTCACCCGGTTAAGGGATTTAATACAAGGGACCTGTTAATGTCCACCCAAAATACTGAGATTTACTATTGCAATTATCAGAGAGCAATAGGAGATTTTAATCTTTTTATGATGGCTTTGTTGAGCCTAATAAGATCGCTATTATTCTCAACTAAGAATCATCACCAGTCACTGCAAGTGTGTTCTCCTTCGCTGTTGTGCTTCTTTGCACACTCTACTTTCTTCTCCTCTCTTCACCTTAGCTTCTTCAGCGTACAGGTTCACTCTTTACTTTGGCAGAATGAGGGGAAACTATATTCTTGTCAGGTAGAGGAATATAGACTCCTTGCCCTATTTGTTTTTTTTCCATGCATGACCTGTTTAAAGATCACCTTCGGATCCATCACCCACTGGAGTATTAGTTCACTGAGGAAACATCCGATGCATGCTATGCTTTATCGGCTTTATGAAAGAAAACGACAGATGCGTGTTAAAAGCTTTCCTACACAAGAGATATCTTCATGTTTTAATGTCTCAAACTACAGCATTAAAACCTTCAATCGCGCTTTTGTACCGATCGTCTTGACAACTTAAAGTCTATCAGATTTTTTGCAACAATCCCGGTCAAAGAGTCAGATAACTGTTTGTCGACTATGACTTTCCCCGGTTCATCAATCATGATGAAGTCTTCACTTGATCGGTTAAGATCGTTAGGTTGTGCACAGGTAAGAGCTTTAACCTGTCACCTTCCCTTTCTCTGACTGTGCCGGTGGCATCCTTTCCTCGATTCTTGTTACTGGTTATCGGTTATATCCTTCCTTGGTGACCGGTTTCTCTGATGATTAGTTAGAGCAGTACTAGTAACAAATATAGCCTCTTTTTATTTGCACAGTGTTACCGGTTTCCAAACCAGTCTCTTGTACTTACTGTAGTTAGCTGTTTGTCCTAGCTTCATAGATTGAACACTGGTATCCTTAGTCCCTTTTTTCCAATCAATGACAATACCTCTTTTACCATGTACCAGTTGCATTCTTACCGGTTAATCAACTAATGCCAACAATCTCCCAACTAATGCCAACAAACTCCCCTCAATGATATGGAAGCTAAGTGAAAGGGATAGCGAAGCCAATGTGTTGCCAATATGACTGGAGATGTGAGAGAAGAATTCAAAATGAGAATGTTGTGTATAAAACCACGTGCCTGCAAGAGAGAACAACCAAGAAGACCAAATGAAGGACATGGGGATATATGCATGCAAGGTTTAATCTCGTGTAAGTGGGCGGTGGAAACGGGTGTTAGAATTGTAGGGTGGAAGTTTGTAATGCCTCAACGATATTCTACATGTCTTCACATTTGTGGACAAGTGCGTACTACGTAGACATCTTCGCGATGTGTATGTGTCTTGTGCCTGACAAGCCATGTGGCCGAGATTTTGAAGTGGGTGGTGAAATGACATGTTGAGCGAGTGTGGGCGGACGACGTGGATTTTTGAGCCTTAGGCTAAGGTAGGGTAATGCCTAATGGTAATTTACACCGAGGTGCAAATTTGTGCTATAACATTTGGCCCCCACTTTATTGAGCATATCATATTAGAAGAGAGATGCCAGCTAAAGTAAGAGAAAACTTACTTGACTTACCTGCGGGGATTCTGTCACATGGGGTTGCCCCCAGCTAGGAATCCTTGAGTTTTTTCTGAGCCACATCCAACACACAAGCTACAAACAAGTGTGCTAGATGATGAAGACAACCTGTAGACCCAAGACCATCAATGGTATGCCGATATGGGTGGCAAGTTGTGTTATGCCAGATAGCCATATGATAGGGAAATTTTGATAGTGCTTCAACATGCGTAGTGAATGCTAGATAGGCATCTGATAGGGAGGATTTAGATGGTACGTCAACATGTGTAGTGAATGCTAGTTAGGCATGTGATAGGGCAGCTTTAGATCATGTTAGTACGTGTAGCGTTAAGCTAGATAGGCGTACGATAGGGAAAGATTGAGGCATTGAGATAGTGGTTTGGCCCCCACAAAGGAAGACACTGAGATAGTGGATTGACCCCCACAAAGGAAGACATTAAGATCAAAATTTGAAAATTCATGAGAAAAACCTGTGGTGCAGAGACATCATGATCATTAGATAAAAGCCAAATCAAACACAGATATAACAACCCTCCCTTGGGATGGACTGCATAAGTCATTCCAAGGAGAGAAGAGATACTATGGCATGGCAACATAAGAGATGTTGGCATGGAATGTCACTCCTTGACGAGTGACACATGATTTCCACAACATCTGCACAGAGACAGAGGGATCCGATGGATTGGCGTTAGAACCCAGAAGAGCAAGCTATATTTGCTCTCGGGGGATATTTCATCACTACCAACCATGGCTCAGATTTGAAGAATAGCACATGAAGACAAAGGAAAACAAAAATTTGGGTCAACATGGAAGGAGTGCCTAAATGTCCCCAACACTTTGCATTGTCCCCAAATGTCGAAAATCAAAGGCACAATAGATAGATGAATTGTTTGGTAATTTGTGTTTGCTAGTGTTTGTCAAGGGGTAGGTAGTTGGTTGACGATTGCCAATGGTTGGCACTCCCACCCCGTCGACACCTCTATATATGTCCATGTACTTATCTCCGAGAGTTGTTGTCGTGATGTGATGGAAGTTCTGATGTCATTCTGAGATACATTGTAAACATTTATGAGATTAATGAACATGAATTTGTGAGTTTATCTTATATTGCACAAGTTTACTGTTATATTCTATATGCCTTTTATTTTGTTCTAAGCGTAGATCCTATGGGGCAAACATTTGGCACCGTTGCCTAGTCGAATCTGGGAATGACGGTGGGGTGTTACATGGCAAGGAGAATATAATGGGCCAACCACTAAGCAATGAGGGCATGAGTAACAGTAATGAAGAATGTTTGAAACTTTGAAGAATTTTTTGAAGGAGAAAGAGCATTCATAGTGGAGTGTGCGAACATATTACAAGTGTCCATTGAAACATACGTACAAAGGGAGTCGAGACAATAGGAAGTTTCCAAAAGTGCATGGTGGACTTCACTGGGTGTGAGTCTGGCGGTGGACTGTTTGATGTGCCACTTACCAAAGCTATTGGAACAACACTTCCTGGTCCTTTGTAACTCACGAGAAGAGGACGATAGAGAAAACTGCCGTCAACGAATCCTACAATGGTACGAAGAAAACACCAGAAGGGTAGAGGAGTGTGACGAGAGCCGAAGGTGGCAACATATCCTCAACCCCTACAAAAGGAATAATTAATGACAATAACCTTGAATAAAGATAGAAATCATATCCTGAGGGGACAAGGATATCAGTACGAGGCCATTCAGAAAGCCTTGTGGTTAGAGGAACAAGCAAAAAGGAGACTACGACTGCAAAGACTTGTTGAAGGACTGTCCGAAGGGGTGGAAGGGTTACCCGAAGGGAATTCAGGAAGTGGAGAAGTGAGTGAGTGCGCCGAAGGAAGTACCAAAGGGTATGAAGTGAATGGTGCTGAAAGGGGTGGCCGTGCAGAGGGGGGATGACGAGGCATGTGAATTGATTGAGGATACTCGACACCGGTTGGGACATCTCACAATTACACCGCCAGGAAGTAGAGACTTTCGTGGGGTGGAACCAGAAATCCAAAGGGAAGTAGAGGAGACTGAGGATAGACACGTAGGGGATACTGGCATGGCCGCAAGTGTTGGGAGGACATTGGAGCACGGTAATCAAAACGATCTATTCAGTTCCAGTACCAAACTTGGGAGTTCACATCGGACTGAGGACAAAGAACATACCAATGGCAAACACACAAAAACTGCCTAAGTTCACCAGGGATGGGAAGGAGGACCCCGTACGACATTGTCGAACATGTGAGATAATTTGGTCGGCCAACGGGAAGACTGACAAGAATGAATGGGTGGTGCAGTTTCTTGCAACCCTATGCGGAGTGGCCATAGATTGGTTCTCCGACATAGATTAGATGAAGGTGAACACATGGGACGAGTTGAAAACATTGTTTCAAAACAAATTCAAATTACTTAGCAATGATAATGAGATTGTGGCTGAAATCTACAGTACGAAGCAAGGGAAGCATGAGAATGTGCGAACATACAGCCATCGAATCAAGGAGTTGCTCGGAAACATGGAGAATCAACCAGTAGATGGCCTCAAGAAGCGCTAGTTCCTAGAGGGGTTGAATTCCTCCCTAAGAAGGAAAATGAAAATTATTCCTCGGACGTCATACAAAGATGTGTACAATCGAGCCATGGACATTGAGAGCGAAAGCAAAACGTCGAGGAAGAAGAAGAACAAGTTGTCAGATGACGATGATTCCTCTGAAGGAAGTAGCAGTAATGAAGAGTCTAGTAAAAAGGTGCAAGTTCTCCAAAAGGATATGCATCGTATGATGAAGGAATTTAAATCTGTGAAGGGGAGCAACAACAAGAGCGAGGGAGAATTATGGTGCACAAATTGCAAAGAAGAGGACCATACAAAAGACACATGCCCCAAAAAGGCCTTTTGCGACATTTTTCAGGTGATGGGACACTCTACCAAGGAGTGCCCATACAACATGAAAACAAGAAGTGCATAGGTACTCTTTGCACAAGAACAACCATTGATGTCCGCAATAGCGGGCACCTCTCAAAAACAGACCAACATGACATCATCCAGTGGATACCGGAATGACCGACAGGGAGGAAGAAGAAATAAAAATAATAATAACAATAGCTGGAGTTAGATACAATAAGATGCTAAAGGTCGGTCAATGATTCAATGTCGAGCCTGTAATCAGTGGGGACACTTCACCCGAGATTGCTAGGAGGAAACCCCTGAACACTTGTGCCAATGGTGTGGTCCTGGTGACCATGAGGATGCAAATTGTCCCAAGCTCGGAGTTAACCTTTTGAACATTGAGAGGTCGGGTGAAGAAGGGGACTGGTGATCACCAGAGCATAAGGCAAGAAAGCAACGTTCCTAGACCCTTGTACGGAAAAGGAGAGGGTACAAGAAGCGAAGGATGACATTGAAAAGGAGATGATGGGAAAGTAAAGGGAAATAGATGACACCGCAAGAACTTTGCTACACACGGAAGCTGAACAGAATATCATGCGACAAGTGTTGCAGATGGAGGTGCTGGTAAAAATCAAGGACCTCTTGGAAACTATGCCGCAACTAAGGAAGACCATCATGAGCATTGTAAAGGTACCCACCTCTATGACAAACCACGTAGAAGTCATTGTGAGCCCTTCGATAGACCCTATGCTACTCGTAGTAAACAATGGACGACACCCTACGGTGGTAGAGATGGGTATCTTGGGAACCATCCTTACGGACACCATTGTGGATAGAGGATTGGGGGTGAGTGTGTTGTCGAAGGAGACTTGGAAGAAGTTGGGGAAGCCGACATTGTGGCCACCAACATTCAATCCGGTGGGCGCGGACCATCACGACATCAAGCCGCTCGGGACTTTG
Organism: Chamaecyparis obtusa; assembly: GCA_027943335.1. NCBI lineage: Eukaryota > Viridiplantae > Streptophyta > Pinopsida > Cupressales > Cupressaceae > Chamaecyparis > Chamaecyparis obtusa. Next base: position 282,293 of record BSBK01005905.1, read on the forward strand.
ATGGCACAACGGGTAACCATCGGTATGCAACCCTTTATTCTTGATTTCGTAGTGATCCCCTTGAAGAAGATAGGTTATGATGCTATCTTGGGGAGGGGGTGGCTCGTCACTACGAAAGTGAATCATAACTGGAAATGGAGAATGGAGGGAGGAAATTTGTGATTGACCTAAGAACTCAGATGGTGAGTGAGGAGTTGACATCCTCATTAGAGTTGGAGTCGGAAGGAGAGCTGAATGGAGCGGATGAAGGAAAACGAAGGATAGAGCCGAATGAGGAGGGTGTTCCGGAATTGCAAGGGTGTTCCGAAGACGATGTAGATTCCATGAATGGGCTTTTCCATTGGCAAATGGAGGACTATGAGTTGTTCCATTATAACATGTTGTAGACTGAAGAGGAGCCAGGAGAGAAGGACTTGTTCCCTCGGGAGTATGGGGAATATAATGAAGGAGAGGCTCAAGTCAATGAGACTCCTGCACATCAGTTTTATAAGGATAAACCTATATGGTTTGAGGAGTCCAAGCTAAAGGAAACAAACTTGGGAGATGAAGCAAATCCCAAGAATATATTGGTGGGGGATGATTGGAACCCAGTGTTGAAGGCTGCAACCTTCAAAATGTTCATGGAGTATAAAGACGTCTTTGCCTAGACCTACAAGGATTTGAAGGGAGTGCCTCTGGAACTATGTGAGCATCGCATTACACTTGTACCTGGAGCCTAGCCAGTATAGAAGGGACCATACCAAATGAACAAAAACTATGCCGCGAGGGTGGATGCCGAGATAGAGAGGATGCTCAAAGAGGGCATTACTTTTCGGGTTCAGACGAGAAAATGGGTATCACCCATTGTGATTTCACTGAAGGAGGCGAACTAGACCAACTTTTGGTGCTTGAATGCGGTGACTATTAAGGACCCATTTCCTATACCATTCACAGACGGTATTTTGGAGGAAGTAGCGGGGCACGAGATGTACTCCTTCATGGACAGCTTCTCGGGGTACAACCAGATTTCCACAGCCGAGGAGAACAAGCTAAAGACCACATTTGTGGTTGGGGATGGAGTCTACGCCTACAATCGGATGCCCTTCAGATTATGTAATGCGCCAACAAATTTTCAGAGAATCATCCTACACATTTTTGATAAGATGTCCGTAAGGAATTTAAAAGCATTTCTAGATGATTGGTCCATTTACAGTGGACAAGACACTCATTTGGTAGCCCTACGAGAATGTATGGAACGGTGTAGGAGGGTCTGGTTGGCATTGAATCCCAAGAAGTGCAGATTCATGGTGCCTCAAATAAAATTGTTGGGACACATTGTGTCCAAAGTCGGGTTGAAGACAAACCCAGATAAGGTGAGGGTAATTGTGGAAATGGAACCCATTACGGATGTCACCGAAGTCAAATCTTTCCTCGGCCACATCAGGTACTATCGAAGGTTCATCAAGAACCTTGCACAAATCTTGTACCCCTTGGACAAACTGATACAGAAGGGTGAGTCATACACTTGGGAGACTGCACAAAATGAAGCCTTCGAGGAATTGAAGACAAGGTTGGTGGGTGCCCCTATCTTGGCGCACCCAGACCGTGATAAAGAATTCCACATCCATGTGGACGCCTCTAACTACGCAATTGTGCTACATTGGTCCAGGTGGGCAGGCACAGGCTGGACAATCCAATCTACTTTGCAAGTAGATTGTTATCCAAAGCGGAGAAGAACTATAGTACGATGGAGAGGGAGGCTCTTGGGATGGTCTATGCCTTACAAATGTTCAGTCATTACTTGCTGGTGACTCTGTTAACATTCTATGTTGATCACCGGGCACTCATGGACCTGGTGAACAAACCGATTATTCAAGGAGGAGTCAGGAGGTGGCTACTCCTGTTACAGGAGTTCACTTTCACAATCATTGTCTGACCAGGGAGACGTCACGTGATCGTTGACTAGTTATCATAGATAAAGTTCGGGGAGCCGCCAACAAGAGTGAATGATGATTTTCTAGATGCTCATCTGTTTTAGATTTCAGTACTACCCTCCAGGTACACCAACATTGGGGAATACCTCTTGACCTTATAGTTCCCAAGAGATATGCCACCGGGCAAATGGAGAAAGCTTGTCTTGAGAAGCAAGACATTCCAATTAATAAATGGGTTGTTGTATAAAATGGGACCCAACCAGGTGTTGAGGAGATGTGTGATGGAAGAAGAGGTTCTAAGAGTGTTGAGGGAGGCACATGAAGGTCCTGCAGGAGGGCTTATGGGACCGAACACCACTGTACGCAAAGTGTTGCTAGCACGGTTGTGGTGGCCCACATTGTATAATGATGTATGAGAATGCGTCGTGGGGTGTTAAACATGCCAAAGAGAAGGAAACCATTGAAGATGGACTTTATGCCCCTGAACCCCTTGCATGCCCAAGAATTGTTTGAGCGATGGGGATTACATTTTATTGGACCATTGAAGGTGAGCCGTGCACGGAGATGTTGGTACATGATAGTGGCGGCGGAGTTCTTAACGAAGTGGGTGGAAGCTCGAGCCTTACCTAATAAATCTGCCTTGAGAACGACCAAGTTTATCTATGAACCAATCATCACTTGGTACGACATCCCCATCCAATTGACAAGTGACCAAGGAGAGCACTTTGTAAATCATGTCATCAAACTGCTCACAACTGAGTTCAAGATTTTCCACTCATTGTCTAGCCCCTACTATCCGAGAGCAAACGGCCAAGTAGAAGAAACCAACAAGATATTGGTGTCGGTGATTTATAAGTCGTGCGGAGTTGAACAGGAAGATTGGGAGGAGAAACTGCCGTCAGTGCTTAGGGCCTATTGTACGACATACAAGGTGACGATTGGCCAAACACCTTTCCAATTGATGTCAAGCCAAGAAGTGATTGTCCTAACAGAGTTTATGTTACCAAGTCTTTGGATAGCTATGGAGAATCGATTGGGCGACATGGAAAGCTTGAGGGAGCAGTTGTATGCCTTGAATAAATTGGACGAACGAAGGATGATGGCCCAATGGGCGACGGAGGCAGCCTAGCAGCGCTGAAAGTTATGGCATGAAAAACATCTTAGGTGTATGAGATTCACTCCAGGACAGTTGGTGTTGAAGTGTAATGGACAAAATGAGATAAAGTTGGGAAAATTCAAGGGGAGAATGGCTGGGTCTCGATAAAGTTTGTGAAGTCTAAGAGAACGGAGCAATAAAGCTATGGAACTTTGGATGGTTAGGAAGTTCCGCAGGCGGTGAATGGGTCAAAGTTGAAGTTGTACCACAAAGACAAAGGGATGACCTAGTTCAGACAAATGCCCAAGGTATGTTAAAAATAATTTTTTTTAAAAACAAAAAAATCGAAATTTAAAAAAAAAATTGAAAAAAAAGAGAACCAAAAAGGGAGAACTCACCGTATGATGAGTGTGTCTTACGGAAAGAGCACCGTACATGTGACTACTGTACGAACATCATTGTATGGGAACTATCCTACAGGAAAAAGGCCCGTACCATAGTATTTATAGAAAAAGACTTGCTCGAGAGACAAAGATTGTACAACCTAATAGAAGACTACCATATGATAATGAAGGAGAATGATAAAAATGGAGTCATATGATAACAAAGTACAAGTACACCAACGACAATTCAAAGGGTCATTGGAAGAACCGTATGACAATGTAGAAAAGGCTGCATAGTCAAATGAAAGGAAAATCATAGGCGGCGATGTGAAAGAAATGCACATTTGGAGACATTCTGGGGGGTGACTGTACGGTGTACGGATATAAAAATTTAGTTTGAGAGAATAAATATTGTAGCATTTTGAGGTAACCGAAAGATTTCCAAGGAGACACCAAGTATGACAACATAAGGGATGTAGGAAGGTATGACAACATAAGGTATGACAACATAAAGTGCCATCAAGATCGTACGAAGCTAGCACAAGTAGGACCGCATGACAGAGAAGGATAGAGGTAATAGAAAAGAAATAGTATGACAACATTGGAAGAGGAGCCCACATTGTCCAGAACAAATAGAGCCCTATGGAATTCTACGGGTAGAGGAGGAAAATTTGGTGAGGTAAAGACAAAGTCTGTACATAGGTGAAGTCGTGCAGAACCCTACGACAGGACAAAACAACTCATATTATTTAACTGAATTTAGAAAATGACAACTGAAGACAGTTAATGGACCCCAGAATAGGAAAAGGAAATTGGAGGAATCAGTTACGACAGTTACCTGGCATAGTTGCGTCACTTTCAACGATGAACAAAGAAAAGCGAACATTACCATAAAGAGTAAAAATTGCAGGTAGAATGGATACGGGGAAGACTGCCAAAGGGAAGAAAGTAAGGCCAAAAGTGTAGGCTCCGAGGGAAGAAGTAACAGTGTAGACCATTACATTTGAGGAGATGAATGGTCTTGAATGCGAGACATGGTGGCAAGAGACCCCACATGACCACCCTATTAAAGAAAATCTTCAGCGTGCACAAGTGCAGTGGGCTATCCAGATGCTAGTTTTTTATATTCGGGAGTTTGAGGGACCATTAAAGACTATGATTGAAACTTATGACAGGCATCGGCGGAAATCATTTTTTGAGTACTTGGGATGCGAGCTTACAGTCTCTTTTTCAGCTACTGAATTTACACGTGTGTTTGATATTCTTGGGTTGCATGGTAAAAAAGAATGATAAGCCAGTCGAAAAAATCACTGCCCAACAGAAACAAACTTATGTAAAGATGGTTTGTTGAGATTTGACATAGGCGGAATTGGACTCGGTGGCAAAGGCCATCAAGAGCCATGGGTTGAAGAAATCTTTTGTTGTCGCTGGTGAGTGGAGATGCTTAATAAATGTCATAAAGAGTCGACTTATAGGTTCGAGCCGTGCTTCAGATATTGCACTCCCACAGATTGCCCTAATTAATGGGTTAAGGAATGGTATAGTTTATGATTGGGTGTTAGTGTTCGCAGATAGGATGTTAGAATTTATGACACTCCAGCATAAAACTTTTTATATGCCACTAGATTATTCCTAGAGGCTACACAAACACAGGTGCCTTCAGACCTACTGGAGTTACAGCCATAGGGTCGAGTGGAGCCTGGCCACGCACCCATCCTTTATTGGAGACACCTAGACATGTTGGCCGCTAGTGGCATTGTTCAGTTTGGTCAGAAGTGCAAGTGCCATGTAATTGTGTCAGAGACAGATGGTGGGGAGAGTGACAACAATGGCGAGGAGTCAGGGGATACATTGAGGGCTAGTGGAGGGAGTTTTCAGATGGTGAGCCGAGGAGAAAGTCACCCGATAGAGGGAGATGCATTGGACGCAAAGGTTGGAGTTGGGAACCTTCCTAGGGACACACCCTTAGGTGGGACATCTTCACAAGGGAAGAGTTCTTTTTTCTCCAGCACTCCTATTTGGGGCCAGCTAGTTGAGCCCGCCTACTTCATTGGGTGTGACCATAACAATTGTTCTCATACTTGGATTTGGGCAATTGAGGACCCTTGCTATTTTCAAACCTTTCAGTACGAGTATGAAGGCTGTTGTTGCCCCACTAGTAGTGATAGAGCCAGAGTACATAGTAGTAGAGTTTATCGTAGAGGTGGTAGAGCAGCCAGTAGCAGAGAGTAGAGGCCATGGAGGAGCTGGTAGCCCAGGAGATGCCGAGAGAGGAGGTGATTGAGTTAGAGGTGGCCGTTGAGGTGGTCGAGACAGAGGCCGAAGAGGTGGTTGGGACGGAGATTGTAGCCATGGAGTAGCCGACACGAGAGGAGGTGCCAAGGGATGGTTTCGTAGAGATGTTGGTGAGCGCGGGTACTTAGTCGGAGGTGACTATGGATGCTTGGCGTACCTATTTCTAGCTCACGCCCATGGCACCTATTGGACCTACACTTATTTCACCACGATGGTAGGTACCACTGTCTCACGAGATTGTGGATTTGGAGGAAGGGAGTTCACTGGTGAAGGAGTTGGAGATAGATCCCCAAGAGGACATAGGCGTACAAGAGGAAGAGTGTGAGGACAGGATTCATGCATCCCTGCAACATGTATCTGAGACTCACGAGGAGTCTAGTGACCTCAATCAGTACTTAGCGGATATGGCGTTAGGTGCAGAATAGTACTTGGCCAATATGGAGGCAAGCACACAGAGGGTAGTGGCCTCTGTTAGATTACGGACCCATGAGGTGGTGGCTTAGGATGTCGAGCAATTGTTGGCATTTTCTACAAGAGGTTGCATTCAGGAGTTCGCATGATTTTTTGAGTCTTAGGGATGGCTTGCCACAGAGACCCTTGTGATGTTGAACGATTGGAGCCTTTCGGTGCCCGTGGGAGAGTCGGATTCATTCTTTGTTGAGGATTGAATAGGCATTCCTTGAGGGGTACTACGAGCTTAGTAGGACCCAACATGTAGCATCAGGGGTTGAGGTCGCATAAATGGTAGTGTTGATGGCTCGAGAGGAGTTGGCCACTAGACTCCAAATGGTAGAGGAGGAGTTGGATCAACACAGGGGGAAATTGGCAGCGTTGGAGGAACAGTTGGCTTAGGAGAGGGTTGAGAGGGCAGCAGTTGGAACATGAGAGGGATGAGCGGGTGATGGTGGAGACTTGTCTTGCTACAACTATGGAGGAGAGAGACAAGAAGGATAAGGAGATCTTGGAGGTGACATTCATGGTGAAGTTTGCTCGGGAATGACAGATGTTGGCAAAGAGAGATCTGAGGCTACATACTGAGTAGGTGTTGTTACTCCTATTGAGCATTAATGGTTGTCATTAGTATCACTTAGTCATATAGTCGATAAAGGATACAAAACAGGATAGTCGGTCAATACATAAAGCCTTTACACCGAGCAGGACACAAGGCGGATACCTGAGTTAACTGAGTACAACTTTGATCGAGCACTCTTACCGAGCCAGATGATCACCGAGTACCGAGCACTATGGTCACCAAGCATTCATACGAACTGAGCACCAGTCAATTACTGAGCAATGAATGCACTGAACATTGAGTGAAATAGGAAACAACATAACAATTTGGAATGGCACAAACATCAAGGCAAACAGTTTACACCGATCAGAAAACGGTTTACCAAGATTGAGACATAATTTAATATGGATGTAATCATTTAATTGTTGATGATTCCTATGTATTGTAGATCTAGGTTATTTATTTTCCACCGTTGATTTTAGGTTTTCTAAGATATTATAAAACCCTAATTAGGTCAAGTCAGTTTGATATAAAATTTGTAAGGATGTCATTTGATCATGTATCATCAAGAAGTAGCCGCACTCAGGACATTAGAAGATCAGACATGGTTTTGACATAAGGATTTGACCTAAGTATTCAGTTTATAAGAACAAGATCTAAGGCTACAGAGTAGTACAAAAGAACATGATGGTCCCAACCAATGCTGAGAGGGGAGGGGTGAATCAGCACCCACTAAAACTTAAGTAACAAAATTTGATGTAATCTAACTTAAACTGTAAGCAGAATGAATTCTATCACAAAAATAGCTATCACACAATCAAGCAGTAAACAACACCAGATTTATCATGTGGAAACCCAAATCGGGAGCAAATCACGGTGTGAGGAAACCTCACAAATTTTGCACTCTTCTAAAGTGTGCCCTGTAAGGAGCTATCCTTGTTAAAAGATTACAAATACATTGTTAGATGCGACCCAGTTAAGGGATTTAGGAAATAAGGCCTGTTAGAACCTGCTTGGTTAGAGGACTTAAAACATCTACACAGATGTCACCCGGTTAAGGGATTTAATACAAGAGACCTGTTAATGTCCACCCAAAATACTGGGATTTTTCTATTGCAATTGTCAGAGAGCAATAGAGGGGTTGATCTTTTATAAATGACTTTGTTGAGCCTGATAAGATCGCTGTGCTTCTTAATTGAGAATCATCACCAATCACCACAGGTATGTTCTCCTAGGCTATTGTGCTTCCTTGCACACTCTTCTTCTTCTTCTTCTTCTTCTTCTCTTCACCTTTTCGTAGCTTCTTTCAGCTTACAGGTTCACTCTTTTTCTTTGGTAGAATGAAGGAAAACAATATTCTTCACAAATTGAAGAATATATAGTCTTCTTTACCTTTCCACTTTTTACATGCACGACTTGTTTAAAGATCTCCTTCAGATCCATCACCTAGTGGAGTCTTAGTTCACTGAGGAAACATTCGATGCATGCCAGGTGCTTTTTCTGCTTTATGAAAGAAATGATAGATGCATGCCAAAAGCTTTCCTTCACTAGAGATTTCTACATGTTTTAATGCCACAAACTTCGGCATTAAAACCTTCAATTGCGCCTTGCACCGATCTTCTTGATAACACAAAGTCGTCCGGATTTTGTACAACAAATCGCGATCAAAGAGTCACACAAGTGTTTGTCGACTGTAACTTTCCCCGGCTCATCAGTCTTGATGATATCTTCACTGATCAATTTATATCCCTAGGTTGTGCACAGGTAAAAACCTTCACCTGTCACCATTCCTTTCTTTGTCTGTATCGGTTGGATCCTTGGTTCTGTTTATACACTTTATCTGTCATAGTACTGAAACCTTGATTACCGGTTGCGCCTTCCTTGGTTACCGATTACTTTGATGATCAGTTAGAGCTTTAATAGTAACCAAGACAGTGCCTCTTCCTGATCACTACATGTCACCGGTCTCCAAATTAGTCTCTCCTTGCACTTATTATTGTTAGCCGTACCTGACCTATCCTTGGTTCTTGATTGAACACTGGGCATCCATTAGTCATAAATGACAACACCTCTTTGCCAATCAATGACAATACCTCTTTACCATTTACCATGTACCGGTTGCATCCTTACCGGTTAATGCCAACAGGACATATACATCACATTGAGGTGATTTCTTTATAGTATTTCACAGATCTGAATTAGGCAAGTTTGAGTTGCTATTTATAGATATATCACTGTTACTCTTTAACCATTGTAGCAGATTTCTAAATCTCTTAACAAAGTGAACTTAACAGTTCGATTGTAAATCTCTTAACCGAGTGCACACTTGATTGTGTTGCTAAAATCCTCTAACCAGATAGATCTAGCTGATCTTATTGTTACTCCTAATAGGGTAAGATCACCAGAAGTGATCACAATCTTTGTAGCCTTAACCGGCATATTTTGTTACTGCAGTAGTGAAGCTTTGTGGGTGTCATCCCCATCACAATTTTTACCTTCTAACAAGGGTTTCTGCGATACCAAAACATTTGTGTTAAGTGTATGAAGTTTCATGAATGGTTTATTGGTTAGGTTACATGTATTTACATTTCAGTCATATTTTGAATGTATGTTACATGCAATGGATTAAGTCGGTTAATGTTATCTATGCTTACAAAGTTTCAGTCTTGAAAAGTTTTAAAGATACTAATTCACCTCTCCCCTCTTAGTATATATCTTTCCATAATCCCAACAGGTGTACCAGTTGAGAGAGCAGCTGGCCGCCTCGACACCACCTCCTTCCTCATCAGGGACGCTCACTCGACCCCCTTCTTGATTTTTGTTTGTATAGTTGTATTTGTCCCTATTTTGCTGTGTGTCGTCTGGAGACGACTTTCTTTTCGGGAGGATGATGTTCGGTAATTTTTGTTTGTTAGTGTTTGTCGAGGGGTAAGTAGTTGGGTGACGGTTGCCGATGGTTGGCACTCACACCCCCTCGACACCTCTATAAATGTCCGTGTACTTATCTCCAATAGTTATTGTTGTCGTGATGTGATGGAAGTGCTGATGTCATTTTGAGATACATTGTAAACATTTATGAGATTAATGAACACACATTTGTGAGTTCTCTTATATTGCACATGATTACTATTATATTATGTATGCCTTTTATTTTGTTCTAAGCATAGACCCTACGGGGCAAACAAGAAAAAGATGACAAATAGAATGCTCACAACAGAAAACATCCCATTTCTAGGTACCAACAAAGTACAAAGGTCCTCCAGGAGGGAACAACACTGAAAGAGAAGCATTGAAGAACACAAGCAAATAGGCTCTAATCTGAAGATGTAAAAGTGGGTACTACCCTCATACGTCGTCCATAAACAGATCATCATCCTCCCAATCTTGATCTTATGGGGAGGGAGGTCGAGATTGCAATGAAATGACTGCAATGGCAGCCCTAGGTGCCCCACCAGCAGCAAGAGCCAAGGATGAAGCAACCTCGACATTATCATCCAACAACTCAACAATGGCGTGTGAAAGGGAACGTGTGAAGATCGTCGTCAACACTAGAATATCCTCCAATGAATAAAAAATGCTAGCCTCATAGCTTGCAAGGGACCCATGTAGAGCTGTAGATGAAGAAGACTCTCCATTGATCTCTACAAAAGGGTTGGAGACGAACTCAGGAGAATTTAGAGCTTGATCCACTGCGAGAACATAAACAAAAAGAGGATCTTCTAGAGTATATTTACGACGCCTTAACTTCGGGACAAGGCCCTGCTTGAACTTTCTCTTGAAAGACGGAGGTGAAGACCTCCAATCAACTGTTGCAGCCTTCAGGACATCAGTGAGGCTAGCATAATAGTCTTGAGATGGGGTAGGCATAGGATGGGTGGACATTATCGCACTAGATGGCACTTGGGTGTGCAACATATTCACTGCCTTAGGGAATGGTGGGATATCTGACAAAGTAGTGATCAGGGGCAGCGAGGCTCGATGGTTACTCTTGGTGCAAGGGGAAGTGTGACAAAGTTGGTCACAGGTTGAAGAGCTGACGTAGCTGCAATTGAAGTGGGAGCAGAGCTAGAGGTGGAGGCTGAAGTAGCGACAAACACAGGCTTGAAAGACATGCTCTCTGCCCTTGCAGTGGCCTCGCCTGCCAAAGCCCTCTCCTGTCGACGACGCTTACGCTCATGCACAAGCTGGTTCCGTCATAGATGTGAGCCCTACTGAGAGGTCTTCCTTGTGAGTAAATTCCTAACAAGCATGATATTTCCAACCTACATGAGGCAAGTTGTCCTAAGAAGTGCCTAATTTCCAACCTCTTGATGAAATGCCTTAGCAATAGTGAGAATCTGCCCAACCTTAGTGAAGTCCTAAAGAGCATGGAATTTCCAATCATTCCTTAGGACTTATCCTTGTGTGATTTTAGATTGAGGTCAACATTTTCAATGAATTTGGATGTGCGATTCAATGTGCAATGAAAGAATCCTAATCCATGGTGAATTTACAACCTCCCTTTAAGTAGTAATCCAAATGATCATGGAATATCCAACCTCTTGATGAGTAAAATTAGTAACATGATGTAAATTTCTGACCAGCACCAAATAATTTATCCCAATGAAGGTCAAATTTTGGATCTACCTTAAAGGCAAAATCCTAATAGGTGTGAAAAATCCGATTTCATTCCAAGGAAAATTTCAAACACCTAGTGATATTCCAATTTGCCTTGTGAAGAAATTCCAAATGAGCATGACATTTCTGATCTACATAAGGCAATTTGTCCTAATAAGCAGTGAATTTCCGATCTGCCTTTGGAGAGAAAGGCCTAAGGCATGGTGAAATTATGACCTAGGTTGTGAACAAAATCCAATAAAGGGTCAAAATTCCGATTTGAATTTGATAAAAACTCCAAACAAAGGTGGAACTTCTGATCCCAATTAAATGAAAATCTGATCAAGTAGTGGATTTCTGACCTGATCTTGGAGGCTTAATGGATCACTCAACGCAAATTCCTAATAAGGGTTGGATTTTTGACCTCTCATTGGTTTAAATTTTGAAGAAATTCATTAACAAAATTAATGTGATTAAGAGGGAATTCAAAATTACCATCAGGTCGACCTGCTTGGAGGTCATAATTTAAATGTTTAAATGGAAGATGAAGTTGGTCTTGTAAGTCTAATAGAGGCAACTCTTCATGGGAAGCCTATAAAGAACATTGAAGGTTATCATTTTAAAACAATGCAAGACGAAGTCAATTACGTGCAGAGCAGACCAAGGAGAGGCATGTGAACCTGATCAATAGGAAGGCAATTGCAGGAGCAGAACAACAAATTAGTTTATTAAGAGGTGGATTGGAGGACAAATACCAACATCTTCAAGAAGAATGAATAAAACTGATCATTAAAGGAGCAAAAATTAGGTGTTAAAGTGTGAAACACAGAATTTTGAATTGTGAAAATCAGGCATAATGATGCAAAGAATTTGCAAGATGTCGTATATATGGGTATGGGAGGTGAAGGTAAAATCAGGATTACTTAAGTTTGAAAATGCACAACAAGATTGTGAGAAATAAAATGCAAAGTGAAGGTTAAAATTATGTTCTTAAGAAAAGATGTTTTGTCATGAAATTAGTTCAAGTCCTTCATAATTTGTTTTCATTCAATTTTGGTTCACAAACATTTTCTTTCGTTTTGCTAGGATCGATGCATGGAGAGGATCATGGAAGGTGATGATCAAGTGAATGCGAATTCGAGGACAAGGATAGAAGGAGAGATGATTACAACATCAAAAGTAACATGAAGGAAGGACAAGATTCAATTCAAGAGGAATTCAAAGATGAACAAGTTTACAATGGAGAAATGCTATCACAATCTTGAATTTCCTTTGGAAATCCAAGATCAATTAGAAGGATCCAACAACATGAAGGTTGAAAAGTTAAAGACATGAAGAAGGATCAAGGCCAATATATCAAAACAAGAGCAATTTCAAGAACATTTCAAGGAGAATATTTCCAAAATGGAGAGGATAAAGAAATTCATGAAGATGAAGTAATTTGGGAATATGATTCATCAAAATCAATCGAAGGCTTGAAAATATTGAGTAGCAAGAGATATTGCTAGAGGTGTAGAGACTTCTTTATGATGATAAAGAAGTGGAGTTGAAACAAAGATTACAAGATAAGCATGCTAAGGCAGAGCCCATTCATTTTCAACCAATCAAGGGATTCCAACCTGATATGTCCAAGTTCACTCAATAAAATTTATCCACAACTGGACATGTGGAAAGCATTTAATGTTTTACCACAATGAATTTTCTCATTGCTTAATCCTTAAAAGGATATGTATTTCAAAACAATGTAATTTTCTCAGTGGATGATGTTTAATGATTGTAAGTGGTTGTTGTAACAACCTTAATTATGGTTTCATAGAATTATCTTGGCCATTGATTCAAATCAATCTGGGCCCTTTATTGTAATTGATAGGTCTATAAAAGGCTTTCCCTTCTCATTTGTAAAGGATTAGATCTTTAGAAGATTAGGAGCAAGTTAGAATAGAGTATGGGGAGACAAGCAATTGTTGCCAAGACTATGTGGAAGTTATTATACGATCTTCATTGAAGATATGGTGGATTCTTGTGTATTGCTTCTACATTTGCATGGTTTGTACTTATCTAAGTTTAGTTAAAGTTTATTGATGGAAATGGAGAAATGTGAAGATGAATGATAAATTCCATGTCCATGCCTTTTGTTACTTGTTGATTGCAAGTCGCAATGTAGCCTTAGTCTGGAATTGAATAAATACTAAGTTCAATTGTGGATATTCATTTGGATTGCATTAATATTGGGTATTTGGATGAATGATTACAATATGAAAATCTTTCGTGTTCTCTTTGGAGATTGCATCATTTTTGTGTAGTTGTTTCATTTGGCGAAGCAAAGCTTGGTTATAGGAATTCACTCATCTAAGCATCATCCATTGATATCACTGTCCTTAGGAATATAATAGATTTCTCTAAACCCTTCAATCCTTTATATTTTATTTGAAGTTCAAGTCATTTTGATGTCCAAGTTCCAGCTAATTTAAAGAAAGAGAGTTGACAAATCCAGGAAGAATAGTGTAAGTCCCCATTTGATTACCAACATATGACATCATTAAACTAAGTTATATCCAACACAAAGTCGCTAGTTCGCAGTGTAAACCTTGGGGTTGCCTTATTTGATCACATAGTGCCACATTGTTTAGCATATGAGGTTTCCTTGTTCAAGAGAGGATAGGATACTTGGTATTTAATTCTGCATGTTGGAGGGGTCACAAAAGCCACATCAACATTAGGGTTTGTCCCTTTACTCCAAACTTGTTTCCATATATCACTGATAAGAGTTGTATTGGGGTGCCAAGTTTTGTGTTCATCTTCATTGTAGTGTGAGTTCAAAATCGCCTCTTCATGTAATTCAAAGAGCGGGTTGTCAAAAGTTTTGTCCACTTCAATTTCAAACAAAGGGTTGTGAATAATTTGAAAAATATCTATGTTTCTAAAATCAAACTTATCTTCTTCCAACCTTTCTTTATTTGATTTATTTGGACAACTTTTCAATTCATCATCATCTCTTTCATTGTCACTAGGTTCCATGAAGTGCTTAACTACCACGCCTTGCCTTCTTGTTAGCAAGTCTCTTATATGATTCTTGAATTATTATCTTCTTCATAATTGTTTTGGGTTTCATGACCTCTAGATGTTCTTCTATCCCTGTTTACTATCTTTTGTATTTCATCTCTCCATACCTTCAATGTCATACTCCCTTGTTTATCAACTTCAAGGTGATCATATTGGATACACAAAGTGACTTCTGATTTACTTGCACTAGAAGCTTTTCTCATCCCATTCACAACCTTGGATGAAGGAGAATTTTAATTGACATACTCTAAATTATGATTCCTTGATTTGATATTTATTATGCCATCCCCTAGGCAGGATCCTTGAAGTTAAGATGATGTAAGGTCAAACTCACAATCCTCATGTGTCTGTGTACTTGGTTCACTTGTGATACAAGAAACACATGAAGAGTTGATTGCTTCTATCCCTCTAAAGGTGTCAGAAAGTATTCTCTCTTTTGGTATCTTTAACTCCTTGAAATGTTTAGTGATCACGGTTTGCTTCTTTGCTTCTTGTTGTGCTTGATGAATTGGATTAATCTTTCTAAGTCTTTATACTTTACTCCATTTTGATGTAACAACCTTCAAAGCTTCTAATGAAATTTGTGGTGAGACTCTTGATGCAATTTCACAATCACACTTTTCAATTTGTTTCCTTAGGTCAAGGTGACGACCTTTACGTTCTTTAGGTGAGTACTTTACCCTTAGCTCTATGTACTCTTCTAGAGATATATCCTGTTGTAGACCTCCTTTTAACCAATCTTGTTGAATTTAATCATGTAGATCCACCAATGTAGGTTCATTATTTTCTCGACGTTCAACTCTAGATGGGAATGTCGGTGTTAGTATTGTCTTTGAATTAGTTGTAGCCATATATTGAGTTGAACTTTGAATGATGATGGATTGATTTATTTTCTATTATTGCCTCCTTTTTTAACCAATAGTGTTAGTATTGAAACAAACTGAGCTAGTTAATTGCTTGTTTATTATTGAACAAAATATTTATAGGCAATTACATAGCAAGAGTTTCTAAAAGAATTGAAAGACTAAATTAGAAAGATTCTAAGTAAACTGAACTATGAGAATCTAAACTATTTACATTATTATTGTTCATTAAGTATAGAGATATTATTATAACACCCTCCCTTTATGGTCAATCTCTTAACTACACCAAGTTGCCCCTTAAATTTGACAAACTTATCTGGGCTCAGAGGCTTGGTGAGAATATTTGCAGTCTGATCCTCTATCAGAACATACTGCAACTGAACTAATCCGTCTTCAACCAACTTGTGTATGTAATGAAAATGAAGCTCAACATGCTTGGTACGTTCATGGAAAACTAGATTTTTTGCCAGTTTGAGCACCCCTTGATTATCAGTGTACAAGGGAGAAGGTCCTTCTTGTGACATTTGCATGTCAGAAAGCATCCTTCGAAGCCAAATTGCCTCACATGCTGCCTTAACTTTTCCTCAGTATTCTGCTTCAATCGAGGAAAGAGCCACTTCCTAATGCTTCTTGCTGTGGTCCATGTTATAGCACCTATACCCAAACTGAATACATACATAGAAGTGGATTTTCTGTCATCCACTAAACCTGCCTAATCTAAGTTTGTATAACCAATCAGATTTGGATCCTTGTACCTGCTATATAGAATGGGAAAATCTAAAGGGCCTTTCACATATGGTAGCACTCGCTTTGCTGCAACCCAAAGATTAGCTTTGGGAGATGTCATGAAGCAAGAAATGTAGCTCACGACAAAACTGAGATCGGGTCTAGTGGCAACTAGGTAGACGAGGCTGTCCACTAGTTTCCTGAATGTTGTTTCATTCATTGTAGGTGTTTCAGATTTGGTTGACAACTTCAACCCCTTCTCCATAGGTGTGGAGGAAGCTTTATAGTCCTGCATCCAAAACTTGTCAAGCAGACTTCTGGGATATTTAGACTGAGAGATAAAAATGTTACTAGCTGTGTGCCAAACCTCAATACCTAAGCAATAATGAAGAAGCCCCAAATCTGTCATGTCAAAAGCCTGGCACAAATCCTATTTGATTGTTGCAATCAAATGTGCTGAATTACCAGTAATGATCAAGTCATCAACATAGAAAACAAGGAAAAGAATATCATCACCAGAGTGTTTGACATACAAATTAATGCCAAGAGTGTTGCACTGAAAACCATGATCAACCAAATATTAATCAATTTTAATGTGCGATGTTGAAGGAGCCTGTTTCAGTCCATAGAGTGCTTTCACGAGTCTACATACTTGATGTTCTTTTCTGGCAACCTTGAAACCAGGAGGCTGCCTTATGTAGACTTCTTCCTGCAACTCATTGTTGAGAAAGGCATTCTTAACCATAGTTCAAAATATCGTTATCGGCAACTTATCGCCGAGGGCAAAAAAAAAATATCGGGATATATCGGAGATAAGTCGGGAACTTATCGGTGAACTTCTCGGGAACTTAAAAAATGGCTTAAATTTAATTAGAAATGCATTTTTTTTGTAAAATTCAATAAGGAGATTCATCTAATGAGTTAGTAAATGAGTAAACAAACCAAACAAGCTGATCTAGATATATATAAATGCAAATATGTATCAAAATTGCATCCTCATGTGGAATGCTGATGGGTGGTAGCCATAATCTGATGGTCTGAACTTTGAAGAAAATTAAAAACAGCAAATTGTCTTTGTAAAACTATAAGCAAATACATATGCCAAGTACAATATCAAACTAGTCTACATCTTCCTCTTCCCCTTCCCAGTAGCTCTAGTAAAAACTATGGGAGTGGTAGGGGGTCTAGCCCTAGTAGTCCGCTGTGGTTGTGACAGCTCCCTCTGCACAATTGGTTGTGACTGGACCTCCACCCTAGATGTAGATGGTGCTGACACTGGCAATGACTCATCATCTGTCTCCTCACTCTCACTGCTCTCATGATCATCCTCCTGAATGTCATCCAATCCTGCTGTGCCTCCACCCTCCTCCATAGCCTGCCTCTCCAAATCAGAGATGTCATCCTCTGTGAACAATGGAGGCTGCTCCTGTGATGTCCAATCACAGTATGGATCTATGTCATCCAAATCAAGTGGCCCTGCTACTGGTAACTCTACCTTTTTTATGCGCAACTTAAGGTTATATTGCACATAAACAAGGTCATTGAGGCATTTTTGTTCTAACTTGTTCCTCTTCTTCGTGTGAATGGCCTCAAATAAGCTCCAATTACGCTCACAACTAGATGAGCTACATGGCTGACATAAGATGCGCAAGGCAAGTTTTTGCAGATTTGGGACATTCCCACCCCAATTTCGCCACCAAGCATCTGCAAGATAAATATTAAAGAGTTAGAAAGCAAGGTGAAAACATATTTTAGTAACTTAGTTTTTATCTACTTATCATGAATGTGAAAGACACCAAAAATCCAAATATTGTACCTGGGGTTTGAGTTTGTCTTCCTCTTCTTGCCAAGTCTGAGGAGAATAGCTTGCCCGTTGCATTCTGATACACTTCCATCTCGGCCACAATGAGGTCTCTCACCTCAACCTCAGGTACCATCCTCTGCATGTATTCAATGAGGCCCTCCATAACCTCTCCATTGGGATCCCCGTAGGATGGAGAGAAGCGATAAGTAGAGTTGAGGAAGTACCCCGCTGCATGAATGGGTTGGTGGAGCTGATTTTTCCACCTCCTATCAATAATTTTCCATATGGGGTCAAATTTTAGGTTGTTCCCCTTGTAGATATTTTTTACAGCCTCTTTGGCCCTATCCATGGCCTCATAAAGATACCCCATTGGGGTTTGATCCCCATCTACCAATCGGAGAACTCTAACCAAGGGCTCTGTCACCTACAATTGAAAAGTAGAAAAAGATTATCATTAATTATAGACTAGAGTTCCAAATTAATAATGAAAGACTTGATTCTTGAATACAAAAAGAACTAAATATTCAACTTTTGAAGTTTCAAAGATACCTTCACAATTCTTATAGCATCCTCAAAAAAGTGGTTGTTAAAGACAATGTATGCAACACTTTGACCATCAACCTTCTTTGAATAACTTGAGTCTAACCATGGTTGACTCACAAACAATTGCTTCAAAGGATTCAAAGAACCAAGAACACTTTGCAACGTTAAGAAAATCGTTGCAAACCTTGTAGCTGTAGGTTTAACCAACTCCTTCCCATGGGTGAATTTTCTCATCAAAGCGAGAACCCAAGGGTGATTGTAGATATATTTTGTTATCTTTCTTTCATCCTCTACAACCGATTTCACCCAATCCAATTTTCCTATGTCCTCCAAAAGAAGGTCAAGGACGTGTGCTGCACAAGGAGACCAAAAAAGTGTGCTATACTTATCTTGGAGGATCCTTCCCGCTGCCACATATGCTGCTGCATTGTCGGTTATTATTTGCACCACATTAGCAACCCCCACCTCCATCACAACTTGCTCTAACATTAGAGCCAAAGTTTTAGTTGTCTTTATCTTGTCTGAGGCATCCAAGGATTTCAGAAAGACCACTTGATCCTTGCAAGAAACTAAAAAATTGATGATGGTACAGTTTCTTCCATCCGTCCATCCATCTGAAAGTATAGAGCAGCCAAATTGTTTCCATTGCAATTTTTGGTCTTCTACCACTTCATTGGCCTTAGTAATAGCATCTTTGAGCAATCTACAAGAACAAAATAAAAATAACATTTAAGTACACAACTTTGTTTAAAAAAATTACATTCAACAAAAATAAGTAAATTGTAAAACCGTAAAAGTGAACTAACCTCCCACTCAAGTCTGCAGGAGTAGGTGCCTTGTAGCCCTTTCCCGCTACAATGATTCCTGTCACAAAATTCAGCCAATAGGGACTTGCTGCAACATTGAAGGGGATATTGTTAAAATACCAAAAATCAGCACATTGAATGTCAACTTGCCGATGCACATCGCTATTCCACCCACTACCCTCTAGTGATGGTTGTGCTCCAGGTGTGTTTCTGGGCACAAAAAAATTGTCTATAGAAGATGAGCGTGGTGCTGGTCTACTAGAACCAGCAGAAGTGGAAGGCGAGGACAAGGTAGATTTGCGGATCCGTGGGCCACGATGAGAGCCCACTATGCCCTCAAGTGCTGCTTCATCTTCTTCAAGGGTGGATGGGATACCTGGTCACAAATCACAACCCACATTATTTCATTATGATTATAAAATAATAAAATTATAAATGATTCTTAAAAATGAGACAGTGTGAGATACCTTGCGAATCAGAAATGGCTGCCCTCATGGCCAATTTTGCCCTTTCCCTTTGCAACTTTTTCTCTTCTCCAGCAGTGAGCAAGGCATTCATCTCTCTCATTATTTCTGGGTTGGTGGCTTCACAAACCCTTGTGTCACGCTTTGTGATCCCTGCAAGGTGGTATTTCAAACGAGATATGCCTCCACTCACTAGTTTTTTACATTTTATGCATATCACGGTATTATATTCGGGTCCTTCAAAAGCATATGCCCATGCCTTGTCTCTAGCCCCTTTAGGGCGCATTCCTACATATCTTGATGGACATGCGTCTACTGAGGCACTGACAGACCCTGCAGTTGAGTCAGTTGTAGAGGAATCCCTATTTGCCATTTTGATGAAGAATCAAACTGCACGTCACATACAAAATGAGGGCACAAATTTAGAAATTTAACGAAGAAATTTAGAAACAAACTAAGATAGTTTAAAACTTTAAATTAGTTTAAACATAGCTGAAACTTGAAGGAAAAAACCAAAAAACTTGAAAGGTTATGAAATTTTTGAGAAAATATGAAGTTTTTGAGAAAACTATGAAAAATTTGCAAAAATTGCTAAAAAATGGTGTTAGATCTTATTCATTACGTTCTAAAACAAGTTAGAGTAGATTGGAAATGATATTATATAGTTTGTATAAACTTGAATGCATTTAATACGAGAAAAAATGATTTTAAAACAAAAGGGAAAGAATTTTGAAAACTTACTTGTGATTTTGAATTTGCTTGAAAAATCCCTTCGAATCCGCTTCGAATCCACTCCGAATCGATCCAAAATGCGTCAAATGCTGATGTTTCTCCTCCAAAACCCTTCTTACTATATTTTCTCTCCACAAAAAATCACTGGCAGTTGAAAAAAAACATACTGGGCCTTTTTACTACCGTCTACCCTTTATCCGGCTTCGGGCGTGAGAAATCGCGATAAGTCTGCTACTTATCGCCGATAAGAGCAACTTATCGGCGATAAGTTTCCAGGCGATAACTATACAAGTTTTATCGCCTGGTACAACTTATCGGCGATAAGTCGGCGATAATTCGAACTATGCTCTTAACATCCATCTGATGGAGTTTCGACCCAAATTGGGCTACAATAGCAAGAAGGCGAATTGTGCTCATCTTGGTAGTAGGAGAAAAAGTCTCCTCATAGTCAATACCCTTCTGTTGTGTGAATCCTTGATCTACCAATCTGGCCTTGTATTCATCCAGAGTACCATCTGCATGATACTTGACCTTGTAAACCCATTTGTAGCTCATAGGTTTCTTCCCAAGAGGAAGAACAGAAAGGACCTAGGTGTTATTCTTCAGAAGACTATGGTATTTTGCCTCCATAACTTTTTCCCACTCTGGAATGCCTTTAGCCTTTGAATATGTTTGAGGCTCATAGATGTTGTGGATGTTGGCCATAAGAGCAAAATTGACTATGTTTTGTTTCTTGCTCTTTCCACGAGCTGATCTCTCAATGATTTCATCATCATGAAGAGCTCCTATAGTCTTGGCCCACCACTTAGGGCAAAGGCTAGAAGTACCAAAATATGGCATAGTAGAAACAACATCTCTCGGGGAAGGTGGAACAAAATCATCTGTATGTAGATTCTGAGGAAAATCAGGTGGTGCTATAACATGACTAGTAGACTCCTCATCTTCAAAGTTAGAATGATCTGAAGCCCTCTCATCAGGGGAACCAAGAGGAAGATGGACACCCACATTAGAAGCCTTCATAGGCTGATCCTCAGGACTGGTAGTAGATAGAAATGGACCAGTAGTCTCATCAACCACAACATCATGATTGAATATGAGATGATTTTTCTCCACATCAATCAACTTGTATGCCTTGTGATTGTTGTTGTAACCAATAAACATAAGTTTTTGGCTCTTGGAATCTAGCTTGGCACACTTGGCTTCCGGAATCCATACATGAGCTGTAGAACCACTGACTTTCATATGACCCACCTTAGGCTTGTGTCCCGACTAGGCTTCTTCAGGAGTCATCTTCTTAATGGCTTGTGTAGGTGATCGATTCAGAAGATAGATTGCAATATAAACTGCTTCAACCTAGCATTTCTTAGGAAGATTTCTATGTTCCATCATAGAACGATCCATTTCAATAATGGTGCGATTTCTACGTTCAACAACACCATTCTGTTGAGGGGTGTATGGTGTGGTAAGTTGGCGCTTAATGCCATGTGTAGCACAAAAAGTAGAGAAGTCAGATGAACAACCCCCCTGTTGAAATTTTAAGATCGCTACAAATGTAATAGCACTGCCTAGATTGTAAATGGTATGTGTTTTTCAAATGCAACAATCTCTCTTTCATTTATATTGGGAATGAGGATAGGAGAGACATGTCCCTTCATGGGACATGTCTATTCATTATAATTTGATTAATTTTATAATGTTTCATCAATCAATTATTAATTTAGAATAATATAATAGATTAATATTGAATATTAAATTTCATATGATTAATAATAATATAACATATATTATTACTAATCAACTTATATTATATGTATTCTAAATGATCATATGATTGAAGCTACAAACATTAACACTCCTTAGCTAGGGAGAAAGATCAACCAGAATATGTAGTGGTCTCCCGTGTCAACACTTATGACCCTCACCATAGCTACACAAAACATCAACACTCCCTCTTAGCTAGAGAAGATAAAATCCACCAAGATGCAATTCACAATAAATCCATTAATTTTGAAAAAGAGGAGATATCACCTCACTTTGATATCAGGAGATATGGTATATGTAGGAATATCAAGTCACATGATATTCACCATAGCTCATAAATATCAATGGTATATGCAATGACATCACGTCTCATGATTTCTGCCATATAGATACTAAGTTTATGTAGAGACATGTCTCTACGTGGCATGCCTCATACGGTCCAATCAATATGTTATACTAAGTAATCACATAACTTGTGATATGAAGTATCACGTAACTTGTGATATAGAGTATCACATCACCTAACTCATAAATGAAGTATCACCTAACTCGTAATACAGAGTATCACATATCACATAACTCATGATATGAGGTATCACCTAACTTGTGATATAGAGTATCACATATCACATAACTCGTGATATGAAGTTGTTAGCAATATAAGTTGTCATTAGTGTATTTCATCAAACCCATTCACACCGGTCGCTCGCATTACTTAGATGACACAACGGTAGGTAAAGCACATAATATATGCACCGGTTCACTAAGTAGTTAGATAAACCGGTAGACTAAACCGAGTACTTAGTATTGGTCTTATTCAGCATCCAACGACAAACCGGTACCGATCTAACTGATAGAAAAATCAGGTCCAGTCTTTGTGGAACAGTTTGAGTTAAGAGCCTGATTATGCAAGACATCCATTACTCTGATGCGAAGTTAACCTTTCAACAGGAGTTAGCTTTAAGTTCTACAAATGATCTCAAGATAAACTCTAGATCACAATGCATAGCTTTCTTGCATTGCATATTTTATGGTCAAGTTTATTCCTTGGTGGTTCTATGAGTCAAGAGGATCACTCTTGTATAAATATTAGTCATAGGACGCCAAGTAGGTTGCTGTTGTTGATAAGTGGAAATCGCAAAGAGCAGATGAGAGATATCTTTTGAGGAGTGCTACAGGCACAAAGGTGAAGGAAGGAAAGAAAATCAACAGCCAGGCAAACAGGGGAAGAAATCTACAAGTATGATCTAATCAGACAATCAGTGTCATCATAGATCACTGCTTTTGAAAGGTATTACATCATATACAAATTCCTCTAAAAGGGTGAACCTAATTGGTTCGTTGTAAAAATCCCTTAACAAGGTAACATCTTGTTGATGTTCAAAGTCTTGTAACTAGGTAGCTCCTAACAGGGCTTAGATCCTAAACGATCTTTTGTAAAAATCCCTTAACCAGGTAGCACCTTAGCTAGTGCTTTGTATGCTCCTAACAGGGCACCTTCATTTAGAACTAGTGAAGTTGTGAGCTCTGTCTCACTGTGGTTTTTTCTCTCTAACCGAGGGTTTCCACGTACAAATACTTGTGTAGATCTGTGTGATTCAGTTTATGCTTGTGAATGACTGTTAACTTTCTACTTTGCATTCAAGAATCTGTTTACAAGTTTTAAACAATAAGATTTAGAATTTTCTGATTCACCCCCCCCCCTCTCTCAGTAACTGGTAAGGTAACAACAATTGGTATCAGAGCTATGAATGACTGTTGACTTTCTACTTTGGTTTCAAGAATCTGTTTACAAGTTTTAAACAATAAGATTTAGTATTTTCTGATTCACCCCCCCCTCTCAGTAACTGGTAAGGTAACAACAATTGGTATCAGAGCTATGTTCTCTATACAATAAAAGTTTAACAACTTGAGAAAAAGATCATGGAGGGTTACCGATACCAGAAACAGCTAGAGGAAGCCAATGATATTATTGCCTCACTGGAAAATAGACTAAGGAAGTCACTTGCAAAGAGAAAGAAGCTGGATCTGCAATTAAATGAGAGCAATGAAACCATTGACGAAATCTATGGGCAGAGTGGGTCTGATGAGGCCGAGGAAGCAATCTCCGAGCTTACGGAAAAGAATCAGATCCTAACCGGTCAGATTGCTGATCTCAAAAGGGAGCAAAAGTTAAATGCTCTAAGAATGACTGAACTGATTGAGCAGAAACGAAAAATTGAAAGTGAAAGGAACATAGCAGTCAAGACATCAACAACCTTTGAAAAAGAAATGAACCGGGCAGAGGAAGCTACAAGAGCCAATGAACTCCTCATTATGCAACTCTAAGAGGACTTGTTGATTGCCACCCAGGAAAATGCCAATATGCATAAAGCATGGTAGGTTAGAGATGAAGCATGCAAGAAGCTGGCAATCGAGATATATCAACTCAACGAACAAATGAAAGTCCTTGAAAGAAGGAATGAAATGCTGAGAAGATACAATGAAAGCTCGGTCAAGCTCGATGAGCAACTCAATGCTCAACAAAGGCACAATGATCACACCAGTCTCGGATTTACCGGTGGAGTCAACAAAAGGAAGATGCTAGCACAAAGAGGTAGGAAAAAATTTTACACCTCTTATAAGCTTAGTGGAAAACCAGGTCATGACACTAATGACTGTAGAAATGCACCGGTAAGAACCAACAATAGTTACTATAAAAACTATTACAAAAAGGGCCACAAGACCAATGAGTGCTAGTCCAGTCCCATATCCGTGTCCAGCACAAGTAGGGGAAGCTTCAAGGGATACTGTTATGCCTGCAACAAATTCGGACACAAATCTGAAGAATGCAAATCAAAGACTATGGCATTCAGATCACCCAGACCGGTATTCTCAAAAAAAGGTAGAAACCGGAATGCAACTACTCATCCAAACAAAGAGATGCATTGCAACAGAGAATCATGGAGCAAACCACCTAATCCAAGAGGGATGAATCCATGGAAAGAAACCGGTATAGTCTTCCATTACTGCAACAAAGTCAGTCACCTAGCTAAAGACTGCTGGAACCAAATCAGGAACAGAAACAAAGGATCGGACGAACCGGGGGTGAAGATCTTGAGTTCTGATAAAAGAAACAACAAAGACAAAGAAACCAAGAAAGTAGTGAAGAAAATATGGTTTGTCAAGGAATCAAAGAACTCTGCCGAGGAGGCAACGGAGGCAAAATCATCATCACAAGATGGTGATATTTCTTCTGTTAATTAAGTCTTCAAGGCCTAGAGGGAACCGGTAGTACAACTATCGTTCCCAGTAGAACTGGTGAGTCCTATCTCACTCAGGCTATAGAACAAATTGGAAGGACAAGGTGATCAACCGAGACATGCCTAATTGAAAAAGTCAGACTACCGGTTAGAAAAGGCGTCAAGAAAGGTTAGGTGAGGCATTTATTACTATAGCCGTTTAACAAATAGTTACCGTTTGGTAATTACCGTTATGCCCTAATCCTATAAAAGAAAAGAAGGATAACTCTTTCCTTTTTACCTTGCGATTTTATGTTATCTAATCTCTGCTCGAGCAATATTCTTGCAACTCGATCATTGAGTAAGATTATCAGTCAAACCGATCTAATCATCTCTAGCAACCAAGTGAGAGCAATGGCATCCTCATCATGTGAGGCAAAGCTTGTTCTTGCAAATCAAACAGACCGTAGTCCTTTTGACATCTCGCCAAATCAAGACAGTGAAATCGACATGGCTGGCACGCTCTCCTCAATACCTAAAGGAGTGCTCTTGACAGAAGATGTAACTGCATTTATTCATGCTAAGCAAGAAGAGCTAGGAGAAATGTACATACAGAATGAGTATCGCTTGCTGTGCCCTGATGGTAATCATCCCAATGGCTACGCAAAGCTGGTATCGTCGGGAATCATAAATGGAGTCTCGTATCCGGTTATCTTCAAACATGAGTGGATTCGAATGGTAGTCAGTTGGGTGCATGATCCAGGATTTTGGCTTATGAGAGGAATCTGCACTTCAATCACGAAAGATGATTTTTATAGGGCAACTGGGTTCTGCAATCAGGGAGAAGCGCTTACTCTAAGAACCATATCTAATGTAGTGGTGGCTAACATGACAAAATCAAAATCCGACAAGCGATTGATGACCGTAACTGACATTGAGGATCCAGTTGTTCGGTTCACATCAGCTGTAATCGGTTACAAAGTATATCAATCAAATAACCTCAACAACATACTAGGTGGAGGCATACATGCAGCTTACATAATTGTTCATGATGATGCACAATATGATATATGCAAAATGCTAAGAGGACAAATCTTTGAAAACATGAAGAAGCTGGGCATCGTCAAGAAGAAATCACTGAAATTTGGAACACTCTTGGTATGTCTTTACTTCTACTATTCTAATTTCTTTCTCAGGAAAGGAAAAGTAACGTGGGCAATAGATCGATCGGTCATGATGCAAATTAGTGATATGGCTAACGAACTGGGAGACCAGTTTGACAAGGAAATGACCAATCACTTCAATGCATTTCAACTAAAAATGCATGCTAGAGAAAGAATCCCATCAACTGTTGTTGAAAAATACAAAAAGGAGGTATGTTTTCTGGTGTCTATTGACTTCTGCATCATTCAAGTAGTAGAACCAAGAAACGAGTATGCACCTGAGTTTGGATATGAAATAACAACAAAATTTGCAACGATGTATGTAGAGGCCCTGGAAAAAGCACATCTGGATCCCGGTGCTCAACGGTTTGGAACCTATGAGGAGATAGAGAAGAATTTAAAGCAGACGCCAATCAAGAATGTCTATGTCAAAAGATCGCCCACGCCAAAGAAGAAACCGGAAATTGCACCACCAATAGCACAAAAGAGAAAAGCTCAACCGGAGCCTAGCACACAGGAGCAAGAAGTAGAAGAAACCGATTCGGAGGATACAGTTCCGCTCAGTGAAAGAAAGAAGAGGACCGACAAGCAAGCAAAGGTGGATCCACCAAGAAAAGGTAAACCAACGATAGATGAATTCATAACAGGACTGAAAGAAACCGGAGGAATGGCTAATGTTAGTAGAAGATACACTTTGGCAAATGATGAAGACCAAAGAAAAATTGAAGATGCTATCGTTGAATGCCTACATAAGTTCAATCTAAGCCCTACTGAGCTTCAGAGGGTACTGCCTAAGGATCTGTTGAATATCCTTCAAGGCAGGTGGAAAGCTTCAATGGAAAAGAAAAAAGAGCTAAGGATTCAAGCTTTGCTAGAAGTGCAAAATCATCTCATTCTAGAAGAAGCGAGTCAACAAGTTGAACTAAACCAGCAGAATTTCCTGATAAAGAAAAGAACAAACCTCTTGCTGATTGGAGAAACCAAGAAAGTCCATACTGAAGGAGTAGTCATTTGGAACAACCTACCTCGGACACAGCAAAAAGCAGAGGAAGCACGCCAAAAGGCAACAGCTCCACCGCTTCATGACACTGGAAAAGGAAAAGGAGTACTTGGAGTAGACAAACCGGTCATCATTGACATTACCGATGAACCGACAAATCCTACCCTTCTTGTATCTCCAGAAAAAGGTAAGGCTCACACCGTGACTGTTAATGACATTGTAGCTGAAATTACCAATTTTGGAGAAATAGATAATGCAGCCAAATGGTATAGCGTGTTAGCTGAGGAAGACAAACAGGCAATAGACGAGGCTCTTGTTGAAAGTCTTCTAGACTTCATGAAAACACCCAGGGATTATAGAGGCAAGTTTCCTCTCGAATTGAATGGCAAGCTTCAAGAAAAATGGAGAACCGGTCTAGAGAGAAACTCACAAATTAATAAAGAAGCACTAGAGAAAGCTAGACCTGGCTTGAGTGATAAAAGTATCATGCTTCTTTTAGGAGATGCATCTATGAATCTAGACACAAATTACAGAGTCTCCAAGATTCTCAATGGTTATGAGAATGAAGTCTTTAAAGAGACCTTGGATTTCTGGGAACAGTATGATTTCAATACCCTTGAAGAAACAGGTCCTCAGGATCACACCACTACAATTGTGGATCCACCTGTTCAGTTTATTGCAACTTAGACTCCGATATCTGATGAGCAGGAAGTCCTCATAGAAAAGTTCACTTCGTGTGAACCGGTTAAATTGGGACAGACTTCTGTCAATCTTCCTACTGACGGATTAGATCAAAGAGGTGAAGGGATCCCTACAGATGATCTTCATATAGCTGAAGAACATCTGCAATCACAAGAGCCCTCACATCAAGTAGAAGATGCTATGCTTGAGATTCACATTCAGCAACCAAGAGCCAGACCAGAAGAGGGAAACAAGACAGACCAACAGGATTTAAAAGAACATGAGCAAGCCTCAAAGGCACAAGAATAGAGTAGAGAGAAGGATCAAGAAACTCTTGCCAGCTCCTCTAAAAGAAAGATCACAACCTCTGAAGAATGTGAAGAAAAAAGGAGCAAAGCAACCGATACAATAGTTGACATCAGCAAAATGTCAACAAGATAGTTGAAAGAGCTCACTAAAAGAAAACAAGATATGATTCTAAATAAAGTAAAAGATATCCTATACCACTTTGTGCCGGATGCTGATATAGATGAAGATGAACCGGTCATCGACTAGCTGGAAGTGCTGACTGCAACCATCGGTGAGGATTTGATTGATCCAGAAACAATGGCAATTGATCATTATGCGTAGAAAAGAGTGGAGCTTCTTCACAAGCAAGTTGCAAATATTAAAGCTATTCTGCTAAACAATCTAAAAGTTCTTCAACAACAGATACAAGTTGCAGAAAATTTGTTAAGAAAAACTTCAAATTTTGAGATTTTCTTGACTGACTTAATTGACAAAGCTACAAAGACTTCAGAAGACATAAAAGCTTTGTCCAACCAATTTGACATCAAGACCAAAACGGCCACAACTTTCAGCAGAGAAATGGCTAGTCTTACTCTAGTCCTCAGAAAGACTGCAGAAGAAGAGAACAAAAGAATTCAAGACATCGTTGGATTCCAGATGTTTTTAGCCCCAACACTTGATATCATGCACCAGACAGCTACTTCAACTGATGTTCTGATTAATGAACCGGACTACAAAACTGTAGATGATATGGAAAACATCATTGTATCTCTCAAGGCTGCCCAACAAAACATTGAACATGTAACCGGTCAATGGGCACCGTTTCTACACTCTGCAAAGAACATATATAAGCATATCTTCACACGGCTTCAAATGTGAAGGAAGACATAACCCTTTGTATTATGGAGGCAAAAAGGGGAAGTTATTTGGAAAGAAATAGGACAAGGAGAAGTTAAGAGAAGTTAATGAAAACTAGAGGACTCAATCAGGGGAAGCTTCGGGCAGGAGCAGATCATTCAATCAGGCAAGACTGCAAGGGCAGTAGGGAAGTATTCTACTTTACTGACCAAGGTTTGAACAGCTATTGTATGAATGGTTTTGTTTTTGACTGTTTTGCCACCAATGACAAAGGGGAAGATTGTTAGCAATATAAGTTGTCATTAGTGTATTTCATCAAACCCATTCACACCGGTCGCTCGCATTACTTAGATGACACACCGGTAGATAAAGCACATAGTATATGCACCAGTTCACTAAGTAGTTAGATAAACCGGTAGACTAAACCGAGTACTCAGTATCGGTCTTATTCAACATCCAACGACAAACCGATACCGATCTAACTGATAGAAAAATCCAGTCCAGTCTTTGTGGAACAGTTTGAGTTAAGAGCCTGATTCTGCGAGACATCCATTACTCTGATGCGAAGTTAACCTTTCAACAGGAGTTAGCTTTAAGTTCTACGGATGATCTCAAGATAAACTCTAGATCACAACGCACAACTTTCTTGCGTTGCATATTTTATCGTCAAGTTTATTCCCTAGCGGTTCTATGAGTCAAGAGGATCATTCTTGTATAAATATTAGTCATAGGACGCCAAGTAGGTTGCTATTGTTGATAAGTGGAAATCGCAGAGAGCAGAGGAGAGATATCTTCTGAGGAGTGCTATAGGCACAAAGGTGAAGGAAGGAAAGAAAATCAACAGCCAGGCAAACAGGGGAAGAAATCTACAAGTATGATCTAATCAGACAATTAGTGTCATCATAGATCACTTCTTTTGAAAGGTATTACATCATATACAAATCCCTCTAAAAGGGTGAACCTAATCGGTTCGTTGTAAAAATCCCTTAACAAGGTAACATCTTGTTGATGTTCAAAGTCCTGTAACCAGGCAGCTCCTAACAGGGCTTAGATCCTAAACGATCTTTTGTAAAAATCCCTTAACCGGGTAGCACCTTAGCTAGTGCTTTGTATGCTCCTAACAGGGCACCTTCATTTAGAACTAGTGAAGTTGTGAGCTCTGTCTCACCGTGGTTTTTTCTCTCTAACTGAGGATTTCCACGTACAAATACTTGTGCAGATCTGTGTGATTCAGTTTATGCTTGTGAATGACTGTTGACTTTCTACTTTGCATTCAAGAATGTGTTTACAAGTTTTAAACAATAAGATTTAGTATTTTCTGATTCACCCCCCCCCTCTCAGTAACCGGTAAGGTAACAATAGAAGTATCATCTAACTCGTGATACTAAAGGATATAATATACTCGAGAACATTACATTCTCCTTATATATCCCAGTTATGGTATGTCCACTGACATTAAGTCACATAATGTCTACCATATGGATATTGTATCATGGCATGTCCACGGATATTACGTCACATAATATCCACCATGAAGATCTCTAAATCATCTATGGTTTATTTAATGATATCCGCCTTATGATATCTACCATGATGTCTAAGAGATCCTAACCATCAAGACATGTCCACGGATATCAATTCACATGATATCCATCATGATGGAGATGTTGCAAAGTCGTCACCTCACAACATCAATCAAATACAAGTGTTCATTGTCGAAAAGTCGTCACCTTTCTCCAATGTTCACAGGAGGGCCCATAAGTCATGGAGTCACACACATGACATCCACCTTGACTCATCTAAGAGGATGGATCGACCATGGCTCATTCCAGAGGGTGGAAACAAGGGCTTTCACCTTAGACTTCTCTCTCAAAGAGAAGAATGCAATAACATACAAACTAATAGATCACAGATGTTGAAACTCTTTTTTCATCTAAGGCTTCATTCTCCAACATACCAAGTTTATCTTAAAAGTACACAACCTTCTCTCTAGCAAGAAACTTGGTGAGAATATCAGCCATCTATTATGTAGTGATAATGTACCTTGAATAGCATACTTATGTACTATATTTCTTATAGTATGCATCACTCTTGGTGAACCCCAAGTTATGTAGGAGTTAGCATAAAGTCATTTCAGCCAACACACATGGGATTCAATCTCATGATCATAGTCCTCTAACTGCAAAAACCATCTCCATTGTTGAACCAATATGACCAAATTCCTCAGAGATCAGAATAAATCAGATCCTCTAGATGCTCCCTTTAAATTTTAAGGTCTTTCAACAAACTCCTAACCTCCTAATCCTAGGTTGCTTTTAGATGAACTATCAGACTCCCTCTGAATCTAATATCAACCTTCTGCCAGCAAGTCGTGTCTTTTTTCTTTAGTTTGCATCAAGCTCTTTTCTTGAATGCCCTTTGATCCAACAACTTATCCATCTATCTGGGAATATCATGACCTAGATATCTGCATAAAAGCCTTCTAGCCCACATACATGGAACTACATCATTTGAATCGCAATCCTTTGGCTTTTTATAGTTTCCTGGTCACTAGGGAAACCATCTTGATATGGCTTGCCCTTCTAAATTAGAATGATTTAGATCCTTGAAAATCAATTTTGGGAGATCCTCTAGTAGCTCTCTCTGTTACGAAACATACATGACCCCAATCATGAAAATATCTTGCTCCAAGGGACTCCCATCATCTAGTACATGATCATGTTGAAATTTTGATCATAACATTATTCGTAGGAGTAGTTTCTCATACACAAATGTATTTGCCTGATTCCATAGTAACATGAGTGAATGTAATAAACTATGGATTTATCCCCAGGCTTGGCAACACCAAACATTCATGATAATCTGGCTTCCATCTGAAGCTCCAAGTACATGCATCAACCTCTTGACCTTCTCATCCAAGGTTGCTTATGATAAAATGTCAGACTCCTTCTGAATTTATTCCCTCCTCTTCGAAGAAACATTTTCAGTCATTAACTCAGTCCCATAATAACAAACATCATGTTCTTTCTCCCTTGAATGTAATATCTTATGCTTCTTCATCCTGTCATGAAGGCATTTCAGATAGAGACTACAAATGGTTCATAAAACTAAACTATCCTGAATGGAAATACCAATGATAGAAGCATACAAGATTTAATATCTCAATGTTATAGCATAAATTAATGACTCAAAATTTATGAACATTATTCAAGGGTATGAAATACTTATCTCTATATATGTATGATACTCCTGGGCAATTCACAACAAACTCACGACAAGCAGTTGAGCACACCTCGTCATTTAATGCCCCTGTTGCAACTTGATTCTCATATGCTATGTTTCTAGTAAATGCCTATACAAAATGCTTGACATTAACAAAAACTTTGAATTGTATAATATATAGTGTTTGGCGACCAAGAGATTCTTTCCACTCATGACAATTAAGAGACTCAAGAAACCAAATCCACTATGCTAGTAATGGACTTCGATTCACATAATCTTAAAGATGACATTCTCACAATAGTATTGATGCATTTGTCTCTTCAAGTTTCCACGTGCTCCTTCAAACGCTATCTCTCTCAATACGGAGTCTTAGGATTGATCCATCTGATGCGTCAACAATGGATAGTCATTTTGCATAGTGTCTCAATCTTCTATTTACTCCAAAATTTCATTATGCGACAATGTTTACAATGTCACCATTTCTTGTATATCCAATAAGGTATCTTATGCGTCCATTGCACTGTGTTGATCCAAGATATGATTATGTCTTCAATAGAATGTGATTCAGCGATTCAGCAGTTCCAAGGCCCATATCAAATT
Organism: Chamaecyparis obtusa; assembly: GCA_027943335.1. NCBI lineage: Eukaryota > Viridiplantae > Streptophyta > Pinopsida > Cupressales > Cupressaceae > Chamaecyparis > Chamaecyparis obtusa. The sequence continues at coordinate 315,383 of BSBK01005905.1, forward strand.
TTTTTTTTTATGATGTAGTATATATGTCACAAGAAGTTGACATCAATATATTAAGGACACTTGTCACAGGTGTTCATCAAACCAACCAATTGATGATGGCTCGACAATATTTAGACCTCCATAGGCAATACTCAATGCTTGTTTTATTTATTAAAGTGAAGCATCTTCTTATAGATATAGTGTGTTACGATTGTAGGCAGTTGATAGTTATTAGTCGTGACTTTCATCCCAATGTTTTCAATGTGCTAGCTAGACGATTGTCTGTCGCCTCTGAATTGACAAAGTTAGGAAGCCGTCGCATTTCTACCAAAATAAAATCCAATGGACTCAACCATTCAGAATCATCTCACAAGTACATATTTTCATATTCTTAGGCCCTCAGTCTTCTTTACTAATACTTTCTTTGCCACCGCCTCAAGTTGTGAGTTTATCTATAGTGTCACTTAGAATTGAGAGCTTGTCTTTGACATTTTGGCTCCTTGACATTCTGTACATTGAGAGCTCCTCTTAGAAGAGATGGTCTAGTTATTTCCACTCAAATCAACTCATATTATTCTTCATGGAGATTCGTTTCTTTAGTAAATGCAGTTGCCTCTCATGGAAAGTATTGGACCCGCCAATGCACTGTTTGCAGACGAGCAGACAGTCACACATTGTTGCCTCACCAGCAGCATTACAAACATTTGACCCAGCCTTGTGACATAGGAGGCATCGCAGAGGACATTAGACCCAACCTCACGACATCAGAGGCAATGCACCGAAGATAGAGATTTTTGCATTGCTTATGATCAGATTTGCTCTTGCAGACATTGACCTTGTGTTACACAACGAAGATCGGTCCTTGTCAACGTCCTCCGCGATCATCTGCACTCTATCCTACGTCTCATAGTCTTCACTCACAACCAATCTCGGCTTTATGCATTGCAATGATCTTCCATGCCATGGAGCATTGCAATGATCTACATTGACATTGTATCTCTGCAGAGCATGCATTTTGCTCATAGATATTGTGGCGAGTAGACACAGACATTGTAGGATACAACACGGCGAGAAGACATAGGGAAAGAATCTCCAGCACACCCAACACGGGAATATCAACGCGGACACTCAGATATCCGATCCCGCCCAGCTCTAAGATCCTAGTTCACTGCGGGAACCCCAACTCATGGAGGCTGCAATTCCAAGCCCGAATGTAAGTGTGACGAATGAACAAACAAACCACTGTGCTACCAAATCGAATGTAAGTCTCCTCCAATACTTCCGCCTCTATTATGCAGTTGGTCGAATGTCTGGAGAAACAAATTTGATACCAATGGATGCTCTCGATGGCTCTGAGATGAATCTGAAACATCTGCACACAAGGAGAAATGCTTTGCTCCAATGGGCTCACCGATCAATTATTCTCAGAGAATTCAATTTATATCAATGTGCAAAGGATAACGTGCCTTACTGTGCAGACTTATTATGGCTCTATGTCTGGTTTGAGTATCGATTGTATATCTATCTTCTACATTTGCAGTTTGGCTCTGATACCATGTTGAAATTTTAAGATCGCTGCAAATGTAATAGCACTGCCTGGATTGTAAATGGTATGTGTTTTTCAAATGCAACAATCTCTCTTTCATTTATATTGGGAATGAGGATAGGAGAGACATGTCCCTTCATGGGACATGTCTATTCATTATAATTTGATTAATCTTATAATGTTTCATCAATCAATTATTAATTTAGAATAATATAATAGATTAATATTGAATATTAAATTTCATATGATTAATAATAATATAACATATATTATTATTAATCAACTTATATTATATGTATTCTTAATGATCATATGACTGAAGCTACAAACAATAACACCCCCCTCCATTATCTGACCTTACAGTAACAATCTAAGAACTTGTCTCTCTCAACTAAGGCCTTATACTGTTGAAATGCGCTGAACGCATATGATTTATTCTTAAGAAAACACACCCACATTTTTCTACTGAAATCATCAACAAATAATAAAAATTACTTGGACCCAATAACATAAGGAGTGTTCATTGGCCACATACATCAGCATGAACTAATTGAAGTACCTTGGAGGCTCGCCAAAAATTGCCATTTGAGAATGGTGTCTGATGCTTCTTCCCAACTTGACAAGCTTCAGAAACTCCATGATTTTGAGTTTGGATCTCAAGTAGACAAGCAGCCTGTAATGAGCCTTGTTGGCTCTTGCTAAGAATTTATATTTTTTTTTGTTTTTTGATAGTTTTGCAATTTTTTTGATGTTTCCAACATATATAGATATACAGTTGAATTTAAACTTTAAAAACACAATTCCAGTTCCATAATTCAAATTATAACAATTCAATTCTGCGAACATACAAATATACTGCTCTTTGATTATTAAAATTTCCAAGTCAAAGTGCACCTTAGTGAATATGCTAATGGCTTCCAGCAAGAGATTACAATCGCAGCCCTCCTGAAAGAGAATCGTGGCCTCCTTGGGGTTGGCGTTGCCATTTAGAATGTTGACGCAGCCTCCTTGAATGATGACACAGCCTCTATGATTATTGTCGCAGCCCCAAATTCCCCCACGTGAGCCACAAACAAGATGCACCAGCATAAATGTTTCCCACGTGAGCCACAAAGAAAAACACACTAGCGCTTAGGGCCACGAAATGTACTGAAAATGCACAATAATGATCAATTTGGGTTTACAAAAACACCAAAATTGCAATCAGTGTGATCATAATTACTTCTCTGATACTCAGAGCACAATTCACCACTTATTTAAGTGATTCAAAGTGCAAATGGAGAGAAATTAGTCCTCACAAACCCTAGTTGAAAAACTTTTTAGCAATAATCACCATGAAATTAAAAAGTAAAGCCAAGATTGCATTTCGAATTCTCCTTAGATTCTCTTTTAAGTAATAAAAGAAGTGTGGCTTCTCCAACACACTTTTCACTTAAGAGGCTTCTTGCACACACTTTCAAATTATAATACTTAAATAATAAAGTCATTTATTAAGATAAACTTAATAAACAACTTATAATATGAAGCTCCATAAAATAGACTATCGAATGCTCATGATGCCCAAAACCATGTGCCTCCACTTGCACTACTAAAAATAGTAACCGCCCATAATTGACTTATTATAAATAGCAAGTCTATCACAGAGACTCAAATCCAACTGTCAGCTCACGAGAGTCGCAATGATGAACTGACCATGCTCAGCTACAAGAACCTACTAAAATGGGGACATTACATAGCCAAACCCTCTTGAGATAACTAAGAGAATTTGAGTTCCCATAATGTTGATGCCAAAGTTTGCTGATGGAAGTACTCCTGGCTACCATGATATGCTCCTGAGAATCACCGGAATCAACAAGTCTGTAAAGACCATGATCCTCAAGTCCCATAGCGACTGTAGTGCGAGTCTCCCTATCAACAATGCTGCAAGTGTGCAAACTGAAAACAATATCCAACCTCATGATCTGGTTGACTAAGAGAAGATTAAGTTCCATGCCTAGAACATAGTATACGTCGAGAAATATTAAATCTCTCCCTCCCGAGTGAATCTGCACTATCCCCTTACTAGAAACAGTATACTGCTCTCCACCAAAGATCATTGAATTAGAGAATTGTTCAAATTTTGTGAACCAATCTCGACGATGAGTAAAATGCCGTGAGGCCCTAGAATCTATATACCAAGCAAAACATTTCACTGGTTCTGTGGTCCTTTTGGCCATAAAGGAATAGAAATCATATTCTTTTTGATTAGAGTCCTCAACAACATTTTCTTTGGGTTGAGACCCTCCCTAATTTTGCTTAAAAGCCAATCGAAGCTGACAATCAACTTCCATGTGACCATACTTGTGGCAATAATTACACTGAACATTCTTTTTCTTCTTGTTGTCCTGAGAAGAACCAAATCTTTTCAGCTGAAAAGATTGAGCCTTCCCTTTGTTCTTAAATGATTATGCAAAGAATGCTTGCTTTGTGAAGGTTGAACTGGCACTACTATAAAATATTGTTATAGAGATCTGGAAACTTCAGATCAACATTCGTTGAACTAATGTTGAGTGTTTCTATGAAATGCTCATAGGACTTTGGTAGGCTCTGCAAAGTAATGACCACCATATCCTCTTCCTCCATTTCTCTTCCAATTGCCTCAAGCTAATCACAGATGTCTTTGATTTTTGTCAAGTGATTCTGCAAAGATCTCTCATCCATCATGATCGAAAAAAGCATGTTCTTAAGAAAGAATGAATGGCTCTTATCTGACGTCTCATGGAGATCCTTCAAATGCTTCCAAATCTTAGCGGGTAACATGCCTGAAGGCACCTGCAACAGCTGATCATCAGCGATGGAGAGTTTGATGAGCATGATAGCTTCCCAGTTGCGCTCAACCCATTTGTCTCGATCTTCTCCAAGAGTGGTAGGACGTGTAGACGTGCCTAGAACAACTGCATCAAGACATCGGTACTCAAAAATAGTCAGCATGCGCTGCTTCCAAGTGTTATAATTCTTGCCATTGAATTTTTGACTACTTTCCAACATAATGTTGGTCAAGGATGTCATCTTTCATTCTTTTCGAGGCATGAAAAATGAGGAAAACAAAACATGCAAATTGCATGAAAATCGGGGCATAGATCCAAAGCAAAAAAGAAAAAGGTTGATTCTGAAGCATGAATTCCAAGGCACAAGAAAATATCTGATGCACAAATCCCTAAGGAGAGAAACCCTAGCTTTTTTTTAGGCAAAAATTTGCAAAGAGTAACACCAAGGTTTTTTGAAAATAATAAAAACAAATCTGCAAAACCCTAGGTCGAGTTTCATAGAATACCCAAAAACTCTGCAAACCTTAGATAAATTTGTAAAGTCATCACAAAAAGACTAAAAGTAGTAGATACAAAAGGCACAAAAATACTGCCACCAAAGCCCATGACCCAATACAACACAAACCCGCTTGAAAAGGAAATCTTTCACTCGCGAACAAAGAGATCTCAGCAACAACTCCTGAAAATGACATATAGTCAGAGAATAATGCAGATTTTGAAACTCATCGTACTCAGAATACTGAAGAATCCATGGGTACAAACCTCAACAAGCCGCCATCTATACCATGAAAATACTCATCCAGGCCAAAAAATGGCAAGTACTCAGTGACTTAATAAGTTGTTTAATTTTGCTCCAAAATACCTTTACTCATGACTATTACGAGTCATGACTCATGTTTCTAGTTCTCATCATTCTTTCATAACAAAATCCTATATGTATGCTCTTGCATCAATAGTTATGGAAAATGCTTAGACTAGCGTCTCTGTAGATCTGCTATGTTATTTTAAAATTTTCTTGTTCTTCGACTGTCCTTGAATTGTTTTCAGTACAATGGTTTCCCTTTCGATATCCCACGATTTATCTTGGGTATGAATTTATAATTTTTCTACTTTATATCTCTCTTTCAACTTTTTAAGATAAAAAATGTTAATTTTCTCCATCTGGGCTTTTTTGGAATCGGTCAAATTTTCAGCTACAAATACTCACCTGACTTCCCTACTTTGATCAAACTTTGATCGTTCGTATCTTGAGCAAATGGACTCCGTTTTGCACGATTCAAGTTGTGTTTGGTTTGTCTCGACGAGCCTTTCAATTCAAGACTGCTTTTGCCAAATTTGGAAATGGTCAAATTTTCAGCTACGGATAGTGAAGACAAAAAATGCAAAACAAAGTTGTGTTAAGAACTACCATCGTAGGAAAAAAACCCTGACAAAGAAAAACAGCTCCAAAAGTTTGTCACACGGGCAAAATATGGGATCAAAAGAAACCAACACATCAAAAAATGACGTGAAAACCCTACGCGAATGTGGATAGAGAACGACACAAACTTTCAAAAGGCAAAAACCCTCAATGAAAAGGTGCAAGTCACGCTGAAACCAAAACACTCTAAAACGTTCAAATATCACAATTGGGCTTAGAAAAAAATACAAATAGAAAAATTTCAAAAAACTCCCCGATGGAAAAATTTTGAACTAGAATTTTTGTAAAAATCCCAAACCCTCTCTAATACCATGAATTGAATTGAGCGAAATAATGTGATGTTCCCAATGACAATCCCTTGCCGTACAACCCCTTGAAAACATTGACTACTTCAACAACCCTTTCCGTTTAGTACAAAATAGCAGCCGTATGACTACAACCCCTAGCATACGGTTTACTTTTGCACCTGTACAATAGAATTACAAGGTGTATGATGAGTGGCACCTTGCCTTTTGTGCAGTGGTGTACAAATATTCCATTGTCCATGCCAAGTCTTAGCCGTACAATAGATGGTCGTACGATGGCTATCGTCACCCATACGGTGGGAATGATCTTCCTGTACGATGGAATTGGAATGCCCGTACGGTGGTGTTATTACACCCGTACGGTGTTAGTATGGGCGCACAATTGTCTGTATGGTCTATATGGGTGACTATGATATGTGGCAGGTAGTTCTTCACTTTCGTACGGTATTTGCAGTCCAAATAGATATTGCAGTTGATATGATGGAAATATCACAACTCTCAGACAAATATATCGCTCATCAGCAAATAGAAATGGATAGTTGATAATGGAACAAATAATATAAATATGTCTCTGGATACAACAAATTTTTCTTCAACTGAAGACTCCCAAATACAAACCAACAAGCAAAGTAGGGTGAGGAGTGACTCCAACTGAAACTATGATAAGCCAGAATAGGAAGGATCTCTCACCTTTGAAATGGTGAACAACGTAGAAATCCAACTGGATTTGCAAATACAAGAAAACATAAGATTCACCATACCTACAACTACACCAAACACAACCTTATAAATAGGCTCCAGGAAACTTCCCGAAGGGTTACAAATGGGCCGACACTTAATAATTTATAATTGAACTAATTAATAAAAAGGGCCTGTAAGATATTATTTACTTCAGGGTCATACTAACAATTAAATTAATTGGGTTATTTAATTATTTCGGGGACATTATAGTCCTCCCTGCCAAGAGATTGCTTGTCCTCAAGCAATCGCAAATTCGATCCTAGGAATTTGGCTAGGGGTGGATCATAAATCTTCCCTATGATCATCTTCGTCAGTTGTGAGTTAGGTACCAAGTAGATTCAGTCATTGTAGTAGATGACATCATCAACAACCTTATACCTGTCATCCTGTATTTGACCATCCATCAATTGGCATGCAAAGGTGTTCTTGGAGTACTCAACCAACAAATGAGCCCTCCAATCCTTTAAAATCTGAAACAATGGGCATATGGCAGACATCTCGAGTAAAACATTGGCCACCACATTCTTCCTCACACCTTCAGTGTCAAAGTTATATGCTGGAATCTTGTCTAAAAATTGCCTCTATCTTCTTCACTGAAATTTTCCTTGGGCTTCTATTTGACATCCCTCTTAGTACCACCCTCTTGCTGTCCACCGCAAATGAAAACTCCATCTTCTTGAAACTCTGTGTGTACTGGTCGACGGTCTCCATCCATTGAATGCCCAATATGATATCTGTATCATCCAGATCTATCACAAAGAAATCATCTGTCACTGTATAGTTTCCCATGGTAATGCTCAGCTGTGGAATCACATGAGTGTAGGGTAGTAAAGTGCCTCCTACCACCTCGACCTCAAATCCCTCATGCTCCACCGTGTGAAAGGCCCTCTTAGCATCAACTGATGAATTGATGAAATTGAGTGTGGCCCCACTATCAAGCATGACTAAGACTCACTCCCCCTGAAGTGTGCCACGGACCCGAAATACGCTACATCCGGAAGTTGCAGAAAGTGTAGCAATGGAACCTCTCCTTTGTAAAAGTGTGGCAATCCTCTCCACATGATTAGTCTCTTCCTCTTTGGGAGCTTTACTTCCTCCCTCCTCATCAGGTACCGCCTCAATATAGTGAATCTTCCCTTTACCAAGAAAATGGTGACCAAATTCCCAAGGCACTCTGCAAGTGAAACAAAGCTTCCTCCTTTAGAGCTCCTGATGAGTGGCCTCATCCATCGGAGGCTTCTTCTGAAATGGCTCCTTGTCCATGTCCTCCTATGGGAGAGGTGGCTGGAAATGTGTGTGAATCTTGTAGGATGAGGTATCCACATTACGTGCCTTCTTATATGCCTCTCTGAGTGTGCTGGGATTGAAACCTTTGACCCAACTCTTGAGGGGTTCCATCAATCCATCCATGAACAACACGGAAACTCTTCTCTCAAACATGTTGGTAACCAACACTGACAACCTCTGAAATTTTGAAATGTAATTATCCACTGAGCCGATTTGCTTTAGTTGTGCCAACTCCTTGAAGTTGAGCTCTGGAGCCTTCCCATCAAAGCGGTTTATCAATTTCTTCATGAAATCTGCATATGAAGTGACTCGATCGTGATCGAGGATGACCATCCTGTGGTGCCACCATTCTTGAGCGACTCCTAGGTGAAGTGCTACAAATTTGATTGCCTCATCTTTGAGCATCGGGTTGAGATGGAAGTAGGTATCAACTTTCTATACCCATGCTTGTGCTGATGTTGTCGCAGCCCCATCAAAGGATGATAAGTTTATCTTGCCAACCTTCCGTTTGATATCATCGTTGTAGTAGCCATGACTCCTGCCGCCCTTAGTGTTTCATTCGAAGATCTACATAATCCTTGAAAGATATATCTCCCTCAAGATTCACATCCTTCCAGTCTTGTCTCAACTGCTCTTGAAACTCCTAGAAAGTGGGCTCTTGCTCTCTGCGAAATGCTTTTGTTCTCTGGGGAAATGTCGACGGTAATGGTCGAGAATGTGAGCATAGTGTGTTTCCAGTGACCGAATTTTTGTCGTGTCCATTATGGTCTCCATTTGTTCTACCTTCTGCCAATCGATGCAATGTATCTTCCATGAGATGTTTTCGTTGTTCCCCTCTGACCATGGTTTCGTTGAGCTGAGCTTGGCTTCTGGTTAGCTCCCTTAACTTTGTCGTGATTTTAGTGGTAGGATCTTGTGGTTCCCCCATTTTTTCAGCAGAATGGTACCTCCTTCTGGTGTATACCCGCATCCACTACTTGATAGGCTGGCAGAATCACCAGCTTTGATACCACTGTGATGTTCCCAACGACAATCCCTAGTTGTACGACCCCTTGACAACATTGACTACTTCAACAACCCTTTTTGTTCGGTACAAAATAGCAGCCGTACAACCACAATCCCTAGCATATAGTTTATTGTTGCACCCGTATAACAAAATTACAAGGTGTACGATGAGTGGCTCCCTGTCTTCTGTACAGTGGTGTATGGATATTCCACTATCCACACCAAGTCTCAGCTATATGGTAGATGGTCATACGGTGGCTATCCTCACCCGTACGGTAGGAATGATCTTCCTATACAGTGTAATTGGAATGCCCGTATGGTGGTGTTACTACACCCATACAATGTTAGTATGGGCCACAATTGTCCGTACGGTCTATATGGGTGACTATGATGTGCAGAAGGTAGTTCTTCACTTCCATACGGTATTTGCAATCCAAATAGATATTGCAGTTTATATGATGGAAATATCACAACTCTCAGGCAAATATATCGCTCATCAACAAATAGAAATGGATAGATGATAATGGAATAGATAATATAAATGTCTTTGGATACAACAAATCTTCCTTCAACTAAAGACTCCCAAATACGAACCGACAAGCAAAGTAGGGTGAGGAGTGACTCCCACCAAAACTGTGACAAGCCAGAATACGAAGGATCTTTCACCTCCGAAATGGAAAACAATGCAGAAATCCAATTGGATTTGCAAATACAAGAAAACATAAGATTCACCATACCTACAACTATGCCAAACATAGCCTTATAAATGGGCTTTGGGAAACTTCCTGAAGGGTTACAAGCGGGCCAACATCTAATAATTTATAATTAAGCTAACTAATAAAAAGGGCCTGTAAGATATTATGTACTTTGGGGCCATACAAACAGTTATATTTAATTGGGTTATTTAATTATTTCGGGGACATTACAAATAATTGCATGTTTATTATTGAACAATTGAGAAACATTTATAGGCAATTACATAGCAAGAGTGTCTAAAAGAAACTGAAAGACTAAATTAGAAAGATTCTAAGTAAACTGAACTATGAGAATCTAAACTAACTATTTATATTATTATTGACCATTAACTATACAGATTTTATTGTAACAAGTAAGCCCAATAATTGGTTCAATTTTTCTTGAGTGCTTCTTTGACCTTCCATGACTTGACTCATGTGTCCATTTTCTCCCATACTTGTTTCTACTTTGTATGTTGTTTTTTGATAAAACTTCTGTTATTTCCTCATCTCATGTTTCAATTCCCACTCTAGTTCCTGCAATGTTTTCATTTTTTTTTAATCTGAAAGGTTTTCCCCACTGGCCAGCAAGTTCGCTAGCTCTGATATCACTTTTAATGTCCCCTTTTAGGATAACTAAGAATTATGGGAGAATTACTTTAATTCCTTAGCATTACAATATCTGATTTTGCAATAAACTTGTGTAATTAATAATATGAATATAATTATATATTGAATGACAATAATCAATGCCAGTTGCTATCACTGATTTGTACAATTTAGAATATGCTTAAGGGAATTGATGTGCTGCACTAAGTGCAACGATCACTTTCTATATCAAATATGGCAATGTAAATATGCAATGATATATAATATGATATTGGTTATAGCACTACGAATTGCTGTCTCTGATATCAATTCTTAAAACATGCAATGTCTGATCCATAATTATTGTTTATAGTGATATAGTTGCTGTGAAACTTGCAACAATACGGTTGATGTTGTATCTGATATGTGCCTTCTTCCCTTGCAATCAATGTTACCATTCTTGATTTAGAGTTATGTTATTTCAACTGAATGAACCAAGTTGGCAATTGCTCAAATGAACAGATCCAATTAAGGATTAAAGATATATAAGTTTCCAAGCCTGATGATTCTGTTGGAATGAATTTGAACACCTTTTTATATCTTGTTTGCGGAATGAGGAGTCACGTTGCCATAAGACATGTCTCATTATTATCTTCTTTCCGTAGTGCTGTTCACACCACTTCATTACTAATTGCCGCATTTTATGGTAATCGCTTCCTTTCATATGAAATTGGTTGGCTATCTTTACGACTCACAAACAATTAGCCTTCTTACTAATTGGTGCCTGCTGATATCTAATCACTATCGTGGCTTCTCATAATCGCTGATCATAATGCTGATACTTATTGATTAGGTATCCTTGATGATTGCTGTTACTTAATATAATTCTCTGTTTGTCATCGATTAGACATAATTGCTGTCTAGCTGATATCGTGCCTCTTCATAAGATATTGATTGGTAGATAGATATGATAATCAATACTTAACACTATTTAATTATCTATGCTTGCATTAGTTATAGGTCCAATCATCATCAATCTGATTTAATATGATATTAGTCGATGACTTCCATTGCTATCCCTTAGCTGATTTTCCTTATGATCATATTTGATCTTTCAAACATTGTTTATCACCGATGACCAATATTAGTCACTATCTCCTTGGTTCATAATGATCTTTACCATTAATGGACTTTTCCATTGATCTTTTTAACATTATATTCTTCCTGTAGATGCTTGGCGATTATACTTATCTTTTGGTTAGTCTTCCTTCATATCGATTATTGATATAGAAGTTACTCTCTTCTTGCTTCACCATTCATTGATCCCCTTACTCTTCTTTGACCCATATCTCATTTGATAATGGATATCTTCAAGGTAATCGTTATATCTTGAGTATCATCCTCCCTTGATGGTAATGCCAATGTTATTATGACAATGCTCCTTTTCTGACTAATTCTGAGATGCCATGTTGATTGTCCTCGTATATGCTTCCTCTTCCTCTGCAAATGTTGACTAACTGATCCACACAATGGTGATCTTTGAATGTAGCAATCTTGTTGAAGGTGATGAATCTGCTGATGATAGTGTTGATCCTTGTTCTCCCATCTAATATTGATGGTCTTATCCAATGGAGATGATCTTGATACTTGGTGTGATCAACATTTGCTCATTATTCTCCTTGGAAAGGTGATTATCGTCTTGGAATAATCCTTTTCCCTCCTAATGTAACTAGGAAAATCGCCTTATTCATAAGACTTCACAAGTTTTTGAATATCTTATTCTTCAACTAACAACTGGCTATGTACATCTACTTCTAACTTCCTACTATTAGATATAGATGCTCAAGGACTGCCACTCCTTGACCATCAAAGTACTTAATTACTTTTATGCTATTGGTTTAAGGATGGGGACATCACATTCCTTTATGCATACTTGAAATTGTTGAATCTAAGTTGAATAGCTGTTCCTCTTCTTACAAGATGAGTGACTTATCTTATAGCAGCCATTTCTTAGTGCATATGAATGGTAGGTAATTGCTTTGGTAGTCAAACCCCAAAAAAATAGGAGCCTCAGAGTCCTGTCAACTCCATCATACTTTGTTATGAGCAAAGACTTGTTGAAATTCATTACTATTCTAGGTTTGGACAAAAGATTCACGGCATTATCTTCAAAGCTTATTCCTCTTCTACCTTCACTATACCTGAAGAAGATAGTTTGATAAAAAAAGAGTTGGTGGATAACTATCAAGGGTCTCGCAACTCTAGAACATATCTTGTACTTTGTTATTATCATTGCAAATGAAATATGCCCATACTAAGGAAAAGAATGAATAAAACATGATAAATTACTCTCGTTGCCTGTGTGTTATGATGTATGAATGCTAGTGTTAATTTGATTTTTTAGTGTGAAGTAGTTGTTGATGGGTCAACTCTACAACATAGCTTGTACTTTGTTATTATCATTGCAAATGACATATGCCCATACTAAGGAAAAGAATGAATAAAATGACAGTCCCAATCGGTGTTGAGAGGGGAGGGGTGAATCAGCACCGAGAAAACTTTAAAACAAATCTGATGTAGTATACTATAACTATAAGCAAACCAGATTCTAGCATAAGAGTAGCATCAAGCAATCAACCAGTAAGCAACACCAGATTTATCACGTGGAAACCCAAATCGGGAGAAAACCACGGTGTGAGGAAACCTCACAAATTCTGCACTCTTCTGAAGTGCGCCCTGTTAGGAGCCTTCCCTGTTAAAGGATTACAAATGCACTGTTAGATGCGACTTGGTTAAGGGATTTGATACAATAAGGCATGTTAGAGCCTGCCTGGTTAGAGGACTTAGAAAACCTAAACAAATGTCACCTAGTTAAGGGATTTAGTACAAGGGACCTGTTAATATCCACCCAAAATACTGAGATTTTGCTATTGTAATTGTTAGAAAACAAAAGAGGATTTGACCTTTTAGAAATGGCTTTGCATAGCCTGATAAGATCTATATTATACTCAACTGAGAAACATCACCGGTTGCTGCTGGTATGTTCTCCTTTCCTGATGTGCTTCTTTGCACACTCTTCTCTCTTCTCCTTTCTCTTTACCTTAGCTTCTTCAGCATATAGGTTCACTCTTTACTTTGGCAGAATGAGGGCAAACTATATTCTTTTCAAGTAGAGGAATATATAGACTCCTTCCCCTAATTGCTTTTCTCATGCACGACCTATTTAAAGATCACCTTTAGATCCATCACCCAGTAGAGTATTAGTTCACTGAGGAAACATCCGATGCATGCTATGCCTTATCTGCTTTATGAAAGAAAACGACAGATGCGTGTCACAAGCTTTCCTTCACAAGAGATATCTCCATGATTTAATGCCACAAATTTCGGCATTAAAGCTTGCAAACGCACCTCGTATCAATCGTCTTGCCAACTTAAAGACTACCGGAATTAGTGCAGTAACTCCTGGTCAAAGAGTTAACTAACTGATTGTTGACTATGACTTTCCCCGGTTCCTCTATCACGATGACATCTTCACTTGATCGGCAAAGATTCTTAAGTTGTGCATAGGTACGAGCTTTGACCTGTCACCTTTCCTTCCTTTGTCTATACCGGTTGCATCCTTTTCTCGATATCTGTTATCGGTTACCAGTTGCATCTCCCTTGGTGACCGGTTTCCCTGATGATCAGATATAGTCTCTTCTTTCTTACATAATGTCACCGGTTGCCAAACTAGTCTCTCCCCGCATTTGTTGTTGTCAACTGTATTTGTCTTGCTTCACAGATCCAACATTGGTGTCCTTAGTCACAAATTGTCAACATCTCTTTTGCCAATCAATGACAATACCTCTATTGCTATGTACCGGTTGGAATCTTACCGGTTACCTTCCCTTAATGCCAACAATCTCCCCATTTGGCATTGATGGCAAAAACCATAACAAATAATGACACTACTGGTCCACACACACTAGTGTCCGGTCATAATCTCCCCCTTTGACAATAATGCCAAAGGCTAGTCAGAAAAACTACCTTAAAGAAATCTACTCCCCCTTTGAGCAACAGTCCTATTCATCAATCCAGGTAAGATGAGGTGGATTCCTCCGTTGAAGAATAATGAATTGATGAACACCTTTGCAAGTTTACTGATGATTAGGAAGGGGTATCACCCCTAATTTACCTTTGAGATACTCAAAAGTACTCTTCGGTAATGGCTTTGTGAAGATGTCAGCAATCTATTCTTTTGTGGGAACATACTTCAATCTCACTTCTTTATTTTGTACCTGTTCTCTCAAGTGGTGATACTTGATAGCAATATGCTTTGTTTTGGAGTGCATGACAGGATTCTTGGATATGTTTATTGCACTTGTCCTGTCATAGAAAATTACAATCGGTTCAGGTATCTGTTCTTGGATACCTTCAAGTAGCTGTTTGATCCAGATTACCTGTGTGCAATTGATTGTTGTAGCAACATATTCAGCTTCCACTGTAGACTGTGAAATACAGTTCTGTTTCTTACTTGTCCAAGACACAATCCTTTCACCAAGAAAGAATACACCACCACTTGTGCTCTTTCTGTCATCAATATTACCAGCCCAATCTGCATCAGTGTAAACCTTTACTTGGAAGCCTCCCTTGTGAGGAAACCATAAGCCATACTCCTCAATCCCCTTCAGGTATCTGAAAATTCTCTTCACCGCTATTAGGTGTGTCTCTTTAGGATTTGTAGAGAATCTTGCTACGATGCCTACTGCATGTGCAATGTTCGGTCTACTATGTACTGCATACTGTAATTTGCCTATCATAGACCGATACAGTGTCTCATTCACTTTTTTTGCATCATCTTCCTTTGATAACTTGAGGTTAGTTATCATAGGTGTACCAACCGGTTTGGATTCTTCTAGCCCAAAAGTTTTAAGAATTCCGTTTACATACTTGGTTTAAGAAATAAAGATACCTTCCTTTAGCTGATGGACTTGTAGTCCAATGAAGAATTTTATGGCTCCTATCATAGACATTTCAAACTCTTTCTTCATCTCTTCAGCAAAGGCTTTGCTCATCTTGTCATCTCCTCCAAAGATGATGTCATCCACAAAAAATTCAGTAATCAGGTTCCCTGCTTTTCCAGTCTTGAGATACATGTTGCTGTTGTCCTTGGTTCTTATGAATCCTATTGTCAGAAGGTATAAATGCAGCCTTTCATACCATGCCCTTGGGGCTTGTTTTAGCCCATAAAGAGCCTTCTTGAGTTTGCAGACCATACCACTCTTTTGTGTGGATGTGAAGCCTTCCGGTTGTTCAATGTAAACTTCCTCCTATAGTATTCTATTCAGAAATGCAGACTTTAGATCCATCTAGTATACCTTGAACTTTTTGTGAGCAGCATAAGCAAGAAGAATTCTTGCTCCTTCCAATCTAGCCATAGGTGCAAAGGTTTCCCCACAATCCAATCTAGCCTCCTGTGCATATCCTTTGCAAACTAGTCTTGCTTTGTTCCTTATCACTTTTCCTTCTTCATTTAGTTTATTTCTGTAGACCCACTTTGTCCCAATGACATTCTTGTCCTGTGGTCTTGGCACAAGAATCCGTGTGTCATTTTTCTCTATTTTCTCAATCTCTTCTTCCATGGCCTTGACCCAATTTTCATCTTCCAGAGCCTCCCTGGTGGTTTTAGGCTCTATACAGGAAAGTAAACAGATATTTTCTCTAGCCTTCTTTTTGGTCAAGACATTTGCATGTCTGTCACCAATAATATTATCAGTTGAGTGATATGTGACATACCTTGGAAGAACCGATGTCTGTTCCCGGTCAAGTTCTTCCAGTTGAGCAATTTCTTCAGCATGGTCATGAACAACTTCTTGTTCATCATCTTGAGTTGGTCTGTCATCCTCAGGTACAACATCTTGCTCTAGAGGTCTGTTTTCGTGTTCTTCTCTTTCATCTTCAGTAGTTATTTCATTGAATTCCAAGAGATTTCCATTATTGTGATCCTGTAGATCATCATGTTCATTATGACCGATCTTCTTTCTTGGTTCTGAATATTCATCAACCTTTACATTGATACTTTCAATTATTTTTCCTGTCCTCTTATTCAGACACCGGTAGGCTTTACTCTTGGTAGAATAACCCAGAAATATGCCTTCATCGCCCTTGGGCTCAAACTTGCCAGAGTACATATCTCTTTTAATGTAACAATTTCTACCAAAGATTTTGAAATAGCCTACACTAGGAGTATGACCGAACCATAGTTTATAGGGAGTCTTACCGGTTCCTTTCTTGACTTGAACTCGGTTCAGTGTGTAAACAATAGTGCTGATAGCTTCTCTCCAGAAGTGATGGGGGAGATCCTTCTGAATCATTAGGGTTCTTGCACAGTCAATCAGCATCCTGTTTCTTCTTTCTGCTACTCCATTTTGTTGAGGAGTTCTTGGTGCAGATAACTGCCTTTTTATTCCCTGTTCCTCACAGTAGTGAGTGAACTCGTGAGAAGTGTATTCACCTCCTCTGTCTGATCTTAGACACTTCAGGCTTTTATCAGTCTCCTTCTCCACTTGAGCCTTGTAGATTTTAAACATGTGAAAGGCCTCTAATTTTTCTCTTAAAAAGAGTGTCCACATCATTCTTAAGAAGTCATTTACAAAAAGCATAAAGTACCTGTCTCCATAGTAGCTTTTTTCTCTCATAGGTCCACACAAATCTGTGTGTATAAGATCTAGGATATTTTCAGCAGAAAAAGATTTACTACTAAAACTTGTTCCTGTCAGTTTTCCTAACTGACAATCCTTACAAAGACCTCTGTTAGGTTTTGTAATCTCTGGAATTCCTCTTACTGATTTCTTTTTGCTCACCTTGACAATACTGTCAAAGTTTATGTGGCAAAGCCTCTTATGCCACAACCAACTGTTGTCATCTTTGGTTACAAGATAGATCTTGCTTGTTTCTCCTTTGGCTGACGCTCTGGGGCAGGATCCTTCCATTGAATCCAGATAGAATAGGTTCCCTTTGCTCTATCTACTGGTTGCAACATGAGCTCCTGATTGGTTCTTGACAACACAAGAACCTTGCCCAAATTCCAATAGGAATCCCTTGTTGTTTAGTTGAGCAACGCTCATTAAGTTGTACTGAAGTCCTACCCAGTACACATCTTCACATACAACATCATTGCTAAGTGCAATAGAGCCTTTTCCTTTGATAACACAGGGGGCATTGTTACCAAAGGTTACCAATCCACCATCATTGAGCTTTAAGTTGATGAACTTGTTCTTATCTCTAGTCATGTGGTGAGTGCATCCACTGTCAATGATCCAGTCATCATGCTGATGAGATCTTGATATAAGTGTCATTTCACTTATCACCGGGATTTCTTCTGTTATTGCAACAAATGTAATTTCTGGATCTTCAGAGTCTTCAGATTCATTGTCTATGACTCCTTCTGCAAGGTAGCATTCTTTTTTTGCTTTGTTCTTTAATCGGTTGCTCTTGTCTTTATTATCATTGTCTGGACATCTTGCAGCAATATGTCCTATCTTATTACAAGAGAAACATTTTAGTGGGAGCTTTCCTTTGTATTTTCCTTTTCCTCTGGGAAATCTCCTAGCATTGAGTGCTTCAAACTCATCTTGTTCCATCTCTTCTAAGAGCAGATTCTCAACAAGACTTCCAATCTTACCGGTAGAGCTATTACCGGTTTCTTTTCCTTTCTTGGTGGAAGAGGTATTTACAGAAGACTTAAAAGAAGCTTCTTGCATGGGTAATCTATTATCAAAATTGCTCAATCAAATGCAGTCAACTTACCGATTAGAGAATCAAGAGTGACTTGACCTGTGGTCACTGATCTGAGCTCCTGAATGTCTGAGATCTTGATGGCATATCGAGGCCTTAGCATTCTCAGTATTTTGCTTACCACATCCTCCTCACTTAGTTTTCCTCCAACACTTTTGATGGAGTTAATCACTTCTTTGATTATGTTGCTGTATTGCTCAATGTCTTCTCCTTCATTCATCCTCATGTCATCATACTTTTCTCTGAAGCTTTCTACCTTAGCTCTTTGTACATGTGGGTCACCACCATACACTATTTGCAGCTTGGTCCACATCTTGTGAGCAGTATCTAGATTTTCAATCTCAGCATAGACATAGCTAGGTAGCATGCTTGCTATCATATCCATTGCAGCTATATGTTCTGTCTTGATTTTCAATTCATCAAGAGTTAGGGTACCATTGGGTTCAATGTAATCACGGGTTACATGAATTCAATATTGATCTCCGGTGGTCTTCATGTACAGCTTCATTCTGCTACACCACAAAGTAAAGTTTTCCTTAGAGAACTTTGGTCCTTCCTTTCTCATCATCTTGACTTTTTCTTTTTTTGCAGTTAAGCAGCAAAGAAAAGAGGTCGGGCTCTGTTACCAATTGACAGTCCCAACCGGTGCTTGAGAGGGGAGGGGTGAATCAACACTTATAAAACTTTAAAACAAATTTGATGTAGTATACTATAACTGTAAGCAAACCAGATTCTAGCATAAGAGTAGCATCAAGCAATCAACCAGTAAGCAACACCAGATTTATCACGTGGAAACCCAAATCGGGAGAAAACCATGGTGTGAGGAAACCTCACAAATTCTGCACTCTTCTGAAGTGGGCTCTGTTAGGAGCCTTTCCTCTTAAAGGATTACAAACGCATTGTTAGATGTGACCCGTTAAGGGATTTGATACAATAAGGCATGTTAGAGCCTGCCTGGTTAGAGGACTTAGAACACCTGAGCAGATGTCACCCAGTTAAGGGATTTAGTACAAGGGACCAGTTAATATCCACCCAAAATACTGAGATTTTGCTGTTGTAATTGTTAGAAAACAATAGAGGATTTGACTTTTTAGAAATGGCTTTGCATAGCCTGATAAGATCTTTGTTATACTCAACTGAGAAACATCACCAGTTGCTGTTGGTATGTTCTCCTTTCCTGATGTGCTTCTCTGCACACTCTTCTCTCTTCTCCTTTCTCTTTACCTTAGCTTCTTCAGCATATAGGTTCACTCTTTACTTTGGCAGAATGAGGGCAAACTATATTCTTGTCAGGCAAAGGAGTATATAGACTCCTTGCCCTAATTTCTTTTTTCATGCACGACCTATTTAAAGATCACCTTTGGATCCATCACCCAGTGGAGTATTAGTTCACTGAAGAAATATCTGATGCATGCTATGCTTTATCTGCTTTATGAAAGAAAACGACAGATGTGTGTCACGAGCTTTCCTTCACAAGAGATATCTCCATGATTTAATGCCACAAATTTCGGCATTAAAGCCTGCAAACGCGCCTCGTATCGATCATCTTGACAACTCAAAGACTACCGGAATTAGTGCAGTAACTCCTAGTCAAAGAGTTAACTAACTGATTGTTGACTATGACTTTCCCTGGTTCCTCTATCACGATGATGTCTTCACTTGATCGGTAAAGATCCTTAAGTTGTGCATAGGTACGAGCTTTGACCTGTCACCTTTCCTTCCTCTATTTGTACCGGTTGCATCCTTTCCTCGGTATCTGTTACCAGTTACCGGTTGCATCTCCCTTGGTGACCGGTTGCCTTGATGATCAGATATAGTCTCTTCTTTCTTGCATATTGTCACCAGTTGCCAAACTAGTCTCCCCCCGCATTTGTTGTTGTCAGTTGTATCTATCTTGCTTCACAGATCCAACACTGGTGTCCTTAGTCACAAATTCTCAACACCTCTTTTGCCAATCAATGACAATACCTCTATTGCTATGTACCGGTTGCAATCTTACCAGTTGCCATCCCTTAATGCCAACATAAAACATAATAAATTACTCTCGTTGCCTGTGTGTTATGATGTATGAATGCTATTGTTAATTTGATTTTTTAGTGTGAAGTAGTTGTTGATGGGTCCATGGGGATCAACTATACCATCTACTCCCATAGTGATCCCATATCCGTGGGGTGTGGATAGTGGAGTGGGGATCTCCATCCCATGTCTATAGCTAGATCATTACGTATATAAGGCTTGGTTCTAATTGGTAACCATACACAAAATAGATGCAGGATGGGCATATTCCATTAAATATTTCCTTATTTTAAGAAAATTAAAAAAAAGCATTGTCTCTGTGTACACATATTGCTAATCTATTTATGTGCATTCCATATTAATGTTCATGTTTAGTGCTTTCTAATCTCGTGTCACTTTTATTTCAAATCCTAGCCTGCTTGTTAGTAGAGATACGGCTGGTAACACTAAATAGAGAATTCTAGTAAGAGCATATGTCATACTATTCTGTCAGAAAAGAGAAGATTGGAGTGATAAACAGAACATTGACAAAATGCATTATCAAAGAATAATACTCGTTTTTTATAGGTAAACTGAGGGAATCTATTGGGACCCTCACCCATAACAGAAAAAAGCCAAAATCAGCCTCACAGTTCTGAAAAAAATCCAAATTACAAGAAAGACAGCATCTGACAAAGAAAGAAAACCTGAAGATTCTACAAAACAATTACATTTGCAGGTTTAGAGAGCTAAAAGAAAAATAAATGGGCCCCTTAGCTAAAGTTTTTGGAAATACTATACATTTCATCTCAGACTAGAGGCCAAGCAACCTCAGGGTTACATGACAAGTGATATTCTCTCAGGGTTACATGACAAGTGATATTCTCCCCTTTTAGGAGGGGAGAGCTTCCATAGTCCAGTGAGTCCCCGCACCCTCAGATTTGAGAGCCTTCTCAGTCTTTTAGCTTCAGATCTCCTCTCTCTGTGCTTACTCAAAAATTTCTCTAAATTTTATTACTAATATTTTTCAAGTTTAACATATGGAAATGAGATTACCATATGAATAGGCATGAAATAGAAGAAAAAGGAAGTGTAGTTTGGGAATAATATCATCAGGCTGAGCTGGATAAAAAAAACATAAAAGAGCAAGTGATAGAAAGAGGACGCTTATGCTTGGACTAACTTGTAAGAAGGAACTTAACTATGGATGTCTTAGCTTTCTTCTCATGTTTACTCATTTGTTGCTTCTTATAAAATTGTGCATTATATGATATATCTACAGTACCACAAACATTTTTTTAGGTAGTGGAGGACATTAATTGACATTTCATTCCAGTTTCTTTTCTGCTACGAGGTTGCATGAATAAATGAAGATATGTGCTATGCTCCAATTGTTTGCATATGCATAAATCTTCCTTGTTTAGTAAATAACATATGCATGTTGAGACAAAACCCTTTGTTTCATGTCCCAGGTGTGACCTCTAACAATCTTGTCATTGCTCTTGCTAAGTAGATGTTTTGATAAATCTAGATATTAGATGCTAAATGGTCTAGGTTGTCATTTTTAGTACTTCGAAATTTAGATGACAATTATTTATTACTATTTTCATTGATTAAAAATCTACTCAGTATAAAAAAAATAGCAATTCTATTTTCATCTCCCATACAAATCAACTAAGCCCTTTATTATCCTCCACTATCTTTAAGTAAGCATTACCATGAGTTTTATTAGTGTATGTGAGTTTGTGTGGCCAAGAGTACCTAATTTGTTCCTACGATTCTCTTCTGACAAATTAATTGAAATGTGTATATGCCTTCCAAAACATGATACTAAGTCATCTTGATTTTTCTTTCTTTTCAGTGCTATTGCTGATACCTGCGTGGCCATGGAAGAATGGGTGGTCAATCCCAATTCATATACTAATATTGATCACATTCTTTGTTGTGTAAATCAAACCGTAGCAAATCAAACATTCTATAGAAGCAAACAAGTCACCAGCGACTTGTTGAATCTTGTTAACCAAGTGATAGGTAATGTTGCAAATGCAAATGTACCATCAAACAGTCCTGCTTATTACAACCAATCTGGGCCACAAATACCTGAGCTTTGTAAGCCATTTGATTTGATATATAATAAGCAGCAGTGCATAGCAAATTTTACGAGTGCATCTCAGGTATTTATATTTAAATATTTCTTAACCCTCCGTTGTTTTTGCATTATTCAGCACTTGTTTCACACATGATAATTAGACTCTGATGTATGTAGATGCTCTTTGCAGGTTTGGAAAAACTATATTTGCACTGCTTCCAATGGTGTTTGTGTTACAGCTGGTCGATTAACACCAGATCTATATGCACAACTAGTGGCAGTAGTCAATGTTAGTTATGGACTGAAACATTTCACTCCATTTCTTTTAGACCTAATTGACTGCAAGTTTGTGCATGAGATGTTCACAGTAATTGTTCATTTCTATTGTCCTCTTCTTCAGCTACATACTAAGTGGGTATACATTGGGCTGGCACTTATATCAGTTGGTGTGATCCTCTCATTGATATTCTGGATTTTGTACATACAACAGATGCATGACAATGGCCAATATTTGACGCCTTGTGAAAATAAATCAATTAGAAACCATATATAGAAATTGAAAGCAGAGGTAAGCCAGCGAGCACATGTGAACAATGCATAATCCTAAGTTAGAGTAAGTCATATGTTTAGAAGTTCTTATCGTCTTTGTTACTTGTATGTAATTGCCTCTCTCGTAAGGGTCATGATAAGCTCTCGTTTAGAGTGGTATGCTACAAGAATCTTATGGATTACTCTATGATGCCCAATTTGGTATTATTTTAAAAAAATTTGTGATCCATTATTGATTTGGAGAGTTCAAAGAATGATTTATTAACTCAGAGTTAATAAAAAATTTTCTGTCCAAATGTAAAATATCACTGTAACTAACATATATAATGCAGAAATTTGGTTCGTTGTAGTCATATGCTTGTATCTGCATCTCTTACTCAGTTTGTAAAATGCCAACGCACACCTCAATGCCTACATGGCGTAAATTAGTTATACCTACCCTTAATGTACTGCTACCAATTTGTTTCTGTTACTAAATGGTTGCATGATGTTTTCTATTAATGTATTAATCATCAGGTTTTAGTTTCTTTTTCAGTTTTTTGTTTGTTCTGGCAGGTTTCTGTCCAGGCAGTTTAACTGTCTTCTCTCTACTTCAAATATATCCTCAAGTTTAAATTAAATAATACAGTTTAGTGCCTTTTCCTGTTCCATTTGTAATTCCTGGTATGACAGTGGTATCAGAGCCAGGATTTACATTCCCCAAACAATTCTCAACTCATTAAGTTTCCATTACCGTGCAAGGAGACAATGCTTGTTCATATCAAATTTTTGGCGCCTGCTTACAATTCTCAAAAGAGGCACTTTGAAGTTTAAAAGAAATGTCCACTTTCTTTCTTAACTGGCCACAAAAGGAATACTCTGGCACATGGCAACTGAATGCCCCTGTTACAGAACTTGCTTAAGGAGACAAGGCAAAAATTGATTCAGGTGAAATCAATTTAATCTTCTGTTATTCATCTCGTCACAGAGATTCTTTATCTTGCTTAAGCAAGAAAAATTAAGAAATGGTTTTGATTCCACAAACTTTGTAAGCTGTGTGCAATTTTTTACAATTCACAATGCAGTCTGTTGTATCAGCGATTGGGGAAACATTAACTAGAAAAGATACTTGGATAGAAATATATAGAAAAATAGAAAACAAACTCTTATTCAATGATTTTTGGTGTAATATTTGTGATGAAGATGTTAGCAAATTCAAGTTGTCATTAGTGAAGATTGATGCAAACACCATACTCACCGGTATAAGGTATACCAGTAGATCACTCATTTTACTTTATAGGCAGCGGTAGATTAAAACAGAGTATATGCACTGGTAGACCGAACAAAGTACATAGTACTGGTCTTATAGTGTATATAGGGGATGAACCGGGTATAAGATTGATATCGGTCAACAACATGTCCATCTGCACCGATGAATGTGGAGTTGTTTAAGTCAAAATCGGAATATATGGAGCATCCACCATTTAGAACTGGAGTTAGTTTTTTAACAGGAGTTAGTTTTATTTCTACGCGGATGTTTCAAGGTAAACTCAAGATCAGAATGCAAAGCTTTTTCTTTGTGGCATGATTTAAAGATGAGTTTATAGCTTGACGATTCTATGAGTTAGGGTTTCATTAAGGTGAACTTTGTATAAATATAGGTCATAGGACGCAAGAAAAGTTGTTGTTGAACATACAGAGCAAAAGAGAGATATCTTTTGAGAGAAGAGCAACAGTCACAGAGGTGAAAGACAGAAAGATTCACTAGCCAGCCAGAACCGGGAAAAATCAACAGGTATGATCTAATCAGACAGAAAGTGTCAATTAAGATCATTGTTTTTGTATTGTGAAAGCATATTGAAATCCCTCTATCAGGGTGAACCCTAATAGGTTCTTTGTATAAATTTTTTAACTGGATAGCATCTCGACTAATGTTGAAAGTCCTTTAACAAGGTGGCTCCTAACAGAGTCAAGATCTTAACCGATCTTCTACCAAATCCCTTTATTGGGTAGCATTCTCACAAGTGCTTTGTAAGCTCCTAACATGGTGCCTTTATTACTACAGTAGTGAAGTTATGAGCTTTGTCTCACCTGATTTTTTCCTTCTAACCAAGAGTTTCCATGTATATATGATGTGTTGACTTGAACATTTCTATTTTTGTTTATGTATGGTTAATTGCATGATGTTTATTCTCAAACAATCTACATACAATGTTATATTGGATTAGAAATTGTGTTTACTGATTCACCCCCCCTCTCAGTATAGTAATAACAATTGGTATCAGAGCTTCATTCTCTAAGATATAAAACTTAACCGCTTGAGAAAAAGATCATGGAGGGTTAGAGGTATCAAAAACAGCTTGAGGAAGCCAATGACATCATTGTCTCTCTTGAAAATAGGTTGAGAAGATCCTTTTCCAAAAGAAAGGAGCTGACTCTGCAGTTAAGTGAGAGCAATGAAACAATTGATGAACTCTCTGGGCAAAGTGGATCAGATGAAGCTGAGGAGGCAGTCTCTGAGCTTATGAAGAGAAACTAGATACTAATTGATCAGATCTCCAACCTAAAAAGGGAACTGAAAGACAATGCCCTAAGAATGACTGAACTGATTGAGAAAAAGAGGAAAGATGAAGATGAAAGAAACAGTGCAGTAAAGTCATTAACAGCCTCTGAGAGAGCAAGAAATCTGGCAGAAGAAGCTGAGGGAAAGTGATCTTGTCATTCTGCAACTTCAAGAAGACATGCAAATAGTCACCCAAGAAAATGCCAACATGCAAAAGATCTGGCATGATAAAGACGATGCATGCAAGAGGTTGGCAATTGACCTATATCAACTGAAGCAACAAATGAAAGTACTGGAAGAAAGGAATGAAACCCTCAGAAGATACAATGAAAGTTTAGCAAGCTTGAACAACTGAAAGCTCAGAGAAAGCATAAGGATCCCACAGGACTTGGCTTCATTGGTCAAAGCCCTAGGGAAACCGGTGAGTCTTCTGGAGTCAAGAAAACCAAGAAGGAAGAGAAGAAGGTGATGGCACAAAAAGGTAAAAAGACCTTCAATACTTCTTGCAATCACTATGGCAAACCGAGACATAAGACAAGTGACTGCAAAAATGCACCGGTAAAGCCTAATAATAGTTATTGCAAAAACTGTTGCAAAAATGGCCACAAGACCACATAATGTTGGTCTCGCCCCACAAGTGTGTCCAGTGGAAGCAGGGGAAGCTTCAAAGGGTATTGCTATGCATGTAACAAGTTTGGACACAAAGTTGATGAATGCAGATCTAAAATAATGGCAGGCAGGTCCCCATCGAGACCGATATTCCCAAAGAGGAATAACAATCGGAGCACAATTAATTGTGTCAACTGTGGCATACATAGTCGGAATGACTCCTAGTGTAATTCACCTAACATAAGAAGGGTCAATCCATGGAAGGGAACCAGAATAGCTTGTTACTCCTACAACAAAGTTGGACACCTAGCCAAGGAGTGTAGGAACCGGTCAACAAACACAAAGGAAGGTGTGGTCAAACCAGAGAAGGAGAACACATAGTCTCCTAATCAAAGGGAGGACAAGGGAAAGGAGACCGAGAAACAAGTCAAGAAGATTTGGTTCAAAAAGGAATCAAAGAGCTCCGCTAAGGAGAAGACCGAGGGAAGATCATCATTTTTCGATGGTGATATCTCTTCAGCAAACTGAGCCTATAAGGCTTAGAGGGAACCGGTAGCCCATCTACTGTCCCCGCTAGTATTGGTGAAGTATGAAACTCACTCAGTCTACAAGAAAGATCAGAAAGGTAAGTATTGATCGACTGAGATTCGGTCAAACTGAAAAAATCTTGAAATACCAGTTGGCAAAGAAGGAAAGAAAGGGTAGGTAAGGTAATTAATGTTGTAGTTGTTAAACAAATAGTTACCATTTGGTAATTACCATTATGCCCTAAATCTATATAAAGAAAGGAAGATTACTCTTTTTCTTTTACTTTGAGATTTGTGATTTACTATCTTTTATGCTTGAGTAATATTCTCATGCTTTGATCAACAACGAGATTTCTTTGTAAGACCAATCAAGTTATTTACTGTGTTAAACGATCGATAACAATGACATCTTCATCATCTGTCACCAAGTTGATTCAAGGAAACCAAATAGACCGACCTATCTACGATATCATGGCAGTTCATAACAGAGTGAACGACATGACTGGTGCACTATCATGCGCGCCTGATGGTGTTCTCATGACGAAAGATGTGACCGTTTTCATTCACGCCGAGCAGGAAGAACTGGGTGAGACCTTCATCTAGAGCGAGTACCTCTCGCTATGCGAGGACGGAAAGCTTCCAGATAGATACGTGAAGCTGGTGTCATCTGGTCTCATCAACGAAGTCTGCTATCCAACTATCTTCCGATCGGATTGGATTTGACTGGTTCTCAGTCGTGTGCATGATCCAGGGTTTTGGCTCGCAAAAGGAGAAGCTACACAAATTAAAAAGGAGGACTTACATCGAGTGACTGGGTACAGTCAGGAAGGGGAAGCACTATTCCTAAGAACTATCTCCAATGCTGTCATTGCTAAGCTAACAAAGTCAAAATTAGATGGTTGACTTATGATCGTAAATGACATAGAAGATCAAGGAGTTTGGTTCGCATCCACTGTGATAGGCTACAAGATTTATCAATCCAGCAACCTAAACAACATACCGGGAGGAGCCATTCATGCTGCTCACCGGATAATGCATGACAACGCCAAGTACGATCTCTGTGGAATGCTTTGAGATCAGATATTTGAAAATATGAAGAAGCTCGGCATTGTAAAGAAGAAATCCATGAAGTATGGCACCCTACTAGTATGCCTTTACTTCTACTATTCAAATTTCTTCCCGAGAATAGGAAATATGACATGGGGAACTGATCGACCGGTTATGCACCAGATAAGAGAAATGGCCAACCAACTGGGAAACTAGTTGGGCAAAGTAATGACCGAGTACTTTGAGGCATTCCAACTGTGAATGCACGCCAGGGAGAGGGTGTCGTCAACTATTGTTGACTCATATAAAGACGATGTATGCTTTCTGGTCTCCACTGATCACTACATCATTCAAGCAGTGGAACCAAGAACCAGGTACGCTCCAGAATTGGGCTATGAGATCGCCTCCAAGATAGCTAAGGCATATGTAGATGCCTTGACCGAAGTTGACCTAGATCTCTCTGCTTACCAGTTTGGTACCTATGAAGAGATCCAAGATAATCTGAAGAAAAGGGCACCAATCAAAAATGTTTATGTGAAGAGGACACCCACGCCAAAGAAGAAACCGGTGACAGAGCAACCCAAGGCTCAAAGGAAGAGAGCACAATTGGTACCCAGCACTCAAGGGGAAGAACAAGAGGAAACAAAGACTAAAGAAACAGTTCCTCTAGTCAAAAAGAAGAAATATGGTAAACCGGTGAAAGAAGATGCACCGAGAGAAAGAAAGCCCACAATTGATGAATTTGTGGCAGGATTGAAAGAATCTGGTGGAATAGGTTCAGTCAGCAGAAGATATCAATTGGCCAATGAAGAAGATAGGAGAAAAATAGAAGAAGCAGTAGTTCACTGTATCTACAAATTCAACCTCTCTCCTATTGAACTTCATAAGGTTGTACCTGATGATCTCCAAGAAATTCTTGAAGCTAGATGGAAAGCTTCAATGGACAGAGAAAAGGAGCTGAGGATTCGAGCTCTCCTTGAGGTTTAGAACCATCTTACTCTGGTCGAGGCCACTCACCAAGCCGAACTACATAAGCAAAATTTATTGACAAAGAGGAGGATCGGTCAAATGCTTATTGGAGAAGTTGAGAAGGTTCACGAGGAAGGAGTGGAAATATGGACCAAACTTCTTTAGACCCCTAAAAAGGTAGAAGAAGCACGCTAAAGGACCACTGAGCCACCGGTCCCTGATACTAGCAAAGGAAAAGGAATACTAGGAGCGAAAGAACCAGTTAAAGAAAAGATTCCTACCAGACCGGTCATCGTTGACATCACTGATGATTAAGGTAGTGATCAGCCTTGCCCAACTGTTCTTGTCTCTCCAGATAAAGGTAAGTCTCACACCATGTCTGTCAATGATATAGTTGATGAAGTGATGGATTTTGGAGAAGTAGATAATGCAGCTAGATGGTATAGTGTGCTAGGAGAGGAAGATAAATAGGCAGTAATAGTAGCTATAGTGGAAACATTCATGGATTACAATAGAACTCCAAGGGACTATAGGTCTAAGTTTCCCCTCGAAATTAACTCAAGACTAATGAAAAAATGGAGAACCGGTCTAAGCACCAATACTAGAATCTCTAAGGAGACATTGTCAAAGGTCAGACCTAGTCTTAGTGAAGAGTCTATCAAACTTCTGTTAGAAGAAGCATCAATGAACTTGGACACCAAGCATAGAGTTGCTAAGATACTCAACAGGTATGAAAAAGAAGTTTATAATGAGACTCTAAATTTATGGCAAGAGTACGACTTCAGTGCTCTCAAGGCAACAGGGCCGCAAGATCAACATAAACCAGCACTGGTACCACCGGTTCAATTCATTGCTCGTGAAGAACCCACACCCAGTGAACATGAAGTTCCTATGGAACAGGTCATACCAGAAGAGCAAATACCAGGAGAGTCATCGGTCAAGATGACCATTGAAGATGAAAACATTGCTATTGGTGAGCTTCATATAGCTGGGGAACAACACTAAGATCCACCACCGGAACAAGAAGCCCCTCAAGAAGAGAACATGGTTCAGGAACAGGATGCACAACAAAAGGAAGAGGTACAATCGAAAGAGGAAGTACAAGAAGAGGAAGTATAGGAAGAGGAAGTTAGAAAGAGGAAGAACGACCAGCTGTAGAATTCCTACCAGAAGAAGTGGCACAATTGGATAAGGTGGCCCAACCGGAAAAGGAACAAGAGTTACCAGAACAAGAATAACCGGTATAGGAGCCAAGACTCAAGGAACAGGTAGATATACTAAGCTCGTCCTCATCCAAGAGGAAATTATCCTCTGTAGTGGATATAGAGGCCAAAAGGAGCAAGGCTACCGAGATTGTGGTTGACATCGGAAAAATGTCAACAAGGCAATTAAAGGAGCTGACTAAGCGGAAACAGGACATAGTCCTAACTAGTGTAAAAAATATCCTGAGCAATTTTGTATCAGATGTTGACATTGATGAAGATGAACCTATAATAGATCAATTGGAGATATTATCACAAGAAATCAGAGAAGATTTAACTGATCCAGAGACAATATCCATTGATCACTATGAGAAGAAGAGAATAGAAATTCTCCACAAACAGGTTGAGGAAATAAAGGTCACAATATCTACCAACTTAAGGGTACTTCAACAATAGTTACAAGTTGCAGCAAGTCTGATGACAGGGACTTCAAACTTTGATACCTTTATTCAAGATCTCACTGAAAAGTCATCCAAGACTTCAGAAGACATAAGAGCTTGTCTTCCCAGTTTGACATAAAGAACAAGTCTGCAACAGATTTCAGCAGGGAAATGACAAGCCTAGCTCTTATTCTGAGAAAGGCATCTAAAGAGAAGACCAAGAGAATCCAAGATATTATTGGATTTTAATTATTTCTAGCCCCAACAGTCGATTCAATGCAACAAACAATAATAGATGCTGAAAATCTGATCAGTGAACCGAATTACAAAACTGTAGAGGACATGGAAAATACTATTGTCTCTCTAAAAGCAACAGAAAAAAATATAGAATATGTAACCGGTCAATGGAATCCTTTTCTTCATTCAGCAAAGAAAATTTACAAGGATATCTTCACCAAGCTACAGATGTAGAAAACTAAATGAAGCATAACCCTTTGTCTTGTGGAGGCAAAAATGGGAAGAAGAAAAGATAATAGAAAAGAGAAGAAGAAGCTACAGAGGTTTGAGAACAAAAAAGAGAAGAGCTACAAAGGTCAGAAGGTCGAAGAAGAAGACACCTACAGAAAAGGGAAGTCTACAAACAGTAGAGATGAAGCTAAAAGGCAAAGTCTACAAACCAAGGAATTAACTGTGATGAGTGAGTACAATGGTTTTGCCACCAATGACAAAGGGGAAGATTGTTAGCAAATTTAAGTTGTCATTAGTGAAGATTGATGCAAACACCATTCTCACCAGTATAGGGGACATCGGTAGATCACTCACTTTACTTTATAGGCATCAGTAGACCGAACATAGTACATAGTACCGGTCTTATAGTGTATATAAGGGATGAACCAGGTATAAGATTGATACTGGTCAACAACACGTCAATCGACACCGGTGAATGCGGAGCTGTTTAAGTCAAAACCAGAATATACAGAGCATCCATCATTTAGAACTGGAGTTAGCTTTTTAACAGGAGTTAGTTTTATTTCTACGCGGATGTTTCAAGGTAAACTCAAGATCAGAATGCAAAGCTTTTTCTTTGTTACATGATTTAAGGATGAGTTTACAGCTTGATGGTTCTATGAGTTAGGGTTTCATTAAGGTGAACTTTGTATAAATACAGGTCATAGGACACAAGAAAAGTTGTTGTCGAACATACAGAGCAGAAGAGAGATATCTTCTGAGAGAAGAGTTAGAGTCACAGAGGTGAAAGACATAAAGATTCAACAGCTAGCTAGAACTGGGAAAGATCAACATGTATGATCTAATTAGACAGAAAGTGTCAATTAAGATCATTCATTTTGTATTGTGAAAGTATATTGAAATCCCTCTATCAGGGTGAATCCTAATAGGTTCTTTGTATAAATCTTTTAACTGGGTAGCATCTTGATTGATGTTGAAAGTCCTTTAACAAGGCGGCTCTTAACCGATCTTCTACCAAATCTCTTTACCAGGTAGCACTCTCACAAGTGCTTTGTAAGCTCCTAACATGGTGCCATTATTACTATAGTAGTGAAGTTGTGAGCTCTGTCTCACCGTAGTTTTTTCCTTCTAACTGAAGGTTTCCACGTATATATGATGTGTTGACCTGAGCATTTCTATTTCTGTTTATGTATGGTTAATTGCATGATGTTTATTCTGAAAGAATCTACATACAATGTTAAATTGGATTAGAAATAGTGTTTACTGATTCACCCCCCCTCTCAGTAACTAGTTAGTAATAACATAAGATATTCAACTTATAATGCCAACTGTAGTTAAAGAGAAAGAAAATGGCAATATAAACATTGAAAAGCTTTAGCCTTGATAAGAGCTTCTGCCAGTGCGTATCTGTTTAGATACATACAAGGGGTGTAATTTTTCTTGCGATGGCCATAAAAAATTGAGAGATCTATATGATTCCCATTCTGAATTGGATTTTATTCAGTTACAATTGAAGTTTTTTGAATTTTAATTGAAGAATCGAGATGTCATGAGTTTGATTCTAAAGTTTGAGCCATAAGACAAGATGTTGATCCTGCTGGTGAGATAGTTGATATGTTTCACAGGCTTCATAAAAACACTTCTTCCAATACACTCCACTTATTTGGAGTGTCTTCAATAAAGTAACCAATTGAAAACCTTCACTTTTGATCAATTAGTTGAAAAATTGGCAGAATGTGAGAAAGCTTTTGGAAGAAAAATTGATAGGATAGGTGAAATTTTTTGTCTTGCTCCCCAAAATGACAAGTCTCCTAATAAGAACTCTTCTAGAGGTGGTCATTCTGATAAAAGGAAAAGATAGAGGTCAATGGAAGAATAGAAGAAGAAAAGGTGCATATGGAAAAGGCTACTCCCAATGTGACAATCAAAATAATAGGCACCACTTGTATTGTAAACTATGTGGTCGAAAAGGCAGTCATGAAGCACATGAATGCAAACTTTCATGGGATAAAATAGAAATTTCTTTTAAACAAAAAGATAAGACACAATATGATGATAAAACTTGCAGCCTAATTTGCATGTGGTAGTGATAATGACAAATATGTAATTTCTGTTTTAGATTTTACCTATTATAAATTGATCTAATTCCTCATGGCATGATGCTTGGATGTTAGATACTCGATTCACACAAGATATGACATTTCGATGTAATTATTTGAAGAATTTCATGAAGGTGTTTGTACAATCTATTTTGTAGATAAATTCCATCTTGAGCCTATTGGAAAAGGAACCATTTGGTTCAAATTGCCTAGCCTTCCATATTTGGTACTCAATGATGCATTGTATCTTCCTCAATTGCAACGTAATTTGTTTTCACTAGTATTAATTCAACAAGACCATTCCATATTGTTGGAAGATGGACAAGTGGTTATTAGGAAGAAGTTAAATAATCAAGTTGCATTTATTGGTGGTGAAGATGGCAAATTATTAAAACTTCATAGTCTTTGAGGATCATCTTCGTCAAAAATAGGATTCAACATCTCACTATTCAAGGTGCTCAACAAAATGGCATAAAAATGAATAAAACTATCGTGAATATGGTTCAAGCATTGTTATATTTGAAAGACATCAAGTTATTTTTTTGGGAAGAAGCATCAAGAACAACAATTTATCTTTGCAATAGATCTCCTTCATTTGCATATTCCAAAATTATGCAACCATTGATTGCTAATTAAAAAAACTTGACAAATTTGCTAAGTTTGTTACTTGGAGAGAACATCCATGTGATATTCCTCACTTGTGTGTGTGTGTCCATCTATAGAATCTCTAACACAGGATGTTCAACCTCAAGGATTTTAAGAAAATAATGGCCTTCCCTCTTTAGATGAGCTTGGAATTTTAGATCAATTTAAAATTGATGCATCTTCTAGTCAAGAAACAAAACCATCTTTAGTCCAACCAATATGTTCTCACAAGTAGGCAAAATAAGTCCAACACACTTTGGAAGATTTAAGACCTAAAAAAATAGGTAATATACACACAAGAAATTCTTAAAAGTCAAGGCATCAAGTTCAATCTGATACTAAAGGTAACTTGGAGTTCAATATCACAAAGGAATCAAGACAAACATACTATAAAAAAGCTAAGGATATTGTAGTGTGGAGGCAAGCTGTGGAAAGTATGACACTCTTTTGAAAAATGACATATGGGAGTTGGTTGATCCTTCAATTAGTTGGAAACCTATTGGTTGCAAGTGGATCTTTAGAAACACATAGGTTGCTCTATGGTAAAGAAAATGACGAAACAACTAGAAAGGTATGGTCCTTCCTCTAGTATTGTGATAGATTTCTCCATAGTTTTCTTCTTCTTTGATCTTCTTTGCCAAGGTGTCTCTACTACTTCATCATCCAAACTGTGAATCTCCATGTCTTCTTTAGTATTTGTGGTGGTCTATGGTGGTGATCTCTTTGTCATTTTCTTTGATAGGGCCTCTAAACTTCTACGGAGTCCTTTTGTTATTTGGTGTCTCAAATGGTGGTGCGGAACAAGTTGCACCATCTAATTTTGTTGTTGGTGTGTATAGTCTCCCCAACCTTCTTTCATAAGTGGTTACAATGGAAGTGGTTGTGGTGGATGGTTCTATAGAGGTAATGGATGTGGGTAGTGCTCTGATGGGTTGTGATCTGACTACCCCGAGGCTGACTTGTGCAATATATTGTGTGTATCCTCTATTTGGTATCCTTTGTGACTCAAATATCTTGTCCTCATTCTTCACTTTCTCATATGCCTCCTTGATTTTAGTAGCCATTACTCTTGGTGTATGTTGAACCTTGTTGCATTAGGATCCTTTGGGTTGGTTTAGAACCATGGTATGCATACTGTTTGAGGTTCCACCACCTCCATGTAAGTGAAATCCTAGTCAACTGTGAATGTGATTGTGTTGGCATATTGTGTTGCAAACTCATAGGTGACCCTTTCCATCTTTTGAATCTC